>JAMPIV010019306.1:0-55441 GCA_024509875.1 Oreohelix idahoensis
TCACGACACCTCTACACCTCACGGTAGAAGGTGCACGACTAAGTAAGTAAGTAAGAGATGTAGATACGAGGGGCGTTCAGAAAGTAATGCACCACATCGTTTTTCTCAGCTAATAATGAAGATAGAAGCAAATTTTGCACACTTCAAATATGGCATGTACCAATTGTGTGCACCAAATTGCACCGCAACCGGCCAAATAATACGCCTGCCCTAAACCGTTGAAATGGAGCGTGTTAGCAACTTGCGTTATAAACAGCGAATTGTGATAGAATTTCTCGTTGCAGAGAAGGAAACTGTTGTGAATATTCACAAGCGTCTATGTGATGTGTATAGAAGTTTTGCAGTCGACAGGAGTACAGTCAGTCGCTGGGTTCAGGGAATCAAAGAATCGGGAAGTGGAGATACGGAGCTGCTTCAGTCAGCATTGGTCGTGCAAATGCAGTTATAAAAACTCTCGGATTTTCTAAGGTTTGCGCAAGATGGGTTCCTCGAAGTCTCACAAATGACCACCGATTGCAAAGGAAAGCAATTTCGTCTGAATTATTGGAGCGTTTCAATGCTGATGGAGATAACTTTTTGGCTAAGATCGTTACAGGTGACGAAACCTGGGCACATCATTTTGAACCTGAGACAAAAAGACAGTCAATGGAGTGGCATCATCCGCAATCACCAAGAAGAAAGAAATTCAAGACAATTCCTTCAGCTGGAAAGGTCATGATCACTGTCTTTTGTGACATTGAAGGTGTGATTCTTGTGGACGTTATGCAAAAGAGGAGAGACAATCAATTCGCAAGCTTACATTAAGACATTGAAAAACCTCAATCAACGTTTTCGCAGAGTTCGGCCGCACAAGAATCCAACAGACCTGCTTCTCCTTCACGACAATGCGCGCCCTCACACAAGTCTGGCAACACGGGAAGCAATCACCAAATTGGGTTGGACTGTACTACCCCATCCACCCTATTGTCCCGATTTGGCACCCTCTGATTTTCATCTATTTGGTCCACTTAAAGATGCACTCCGTGGGACAAGGTTTGAAGATGATGAAGGAGTGATTCATGCAGCGAAGAAATGGCTACATGATCAAGACAAAATCTGGTACGGGCTAGGAATACATGCACTTGTTTCGCGCTGGCATAAAGCCGTACAAGTTGATGGGTATTATATTGAATAATACCGATGTTTACATGACATATCCATGTATATTGTGTATAAATTTCATGCTTTTTGAATAAACAGCTCCTGAGAAAAACGATGTGGTGCATTACTTTCTGAACGCCCCTCGTAGAAGGGTAATGACACTTCTATCACAAAAGAAGTCTTCACAAGATATTCAGATAAACCAAAACAATGCTGCTTAGGCTGAGCACGTTAATTCTAGAATCTGCCGACCACATTTGTGAAGAATTAAGCAATGATTAATTTTAGCTCTTTAAGCCCCCACCTCTGATTTACTCAGTGGAATTCTTATTATTCTGGTAAAGCTCTGATTAGAGTGTGTGGAGTAAACTGACTGAGACAAACATGCAGTACATTTAAAAGGATTAAATCGAAGTTAAATTTGTAAAATTACAAATAACAAAATTTAATAATCACTCAAGTTTTAACAGTTAGAAAATAATTTGAATAGTTTAGAAGAAAAGTTTCATCATTGATTGGTAATAGAGACGATGAAAAAAAGTTCACTTTGGCAGCATATATTTTACACTTAGCTGCCAATAGTAGTTTCTGCTCGCGCTGAAGGGTTTTGTTTACACTGCTCACGCTCGTCGCTGGTCAAAGTTGTCGGGTGTAGCTCGTTTCCCAGAAATGTCAGGGAGAATCTACAAAGTTGGTCTCTCGTCTTAAAGCTTAGGCCACTGTTCCCTTCTTGTTCCAGAGATAGTACTTTCTGCTGGTACCACCAATAACTATGATAAAGAATAGAAACGAAACGCTCTTCTGAGTATTGCGTTTCCCGATTCATACTTATGTGACCCCTTTCTTCTATTCTACCATCCCATTTATCTCAGAATTTACCCTCGATGAGAATTAAATTTAATCCCTCGGGATAAAACGTTTTTTTTACGTTTAAACTGGATAGCTTTAGCTTTATATTACATTTAAATGAAAAGGTTAATAGTACAGAAAGAATGTTTACATTTACATTTCCCCTGATTGAAAAGTGTTCACAATATAAATTGAATATGTTTTCATTTATGCTTACATTGATTTAAAAAGTTTGAAACTTCCATTAATTTTAAAGTGCATATGTTAACATCGACATTTACTCTGGTTTAAAACTGAGAGTATGTACATCATTTCTTCCATTTTTTCCTCCCTGTTCTTTTAGTTCTCTTTGCGAAACTAGCAATAAAGTAATCACCAGCCCTTGGCAGTAGTAGTTCGTGAATCATCATTATATACGCTGAGGTTGCCAGCCTCAAATAACTAGGATATCCATTAGCGATCTTCACACATTAAAATTCACATGGCCATATACATATATATATATATGTTAGTTCACATGTTAGTAATAAAATATAGAGTGTAAAATCACAACTTACGCCAATCCTGGCTCATAGACTTTTTTGCTCAGATGAAAAAAAGAGACTTGAATCGGCCTGTTACACGCTTCTGGGGTGCCGTTTGTTTAATAAGATCATCCCCTCTCTGACTCCGTGTGTTTCAGTTTCCTCAGATATTCCGGTTTTCCTTATTTAAAATGTACTGGCATGTCTGGTGTCTTTGGCAGCGTGAATCTCACAGTAAAGTAGACTGACTGAAGCGTCAGGTTATATTCACTGTCCTCCCCCGATTTGTATGTTATGGAATTCAAATGATCAGCCAATCTAATTTGAATATTTTGCATGACTCATCTAGTGCAAAATTTCAAACATTACTTTTCTGAAAATGGGCTGCAAACATCCGATTGCCCTGTGTACGAACTCACAAACATGTCGTCAAACTCATACGACAACGTGTGTAACACGTAATTAGATGTAACACTTATTATTTTCTTACAAAGTAATGTCGTGGACAGGAAATAATTATATCATACGTGTCCGTCCCAAATGTGTCGATCAGACGGGTAATCTCTTATCTGTCGCGCACCCGGGCCTAATCTTAACAAAGCTTTGCCGCAACCTGGCAAACGCGATGTATTATCACCAACAAGGAGTGTCAACATGATTTGACAATGTCAAATATCTGCTAATTAGCAGAGAAAGAAAGAAAGTGCGACAATTGAAAGCACGCAATAAAATCCGTACCACAAATGTACTGATTACTGTCGCAGTTAAACAGAGATTAGGAAGAAGAAGGGTCGCCCCAATCCATTATGTGACAATTGATTCGGCAGGTGAGTTGTTACACACTCCTTAGCGGGTTCCGACTTCCATGGCCACCGCCCACAACAAGATGTAGAATCATACATATCTAGGCAGCAATATAGAAAACGTTGGAGGTAAAGACAACAATATCAAAATAAGAATACAAAAAGCAAGAGGAGCTTTCAGTGCAGTAGTCGTCCAACAGTAATCAAAATTCAAGAATATCTAATATGGGCTTCAAATGTGTCTACTATCGCACAAGATTACCCTTGGCAGAATTGTACATAGAAGAATAAAGATGCTTCTATCTCGAGGAAGTGTTCACAAGATATTCAGAATAGCGAAAACAATGCTGCATTGGCTCAGCACGTTAATTCTATGATCTGCCGACAATTTTTGTGAAGAATTAAGCAATGATTAATTTTAGCTCGTTAAGCCCCCACCCCTGATTTACTCAGTGGAATTCTTATTTTTCTGGTATGGCTCAGTTTAGAGTGTGTTTATTAAAATGACTGAGACAAACGTGCAGTACATTTAAAATGATTGAATCGAAATTAAATTTGTACGTATAATTGCAAATAACAGATTTCACTAATCATTTAGTTTTAACAGTTTAAAAAAAAATTAAATAGTCTTTAAAAGAAAATGTTCATCATTGAAGGATAGTAGGTTTTATGAAAAAAGTTCACTTTGGCAGCTTATACGTTTCACTTAGCTGCACATAGTAGTTACTGCTCCCGCTGATGGGTTTTGTGCAGATAGGTCACTGGAGTTCTCACGTCTCTGTTCAAGATTGTAGGTGCAGCTCGTTTCAAGTTCAATAAAGAAGTAACTGCCAAGCTGGTCCCGCGTTTCTACGTCAGTCCACTTATACCCTCACTTTGTTCCAGAGATTAGTACCTTCACTGGTACCACCGCTAACAACTATGGTAAAAGAATAGAAAAGAAACGTTGTCCTGAGTATTTCTTTTCCCGACACATACTTATGTGTCCCCTTGCTCCTATTCTACCATCCCATTTATCTCAGAATTGACCCTCGATGACAATTAAGCTTAATCCCTCGAGAGAAAATTTTCTTTACATTTAAATTGAATAGCTTTTAAATTTATTTTACATTTAAATGGAATGGTTAATAGTACAGATAGAATATGTTTACATTTACATCTCCACTGTTTGAATAGTGTTCACAATATAAACTGAATCTGTTTTCATTTACATTTACACTGACTGAAAAGTTTAAAACTTTCTTTAACTTTAAAGTGAATATGTTTACCTAGACATTTACACTGGTTTGAAACTGTAAGTATTATACTTAGAATGTACATCATTTCTTTCATCTTTCCCTCCCTGCTCCATATGGAACTTGGGACTACCGATGCTTTTAGTTCTCTGTAAGGAACTAGCAATAAAGCAGTCACCAGCCCTTGCAGTACTGTGCTTATATGATACAGGCTTGGACTTTGACTCAGTAGTGTGCTCTTCTCTGGTGAGTCCTGAACAGATAACCACAGAAACCGTGGAAATCAGAGGCCTAATCAAGGGAGCAGGAACCATGACACTGCCCATAGCCAGAATCAACATAAAATCTCGTTATGTGGAAGGAGAGATCAAAGCAGCAGTGATGGACAACCCTATTTACCCATTGATACTGGGATGTAGATATGTCTTAATAGGAGAACCTATAAGACCTATAGTGATGGCAACAGTCCAGACCAGGGCAAGCTCTAGAAAAGAGGAGGACACTATCATCAATACTCACCCAGAAGAGATGAGAAAGGCTCAAACTGCTGACAGCACATTGAAGCCTTACTTTGGTAAATTACCTAAAAGCCATAACCCTCCAGAGAAAGGAGACTTATATATATGAAAAATGGCCTACTATATAGAAAAGCTGGAACAGGACCTAAAGGACATGGACAGCTTGTAGTGCCAAAATCATACAGGGAGCAGGTTATGAAGCTAGGACATGCTATACCCTTCAGTGGACATATGGGAAAAGGGGCCACTGGACAACGGGTAGCCTGTCACTACTTTTGGCCAGGGACCACAGAGGACATAAAGAGGTATGTGAGTGTCGTGGAATATTCTAATCCACATATATAAATTATTAGGTAAATATGAAGCCTAACAAATAAAATTAATAAAGAAAAGAGCAATGGTAAATAACAGTGCTGTCACAAAGAAGGTACTCGAAATTCCCCCTTGTTTTCTACTTCGTCGGCAAATTGTAACGCTTTCACGTTGATAGTAAAAGCTTACTATATTATTACCCGCTTTCTTCAATGAAACGTGTGCTGTATTTCTTGGAAAAACATTGAGATACCAAGCTGAACAATGACCTAATTTTAATATTTCATGCATTCCATTTTATACACGGCGGAACGAACGAACAGATGGACTAAAGGATAAAGAGAGAGGGAGGACTGAATAAAGCCGAACGCATGCAAAATTAAACACGCGTCTCGCTATTAATGCCACCCCCAACCCGCGTCGCGCGATACACAATTACTACTATCACGCGTGTTAGGCTACAAGCACTAACTTTTTCGGACGGACAGTGATAAATTCACTACCCTTCCCAGAGTTAGGTTTTAAAATCATAAAAAACGATTATTAGGAAAGATAACAATAGATGGGTTTACGGTTGAAAACATAACAGTACCCAGACAGCACATCTTCGAAACAGGAGGTAGAAAATACATATTTTGAACGCAGCCACGTAGCTCTTTTAAATTTGGATATTTGGGTTCCTTAGGGCTTGCTGACCAAGAATATGTAAAACGTTACGCAAATAGTCCAGGAATTAATAAATTATACCCAAAATAAAATAGTGGGGATGCCTGACAGCATGGAATCATTTCTGCTCATAAAATTTTTTTATAACGTGTTTGAAAAAAAATCTTACGTTACAGAATTAGCCTACCATGTAAACTCCAAATTGATTGGAGCGCAACAAATGAAAGACTAACCACGATTGGTCGGGCTATAAATACTATCTTTCGTTGTTAGGGGAGACGTGAAAAGGTAACATTTTTTCAAACACTTGTCGAAACGTGGCCTCATTGGCTAGACTCGCTGATATACTCACTTAGGAGCGTTAGTTCGAGACCACTAGTGCAAATAATCTTGATAAAGCAACAGTGCGTTGAAGCCAGCTCATATTTGTGTTAAATAAAAGCCTGGAACATAAGCAGATGGGAATTTGTGCCAGTAATTGTGCCAGAATTCATTGCTAATCAACGTATCTGTGTTTATTTCCATGAAATTGTGGGACCGTGGTCTTGATGGTACTGAGCAGCACCTGGTCAGAGCTTTGCTGAATCCAGAGTCGGACAGCATACTCCTTGGTCTTTTTAGCTATCAGTGAGGTGTCTCCAGAGCCCAGGGGAGAATTCGAGCAGAGGAGTCCTTTCCTGCCGCCATCACGCAAGATAAGCTGATTTGGCCAGCTGAGCTCAACATTATGTCCCCTCATCTTGAAATGACTTTATAAAAATAACATTCAGAGGGGAATTTAATTGTCTTAATATCAGGAACTGAGAACATCTCCAATACTAGTCCCAAAAGACAAACTATTGAAGTCATGATGACAAATACCAACAGAGCTTGAACAAAACAAAACCAGTATTACCTCATATTACTACTACACAACTGACACACATAGGATATTTTTAATAATATATGTCACTACAATATTCATATTGATAAAGTCTGTACATATACTTGTAATTAAAATTGATTGTGATTCCTGGTTCCTTTGTATTTGAATCAGGACACATATACCTTTATGATAACCATGAATACATATTGTTATTTGAAAAGTTATCAGTGACTCCTTAAGATATTCTCATAGAGTGTTATATGTATGTGAGTGTCACAGTGTTGTCAAGAGTAGTGGATTAAATTAAATTGTTTATCTGTCTGTTGTTGTGACTTACACTTCATCATACACATACCCTAGACACATAACGTAGTCATCACACTATTCCAGAATAATTCTGACTGAGATATATAGATATGTGGTAGCAAGTAAGGTTATCTATAATACACTACTCTTAATAGATATAGATACCTTCACAGCTGATCTCAGTCAGTACACTAAGTCCCCTATAAATATTTATAACATCCCACTTCACCACATATATTGGGGTCTCGCTCTTGGGATTTTGAATCTTTCCCTATTAAAAATATTGGGGGTAATTCACTTCAGGGAATATAAGAATTAAAAGGTATCCTTGGGTGGAATTAAATAAGGTTGAGCTCACGGTGCCTGTGTTGTCCATTATATATATTTAGAATTTGAATTGTTGGTTAGACATTGTAGAAATTTACCTGATAGACAATGGCGGACCTGGCCAAGTTTCGATCTGCTGCTGTTCAGACTGCAAAAGAGTTAGGATTAGATGGGCAAGTTATGGTTGCCTATGTCACCACGGAATGTGACAAATTTATTGAACGCGAAGAAAGAAGATTAGAAAAAGAGGCCGAAAGAAAGTTAGAGGCTGAGACTAAGAGGTTGCAGATTGAGGCTGACAAAGAGGCTAAGAAATTGGAAGCAGAAAGAGAAGACAAAAGATTAGCTGCAGAAAGAGAAGAGAAGAAATTAGCTGCAGAAAGGGAAGAGAGGAAATTAGCTGCAGAAAGGGAAGCAGAAGATAAAAGATTACAAAGGGAACATGAGTTACGACTAAGGGAGTTTGAGTTTCAGGGCCATGCTCCTGAAAATGGTGCCAGTCCCTTTGCCTCTGATGCCACTGCTAGCCAAGGAGCCTCAACCTCAGCTATGAATTTTCATTTAGATCATTTTGTTGAGAAAGACGATGATATTGAGAGCTACCTAAATAGGTATGAGCTATTAGCTACCACGTATGGGTTAGAGAGAGAAAGGTGGAGCTTAAAGTTATCTCAGGGACTTCGTGGGGCAGCTTATGAAGTTTTTGCAAAAATGAGCAGAGGTGATCAGGAAAATTATGACATGCTAAAGCAGGCTCTTTTGTTAAGATATGAAAAGAATGCAGAATTTTATAGAAAAAAATTTAGGAATGCTAAACTACTGTCAGGTGAAACCTATCACCAGTTCTCTGCACGAATAGAGACATACTTGGAGAAATGGACTTCTCTGGGGAAAACCCAAGATCTTAAGGAAATGGTCCTTATAGAGCAACCAAGAGAGTCCATGGCTCCAGACCTGAGAAAGTTTCTCATGGAACAAGGTGCAGAGAGGCTGGGTGAGTTGCTAAATGTTGCTGAAAGGTATCAAGCAGCTCAAGCAGAGGTAACAGGTAATAAAAAGAAACAAGTGGATAACTTTAGGGCACCACAGAACTTTAATAAATTTGATCCTAGGGATCAACACAAAGGTAAGCACCAGTTTGATAGGCCACGGTATGAAAATAAAAATAAATTCCCACAATTCGATGAAAGGAAATATGATGAAAGAAAATCTTTCAACCAAAGAAAAAGGTGGTGTAAGAATTGTCAGATGGACAATCATGACACTGACCGTTGCAGAAGGAAACCTGTGTATATGGCAACCCTTCAGGTCAGGTCGACCTCAAGACAGGAGGAGGATATTATGTTGGATACCACTCCAGAAGAGATGAGGAAGGCACAGGCTGGGGATAAAACACTCAAGCCTTGTTTCAGAAAATTGTCAACTTGTCATACAACTCCAGGCAAGGGAGATTTTTACATGAAAAACAAGTTGATGTATAGGAAGACTGGAGCTAGATCCAAAGGTCAAGGACAGCTGGTACTTCCTAAAAGATATAGGGCAGACTTAATAAGGAGCCTACATGTGAAACCAGATGGGGACCATGAGAAAATAGGTACCATCATTCAAAAGGTGGCTCACAATTATTATTGGCCCAAAGCAAGATGGGACATTGAGAATTTTGTAGAAAGGTGTAGCATAGCACATGAGGGAACACCCACAAGTGGGAACATGGATCAGGACCTGGACACGCCACGGGGCAAAATTAGGCCTGATAATAAAAAGAAAAATAGATTTGATAAAGTGGACCAAATGGAATGGGAAGCCCCTTTTCACGGACAAGCTTCACTTAACTGTTTTACTATGGCCACTATGCGGAGAGTGCAAAAAGATGTCTTACCCCAGGATAAGCCGAAAATCCCTCAATCGGACTTAAACCAACTGGAGGAAGAAGATGTAGAGAGGAAATCTCTCATCAAGAATTTTAAGAGGGGAGAAAGCCCCAAAAGAAAAATTGGTAGCGGTCGTTTTGTGAATGATAATTCTGGGAGGAAAAATCATCACTATAAAGCTTCGAGTGGAAGAGACCATACCGGTGCATGGACAAATAGGTCCACACAATTAAAGGTCCATATGTAGCTATGTTAAGAACGTGGACTGATGAAAAGGCAGAGGAAAACATTACATCTTCATACCAATATGTGAATGAGCTGACCACTCGGTTAAAAACTGGCTGGAAACTTGCCAATGAAAATTTGAAACAAGCCAGGAAGAAACATGCTGCCTATTATAACAGGAAGGCGAAGGACAGAAATCTGGCTGTGGGAGAGAAAGTACTGCTTCTTTTGCCTGGGAGTCAGAATAAGTTACAAATTGGATGGCAGGGTCCATATACAGTTCTAGAGAAGGTGTCTAGAACAAATTATAAGATAGATAAGAAGGGGAAAGAAAAAATCTATCATGTGAATCTCCTGAAGAAATATTTGGAAAGAGAACATCAGGAAGAGACACACTTGTTGACCTTGTCCATCGCCATGGAGATGAAAAAGGAACCACTTTCATCATTTGAATATCCATTACACCCCTGTGAGACAGCAGCACAGGTGAAAATCAGTACACATTTAACGAAAACTCAGAAAGAGAGAGTGCAACAGGTTCTAAATAATCATGCAGAGGTGTTAACAGACCGACCAGGGCATACAAACCTATTGGAATATGATATGAAACTAATAGACTCCACACCTGTCTGTATGAAACCATATTCGATTCCGTTTGCTAAGGAGAAAGCTTTGAAGGAAGAGATAGACTATCTATTGAAGGAAGGAATTATTTCGCACAGTGAGTCTTCGTATAGTTCCGGTGTTGTACTCTTAAGGAAGCCCTCTGGAGAACATAGACTCTGTATAGATTACAGGAGACTGAATGCTAGTACAGAAGGACAGGTGGATCCATTGCCGGATACAAATCAGCTGTTTGCCAGGCTAAATAAAGCTAAATATTTCTCAAAAGTGGATCTGAGTAAAGGATACTATCAGATTCCAGTAAAGCCTGAGGTTAGACCATACCTAGCTTTTAGTACCTCAGAAGGACACTATGAGTTTAATAGATTGCCATTTGGATTGAAGAATGCGCCTAGTGTCTTCTCTAGAATGATGAGAAAATTATTGGATCCTCTGAATAATCCCTGTATAACAAATTTTATGGATGATATCCTTATAGCAACAGAAACATTTGAGGAACACATTGACTCTCTGAACATGCTGTTTGATCGACTTAGGGAGGCAAATTTAACAGCCCGACCAACCAAATGTTGCGTTGGATGTAAAGAATTGGAATTTTTGGGACACACAGTTTATCAGGGAAACATGACCCCTGACCCAAAGAATTTAGAAAAACTACAGAAAGCCCCGAGACCACAAACCAAGAAGGACGTGAGATCCTTTGTCTCATTATGTGGTTTCTACCAGAAGTAAATCAAAAACTTTAATTCCATATGTGCACCGTTAACTGAATTGACACGTAAAGGACATCCAGATCGCATTACATGGACACCACAATGTGAAATGACTTACCAAGAATTGAAGGAAAAGCTCACAAGTAAACCCATTTTGAAATTACCTGACTTAAGTCAAGAATTCATAGTAAGGACGGATGCAAGTAATATTGGGTTAGGTGCAACTCTACTACAGAAATCAGATGCATTGGATGGGGAATTAAGCCCAGTGGCTTATGCTAGCAGAAAGTTGAATAAAGCTGAAATCAACTACTCAACTAGCGAAAAAGAATGTCTTGCAGTAATATGGGCGATAAAGAAATTCAATATTTATCTATATGGGAAGGCATTTAAGTTGCAAACAGATCACAAACCTTTATCGTTTCTAGCACAGGCTAGGCATGAGAACTCCAGGTTACTCCGATGGTCTTTACTTTTGGCTCCATATAATTTTAGCATTGAGTATATATCTGGAAAAACCAATTTGGGAGCGGATTTTTTAAGCCGCCATCCGTGTGATGAGAATCACCGTAAACCCCAGAAATAATAATAAATTTCTCTATGTGAATATAGAATAAAGGACTGACATATAATGTCTGTTTTAAGAGGGGAGGTGTCGTGGAATATTCTAATCCACATATATAAATTATTAGGTAAATATGAAGCCTAACAAATAAAATTAATAAAGAAAAGAGCAATGGTAAATAACAGTGCTGTCACAAAGAAGGTACTCGAAATTCCCCCTTGTTTTCTACTTCGTCGGCAAATTGTAACGCTTTCACGTTGATAGTAAAAGCTTACTATATTATTACCCGCTTTCTTCAATGAAACGTGTGCTGTATTTCTTGGAAAAACATTGAGATACCAAGCTGAACAATGACCTAATTTTAATATTTCATGCATTCCATTTTATACACGGCGGAACGAACGAACAGATGGACTAAAGGATAAAGAGAGAGGGAGGGCTGAATAAAGCCGAACGCATGCAAAATTAAACACGCGTCTCGCTATTAATGCCACCCCAACCCGCGTCGCGCGATACACAATTACTACTATCACGCGTGTTAGGCTACAAGCACTAACTTTTTCGGACGGACAGTGATAAATTCACTACCCTTCCCAGAGTTAGGTTTTAAAATCATAAAAAACGCTTATTAGGAAAGATAACAATAGATGGGTTTACGGTTGAAAACATAACAGTACCCAGACAGCACATCTTCGAAACAGGAGGTAGAAAATACATATTTTGAACGCAGCCACGTAGCTCTTTTAAATTTGGATATTTGGGTTCCTTAGGGCTTGCTGACCAAGAATATGTAAAACGTTACGCAAATAGTCCAGGAATTAATAAATTATACCCAAAATAAAATAGTGGGGATGCCTGACAGCATGGAATCATTTCTGCTCATAAAATTTTTTTATAACGTGTTTGAAAAAAATCTTACGTTACAGAATTAGCCTACCATGTAAACTCCAAATTGATTGGAGCGCAACAAATGAAAGACTAACCACGATTGGTCGGGCTATAAATACTATCTTTCGTTGTTAGGGGAGACGTGAAAAGGTAACATTTTTTCAAACACTTGTCGAAACGTGGCCTCATTGGCTAGACTCGCTGATATACTCACTTAGGAGCGTTAGTTCGAGACCACTAGTGCAAATAATCTTGATAAAGCAACAGTGCGTTGAAGCCAGCTCATATTTGTGTTAAATAAAAGCCTGGAACATAAGCAGATGGGAATTTGTGCCAGTAATTGTGCCAGAATTCATTGCTAATCAACGTATCTGTGTTTATTTCCATGAAATTGTGGGACCGTGGTCTTGATGGTACTGAGCAGCACCTGGTCAGAGCTTTGCTGAATCCAGAGTCGGACAGCATACTCCTTGGTCTTTTTAGCTATCAGTGAGGTGTCTCCAGAGCCCAGGGGAGAATTCGAGCAGAGGAGTCCTTTCCTGCCGCCATCACGCAAGATAAGCTGATTTGGCCAGCTGAGCTCAACATTATGTCCCCTCATCTTGAAATGACTTTATAAAAATAACATTCAGAGGGGAATTTAATTGTCTTAATATCAGGAACTGAGAACATCTCCAATACTAGTCCCAAAAGACAAACTATTGAAGTCATGATGACAAATACCAACAGAGCTTGAACAAAACAAAACCAGTATTACCTCATATTACTACTACACAACTGACACACATAGGATATTTTTTAATAATATATGTCACTACAATATTCATATTGATAAAGTCTGTACATATACTTGTAATTAAAATTGATTGTGATTCCTGGTTCCTTTGTATTTGAATCAGGACACATATATACCTTTATGATAACCATGAATACATATTGTTATTTGAAAAGTTATCAGTGACTCCTTAAGATATTCTCATAGAGTGTTATATGTATGTGAGTGTCACAGTGTTGTCAAGAGTAGTGGATTAAATTAAATTGTTTATCTGTCTGTTGTTGTGACTTACACTTCATCATACACATACCCTAGACACATAACGTAGTCATCACACTATTCCAGAATAATTCTGACTGAGATATATAGATATGTGGTAGCAAGTAAGGTTATCTATAATACACTACTCTTAATAGATATAGATACCTTCACAGCTGATCTCAGTCAGTACACTAAGTCCCCTATAAATATTTATAACATCCCACTTCACCACAGTGAGATCCTGTCCAGAATGCCAAAGAGTAGCTCCTAAACATAGGACTGAACCAGCAACACTGGCAGAAATGCCATTATGGGAACGCCCTTCGAACGTGTAGCCGTGGATATTGTTGGACACCTCAATAGGACCAAGAAGAGAAATGCAAATATCTTAACCTTGGTGTTGCGTGATAAATTCTCGCAACATCGTTTTATTACAATATCTATTTTATAACGCAAGGGCAACAACTGCTTGAAATTTATAGTCACTTTTCTCGGTAAGCATTTGTCTTCTCGCGTTGGTATTGAATGCAGTTAAGTTTTGAGCTGTGGTCTTTTTGCGCTGGACTGCGCATGACTGGTCTTGTTTTTTGGTCGATCGGTTTCCGCCCACCACTAGTGGAGTGAGCGATTTGAATGGCGAAAGAGATGCCTCGTTGAAGAGGGGATCTCCGCTATTTTTTGTTCTGTCAGGGATGTGTAGTCCTCTTAATGGATATTTCGTTTATTCGAGATAATACCTCTAGTGTTTCCCACATGCCGGGGGGCGTGATATTTCTGTGTATTTCCTGAAGGCAAGGTAAATTGACTTTTCATTAACTCTATCGATTTTGGGTCGTGAGCGATTTCGATTCATAGCCTGTCTTCGAAAGTCGTCGTCACGAGATGTTTTCCCAGCTCACATGTCGCTGTATTGTACTGCATCGGTTGATGCATGTCCCAAGGACCATTACTTGCTACTTTGTTAAATGAACTAGGTTTGGAAAACCTTTATTATCTAGAGGATATTTTTGAGGACATTATTTATACTTCGGCAGACGTGTCTGTCTTGCTGAAGTCAGACTAAGGAGAGTGAACTGATCTCATACATCTGGTTATCTCCTGGCTGTTATAGAAAAGGATGGAGTTTTTTCACCTGACTACATTTACAGCACTATGAAATATAACATGCATCTGACTCATCATTGTAATGCTGTCTACCGTCTATTGCTGTATTGAATGTTGCTGTGATAATGACTGTTTGATGTGCCTACATATTCGCGTAACCATTTTGTCACTGTGGCGTCCACAATAAATAATGAAGAAAAACGTCAACGGCTGTTACAAGAATCATTGACTTTATACGTCGTGAGTTTACTGACGTCCTATGTGGATTGCCCTGTTATTTTTGTATGAACATTGTTTGTCTGAACACATCTGCACACTACACAAAACCAGACATGCGGATACCATCCATCATCGTATGACATCACGCATCATTTGGTGGCCATAAGCTGGTTTGATTCTGGTACCAGCAAACACGGGGTCCCTTACCCACTTCATTTTCAACAAGAATTCATCAGCATCCTTCAAGAAATTAACATTCTTCAAGACAGTCAACATCTTCAAAATTTTCAAAGTACTCGGCGTTGCCCGGTAAAAGTCAAAATTTCAACTTTTTGACGGAAACAAGAATTTGACAGTACCCGGCGTTGTTACATGTTGCCGGATAACTCGGACTGCTGTTATCTTTTACGCAAGTCAAGCAAGTTGCTGCTGTCAAGGTTCCAGTGCTGTCGTTTTTTGTGAAGGTCAAGTGCCGGTTGAAACGGGTTGTTTTCTGAAGAAGGCCAAGTACCGATTTCCATCAACTTACTTGTGGATTAGAAGGTCAAGTGCCGAAACAACTCAACACACAGTATTTCAGAAGCTCTTGTACCATCGTGTTAGCAGTGGAAGCAGTTCAGATGTGCCATCATCGTTGGAGCTTCGCTCTTTAGGACGTTGATTGACATCCGTTTTTTCTGCTGTTCTACGATTGGAAGCCTATAAGTTAAGTGGCCTGTTTGTATGTAAACTGTGCCCTTATACTTCTGCTGAGTCTTCTGTGTATCATCTCATTCTATATGTTATATGTCTATATGTTATTTGTATATTTATATGTTTATATTTCAGCGGGTTCTCGGTTGGGTGGTGTCTCCGTTAGATTATGCCACGTCATAGAGGTCGTCTATTGTGAGCGTTTTCTGTAGGGTTTGCAAATTTCCGATACTGGAATTTGCTAAGCGACTTCTGTTGCTATTTATGTTAGCTGTGATGACATGTTTTAATATTGTTTTCGTTATTATTTCGCATTCTTTAGTTTTGTTTTGATTTGTTTGTATTTGTTAGCCTACTCTTGTCTATAATTTAGTTTCATACAACATTTTTGTTTATACACTGTGGTGTCATGTATTTTGTTTAATTATATCGCAGATATCGTCACATTTTTTGTGATATTTCATTAATTTCTGCTTTATTTTTAGTTGATTTCTGCGAACGTTTTTGTATTGTTGCTGATCTTTGTTATTGTTTACATTGTTATTGTTTACATTGTTTGCATTGTTTACATTTTCAATGTTTACATTCTGCATGTGTTTACATAGTCATTGTTTACAGTTATAGTAATTAGTTAATGGGCTATGCTAATGCACTGTTACTACTACACTGATGATAAATGAATGATGAATAGTGTCGTGCACTATTGAATGAGAAGTGCACTTATGATCAAGAATTGATTGTTGATATTTCATATACAAGTTCTTTGATTGGAGACTTGTTTCCCACAGAGACTGGGATAATATAAGGTGATGTGAATATACAAGTGCTTAATTAAGACTTGTTACACTTAGGTTTGAAATAAATTAGTTAATTATTTCAGGTTTTGGACTCATATGTTAGACAACATGTCTACATTTGAGCACTTTATTGAGCAGGGTAAATTGCTTGGGAAGACTGGTGATAAGTTAGAAGAATTTGCAACTGCTCGATATGATAAAGCAATGGAAGCTGAACAAAAGAAACTGCATATGGAAGCTGAACAAAAGAAACTGCAGATGCAGGTGGATGAAAAAAGATTCCAAATGGAAATGGAAAAACAAAAAAGGGAATCAGAAGCTGAGGAGAGAAAACTCCAGCTACAGCTAGAAGCTGAAAGACTTCAAAAAGAGGCTGAGAATAAAAGACTTGAAAAAGAGGCTGAAAATAAAAGACTTGAAAAAGAAGCTGAAAATGAAAGACTTCAAAAAGAGGCTCAGGCTGAGGAAAGAAGATTACAGAGAGAGTCTGATGAGAGGAAAGAGAAAGCAAAAATGGAACATGAAGAAAAGGTCTTAGCTTTAGAGTTGGAAAAATTGAAATTGACGAGCATGAGTAATGGTAATGATTCAAACAAGGGTTCATCTTCTGGTAAGGCTAATAATGATACTTTTAAGATTAAGTTACCAACATTTAGTCCTTCCAGTGATGACATAATGTTCTATCTGGACAGATTTGAACAAGCATGTACAGCTCATAACATAGACAAAGCAAAATATGTTTATCAGTTATCAGGGATACTGACAGGTAAAGCTCTAAGTATATTAAATATGGGGGATGAACCTGACAAGAACAATTATGAGGTTGTCAGGGCCGCTTTGTTAAAGAAATATCAGCTTAACGAAGACGGCTATCGTCTACAATTTAAAAACATGTTACCTGAAAATGGAGTTGAATTCTCCGAGTTTATTGCAAGAATACGCATTACTTTCTCACGATGGGTTGAACTATCTAAGACGGAAAAAACTTATGAAGGACTTATGGACTTAATACTTAGAGACAAAGTCATGTCGTCTGTCAATGAGTCTTTCCTTGCTTTCCTTCATGAACGTAAACCTAAAACAATAAAAGAAATGGAAGATTTCTGTTGCCAATACGTAACTGCGCACCCACACATAACCATGGGTAACTCTAAGGTGAAAGAAGGTTTACCAGTTGCTTCGGCAGCTCCGTATGGCCAAAACTTTGCTCGTAGATTCCAACAAAATTTTGATAGAAAGAGTAGCGGTAATTTCTGTCAAAATCATGGAAATCAATTTCATGGTGATTCTTCTTCGAAGAATTGGAGACAACCTGATAGTGGTCGTTACTATCACCCTAATAATTATAGGCATTTCAAAAGAGGATATGGTAATAGAGGTTATTCCTGCCGAAGACCTCAGAACCAAACAAATAGATGTTCGCATCAATGTGAACATGATAGTAATCGTGGAAACTGGAATTCGAATCATGATAACAATTATAATAGAGACAATAATAACTGCAGAGATAATAATAACTCTGATAACTTCAGAGGTAATAATAGTCGGGGTAGATCTCAACACAAAAAAAAGAGATATCAGCAGGCTAATTCTGTACAACAGGAAACTGAGGGAGCCTGTAATCATGTTGTTGATAATAAAAACTTTGACGCTGTCACTGGTTCTGCTTTTGACTTTGAGAGAGCAAACAAATGCCCCCAATGCAGTACTTTATTCGAACCGGGTACCATAACTACTTTGAGTTGTGGTCACCCACTTCCCGCTCTTCCTGCTGCTGTTGCGCATGACGGGAGGGGTTCTTTAATCCTACATAAGGGTCTTGTTAATGATACTCCGGTCTCACTACTTTTCGATTCCGGATGCACCACTATTGGTGTTAGAAAATCGCTTGTAGATCCATCTTGTGCTACAGGAAGGGTTATTAAATGTGTCACATTTGGCGGCACTCTAGAAAAATATCCTACTGCTGTAATTCGCATTGCCACTCCTTTCTTTACTGGAGATGTGCATACTTGTCTCTTACCTAATCCTATTGCGGACCTTATTATTGGTCGTATTCACGGAGTTAGGGAGTGTACCCCACAGCAGATTGCTGCTTGGGAAGATAATAACATGCAAGCTACAAATGCAGTGGTTACAAGAGCACAAGCTCTACAAACACCCGAAACTTCTCTGAATAGTGATAATGGAGTTGATAGCCAGGATAGTCACTTAGTGATTACTCGTGACTCTTTCATAAAATTGCAAGAAGAAGATCCTTCTTTAAAAAAATTCTTCGTTCTTGCGAAGAAAGGTGATCCGAATCAGGATACAAATAGAAAATCTTGGATTGCAATGAGAAACGGCGTACTTGTACGTATGGTACAAGATTCGACTACGTCGGCACATTCGCAAATTCTTGTTCCCAAGAGCATGAGAGTGCAAAAATTACAACATGCTCATGACTCGCAATGTGCTGGACATATGGGTTTTTCCCGTACGAAGTCGAGAGTCCTTGCGGCTTTCTTTTGGCCTTTTGTCAATAAGGACATTCGTATTTACTGCCGATCATGCAAGGTATGTCAGGAGGTCAAATCTAGAGGACCACGACATGCTGCGCCTATCCAGGCTGCTGACATTCCTATTCGGCCGTTTCAGAAAATGGCCATAGATATTATTGGCCCTTTTAAGGTCAAGTCGGCCAGAGGACATCAGTTTATCCTTACATGTGTCGATATGTGCACACGTTGGCCAGAGGCTATTCCTCTTAAGAGCATATCTACTACAGATATCGCAGATGCTCTTTGGTTGATATTTTCTCGCTTGGGGTTCCCCAGAGAAATATTGTCAGACCATGGCACTCAACTCATATCTGACACTATGTCACAGGTAATGTCTACCTTACATATTGAACGATCTCTCAGTAGTATCTACCATCCTATGTCTAATGGGTTAGTTGAGCGTCTGAATAGAACGCTCAAGACTTTGCTTGGTAAGATAACTGAAGATCATCCTCAAGATTGGGACAGGGTTTTACCCGCGGCTCTCTTTGCCTATAGAGAAGTCCCTAATGAACACACAGGATTTTCTCCCTTCGAACTTGTCTTTGGCGCGCGTCCACGCGGCCCTATGTCTTTATTACACGATCTCATCACTGCCGATGATATTAGCGATGAAACTCAATCCTCATATGAGTATGTCATTGCTCTTAGACAAAAGATCATTGAGGCATGTAAGCTAGCAACTGCTTCATCAGAAATTGCTAAAGAGAAGGCAAGACAGTTTGCTAACAAGAATAGATGTCTACGACAACTTTGTCCAGGTGACAAAGCATTCGTCCTACTCCCCAGTAGGGAAAATAGACTTCTTATTGCATGGAAAGGTCCGTATGCAATAGTCTCTCGGATTTCCGATGTTGACTATGTGGTCGATATTGATGGAAAGCATAAAACTTTCCACATAAACATGCTTTCGGAATTTCACGAACGTCCGGACTATTTGCTGCCTATTTTCCAGGCAACGGATGATGCTCCTGCACCTCACGGTCATTATTCATCCCTGTCTGTCATACAGGATGAGGAATCTACCTTCTCTGATGTCAACCTTCCCCTTCCAGTGGTTCCATTACATTCTACGGAATCTTGGAAAAACGTTTCTGTTTCTCCTAATCTTTCTGGTGACGAACATCGACAAGTCTCGTCGATGTTACAAACATTTCAGGATGTTCTCACTGACATTCCTGGACACACAGATGTCATAGAACATGACATAATTCTTACCGACAATAATCCAATTAGGGTTAGGCCGTATCCTATTCCTATACACTTTCAGTCGCAGGTGGAAAAGGAATTGGATGAAATGATTCAATTAAATATAATTGAACCATCGACTTCACCATATTCTTCTTCCATGGTTATTGTCCGGAAGAAGGATAAGAACATACGAATTTGCGTTGATTATCGCAAATTGAATCAGGTCACAAAGTTCGATGCTGAACCGATGCCTTTGTTAGAAGATCTACTGATTAGACTTTCTAATTCTAGATTCTTCACTAAACTTGACTTGTCTAAAGGTTATTGGCAAGTGCCTTTAGCAGAGCATGCCAAACCTCTTACTGCTTTTTCTACACCTAGGGGTCTATTTCAATGGAATGTTATGCCTTTTGGTCTCATGAACGCCCCTGCCACTTTCGTTCGCATGATGCGTCGAATTCTGTCACATCGTTCGGATGTCATCGCATACTTAGATGACATCTGTCTCTTCAGTGATACCTGGGAAGATCACTATTTAGGGTTATATGACTTACTGTCCACTCTACGTGAGAATAATTTGACAGCAAAACCTTCTAAAGCTTTTGTTGGTTTTGGTGAAATCTCTTTCCTGGGTCATCGTGTTGGTCATGGTCTCTTGAAGACAGAAGACCACAATACTTCCAAAATACTGAACATCTCTGTTCCTAAAACGAAGAAACAAGTTAGGAGTCTCTTAGGTTTAATTCAATTTTATGGGAGATTTATTCCAAATTTATCTTCGATCATGGCACCTTTCTCAACATTGTTAAAGAAAGGTTCGCCTAATCTGGTCCGTTGGTCTGAAGAATGCCAATCTTCACTAGACCAAATCAAGAATATATTTTCTTCTCCTCCCATCTTAAGATTACCTACTCTTGATAGGACTTTTGTGCTTCGGCGTGATGCTTCATCCACTGGGATTGGAGCAGCACTGATGCAAGAATATGCAAATACTCTGCATCCTGTTATGTACATTTCTAGAAAACTAAATGCGGCAGAGAGGAACTACTCGGTTTTAGACCGTGAGTTGTTAGCGATGGTTTGGTCAATTCTAAAGCTACAAAGATTCCTCCTGGGCGCACATTTCATTCTAGAGACTGATCAGAAAGCTCTTACAGCTATTCAGACTAAGAATTTGAAGAGTTCGAGATCCACTCGATATGCTATAGCTCTTCAACCTTTTCACTTCACGGTACGAGCTATCCGTGGTGCGGATAATGTGATGGCTGACATTTTGTCTAGATGCCCACATGACTCCAACTAATACTTCTGTCCTATATTTCCATATATTACAGAGTCATAACACACCTATATTTCTACAATAGATTAGCACATCTGTACTTACTTTATATGTACACACTATCGTGCTTTGTTGTCATCTTCTTCTGTTCGTTTTTTAAGATGATAGAGGAGGACTGAGTAGTTAATATAAGGGCCGTTAGTTTACTAAACAGCCACAATTATTAATAATGTATTGTACCTTATGAAGCATATTAGTTATTAATTAGCATTATATTGCTTGTACTTTCTCAGAATGTCATTGTTGAGCTGAGGACTTACCTTACTAGTATCAAGCATGACGAGTCTAGATTGTGTACTTACCCTCGGAATACCAGAGCATATGTCCTGGATCGTCATGTAGTTTAACTTTACTATGTACTTATGTCATTACATGCCAAATAATGTACTATTTAAATTTTCCTATCAGATTTGTACATCCATTTTTAAAGACAATATTAGAGTATGCTGTTTAATGATGATTATGGTAACTTGCATACGTATATTGTGTTTACATGCTAACGTGATGTGTGTTGGTGACACCTCCCCGATCTGAATATTTTTTGAGACATATTTATTTTTCTGTTGAGGTATATCCTCACCAGACACTCTATATTTAGCCTCATGTTAGGCAATTTAATTAATTATCAGCGCATAATTCGTGCGTTTTGAGCCGCTTATCGCATGCTCTTTGATATTTAAAAAAAAAAAAATATGTTCCACATTTTTTTTTTTATCGGGAGGAGGTGGTGATATGTTGCGTGATAAATTCTCGCAACATCGTTTTATTACAATATCTATTTTATAACGCAAGGGCAACAACTGCTTGAAATTTATAGTCACTTTTCTCGGTAAGCATTTGTCTTCTCGCGTTGGTATTGAATGCAGTTAAGTTTTGAGCTGTGGTCTTTTTGCGCTGGACTGCGCATGACTGGTCTTGTTTTTTGGTCGATCGGTTTCCGCCCACCACTAGTGGAGTGAGCGATTTGAATGGCGAAAGAGATGCCTCGTTGAAGAGGGGATCTCCGCTATTTTTTGTTCTGTCAGGGATGTGTAGTCCTCTTAATGGATATTTCGTTTATTCGAGATAATACCTCTAGTGTTTCCCACATGCCGGGGGGCGTGATATTTCTGTGTATTTCCTGAAGGCAAGGTAAATTGACTTTTCATTAACTCTATCGATTTTGGGTCGTGAGCGATTTCGATTCATAGCCTGTCTTCGAAAGTCGTCGTCACGAGATGTTTTCCCAGCTCACATGTCGCTGTATTGTACTGCATCGGTTGATGCATGTCCCAAGGACCATTACTTGCTACTTTGTTAAATGAACTAGGTTTGGAAAACCTTTATTATCTAGAGGATATTTTTGAGGACATTATTTATACTTCGGCAGACGTGTCTGTCTTGCTGAAGTCAGACTAAGGAGAGTGAACTGATCTCATACATCTGGTTATCTCCTGGCTGTTATAGAAAAGGATGGATTTTTTCACCTGACTACATTTACAGCACTATGAAATATAACATGCATCTGACTCATCATTGTAATGCTGTCTACCGTCTATTGCTGTATTGAATGTTGCTGTGATAATGACTGTTTGATGTGCCTACATATTCGCGTAACCATTTTGTCACTGTGGCGTCCACAATAAATAATGAAGAAAAACGTCAACGGCTGTTACAAGAATCATTGACTTTATACGTCGTGAGTTTACTGACGTCCTATGTGGATTGCCCTGTTATTTTTGTATGAACATTGTTTGTCTGAACACATCTGCACACTACACAAAACCAGACATGCGGATACCATCCATCATCGTATGGCATCACGCATCACTTGGTTAATACTTGCTCTATGTGGGGAGAGGCAGTAGCAATGTCATCGATAGATACGAAACATGTGGCAGAGGCACTGTTAACAATATTCACCCGATTAGGTGTCCCACATCAAATATTGACTGACAATTGTTCTCAGTTTAAGGGAAAGCTAACACAAGAAGTATTCAGGATTTTTCAAGCAAGACATTATCACCGTAGCCCGTACCACGCCCAAGGGAATGGTCAAGTAGATCGGTTCAATGGCACGCTCATTTCAATCCTTAGAAAGTTGGCTAGTGAGAAACCTGAAACTTGGGATATATACTTACCCTCTGCACTATTTGCATATAGGGAAGTCACACATAACTCCACAGGATTGGCTCCAGCTACATTGTTGTTTAGACGACCAATCAAAGGTCCACTGGAAGCATTGTTGCGGACATGGACTGATGAAAAAGCAGAAGAAACCGTGGCGTCTTCATACCAATACGTCAACGAGTTGACATCTCGATTGAAAACAGGCTGGAAACTGGCAAATGATAACTTGAGACAGCCCAGGAGGAAGCAGGCTGCTTACTACAATAAAACAGCAAAAGATAAGGAACTTGAGGTGGGAGAAAATGTTCTGTTACTGTTACCCAGCAGCAATAATAAATTGCAAATTGGATGGCAGGGTCCCTACGTCATATTGGAAAAACTTTCCAGGACCAATTATAAGACTGACAAGAAAGGAAAGGAGAAGGTGTATCATGTCAACCTTCTTAAAAAGTATTATGACAGGGAAGCATCAGAAGTTGCACATATCATGACCCTGGCCATTGCAACAGAAATGCAGGATGAACCAATTTCCTCCATGGAATATCCACTGACAACTACCGAAAGCTATGCTCAGGTTAATGTGAGTGAACATTTAACTCTTGAGCAGAGGAAAAAGGTACAGGAGGTGTTAGAAATCCATGCTGATGTACTCACAGATAAGCTTGGGTGTACTAATCTGTTAGAGTATGACATGACGATTACGGTACAGACCCTACACCAGTTTGTATGCGGACATACCCTATACCTTATGCGAAAGGACAGGCACTCAAGGATGAGACTGACTATCTCTTAAAAGAGAAAATTATTTCAAAGTCTGAATCTCCCTACAGCTCAAGTGTGGTGCTATTAAGGAAGCCTAGTGGTGAACACAGGTTATGCATTGACTATAGGAAACTAAATGCTATCACTGAATCTCAGGTAGACCCATTACCTGACACCAATCAGTTGTTTGCTACATTGAGTAAGGCTCGGTATTTTTCAAAAGTAGATCTAAGCAAGGGATACTACCAAATACCAGTGAAACCAGAAGTTAGGAAACTGTTAGCTTTTAGTACACCGGATGGACATTACGAGTTTAATGTACTCCCATTTGGTTTTAAAAATGCTCCAAGTATCTTCTCCAGAATGCTGAGGAAATTATTGGAACCATTACAAAATCCTCATATCACCAACTTCATGGATGACATTCTGATTGCTACCACTACATTCGAGGAACACATAGTAGCGCTCTCCATGTTGTTAGATATACTGAGAGAAACGGGATTGACAGCACGTCCAACTAAGTGTCATATTGGATGTGAGAAATTGGAATTTTTAGGTCACACTATCCCTACAGGGCAAATGTCTCCTGACCCAAAGAATGTAGAGAAAATGAGAAAAGCACCTAGACCACAAACTAAGAAGGATGTAAGATCCTTTGTGTCTCTGTGTCGGTTCTATCAGAAATATATACCCCGTTTTAACTAATTGTGCGCGCCATTAACCGACTTAACCAAGAAAGGACAGCCGGATAAAACACAATGGACAGTGGAGTGTGAAAAGGCTTATACAGAGTTGAAAAATAAGCTGACAAATGAACCTATCCTTGCCCTTCCCGATTTCACACAAGAATTCGTACTAAGAACGGATGCTAGCAATTTAGACATCGGAGCAACATTACTGCAGCGGTCAGACACACCGCCAAATATGTTACTACCAGTAGCTTTTGCAAGAAATGTGTAACGCGACACACACACAGAGAGATAAGAGTGCAGGAACAACGCGGTGGGTCTTGCTTTGAAGTGACGTTGGACTGAAATATCGCGTTTCGTCTAACCAAAAGTGTAGGAAGGAGCGAATATATGAAACACGGCCGACCTTAAACATTTGCATTGGCAGGAAAGAAAATCTAAAGCTACAAGAGCAAGCCTGGTTGAAAGATATTAAAAATGTAATAATTCATATACGGAGATAGAATATGAGTGACATCCAAAAGGATATCATTCAAATGTTAGTAGTTTTAAAAATAATTAATATTTTTCATCGTCATCACATCTGCTAAAAGTTAGCTCATAATCTTTAAAAATTTATTATAAATACATACTCAAACGGATTTCGATAAAACATGGATAGAATGAACGCTTCCTATTGGGAAAATGAAAGGAAACCTAGGAAGGAAGGAAAGATATAAGTGTGTAGTGAAAAGAAGAGAAAACAAGTACAGAAAAAGCACTACAGAAAAAGCACAGATTGCCTCAAACCAAGAGATTAAACGAAAATCTAAGCGGACTTCAGACGATGCTTTCTCGTACGGGAGAGTTGCCCAAATATAAGGACAGAGCGGCCCGTTTAAAAATCACACACACAAAATCCAGACGCCAGAGTGAGAGACTGGAAGACAGTATCTGCAAGAAAAGTTTTTTCAGACTGCATGCAGGGCAGATATACTTCATCATATACAGCCTCACTGTGCGCTTATTAATCCTAGAGGGTTTTATGATCGTTCCTGATCGAGCTCATGATCGAGTTCGTGATCAAGTATAAAATAAAGACTTGAGGACCGTTGATCCTGCTAACTGGAGCCTAGTGGTCAAACAATCTTCAACACCTTAGTCCCCCGTAGTTATAGGGCGGGCTGAAGGAAAGTCTTATTGGTTATAAGTGTGTCTCAGGAACCTCGAACAGACGTGGCGAAATGCAAGATGAGTTTATGTGTATCCAATCCTACAAACACTGTGAGCGGTTTCAATAGCGACTGTCAATGATGATAAAAGCTAGAGACTAGATAGCAAGAGATACCAAAACTACTGTGACAGACTTTATAATTTCATTGGAAGATTCATCCAAGACTTTTTACTATTATTTATTTTAATTTGTAAATATAAATAATCATACATTTTACCATCTTCCAACACCCATTTCTCATTACAAGGCTAGATAGATGTACATAATAAATTATGAAATTGTACTCATTTGACTTGGTAAATTTTTAACTGTTAAATTTTGAGTTACTTTTTCTAATTTAATTGTATTGTGACAGGGGCGCTAGGGGTTCCTCACACCCAAGACCCGTGCACTAAGAAAATTTATAAAGGATCGTTTGACAGGGGTTGCAATTATTGGTTGCTTGTCATGCGTTTCGTCATGCGTTTCGTCCAATGCGGCTAGTATGGTGTTGTGCATGAGGCTGGCAATCGCACCGGGTAACATAGGTTGCTACCGAAACCACTACTGCAAGAGCATCTGAATGCTTCATGCTGAGGCAAACCACACCGGTGGCCCCATGCTCCCTCAGGAGCGGAGGAGAGAAATATACAACTCTAAGTACGCCCACGTGCTCTCACAAACCATGTTCACATAACAATAATAATCAACTGGACATAAAATAATATTCTTCAATACATGTACAACAAATAATCTCAATAATGAGAATTAACTACTACCTCTCAACCGACCCACATCAATACTCGTTCCCGCACTCTGAAAATGTCGTAAGTGACGATTGGTGTTTCCATGCTCCACCAGGAGCCAACAGAGAAACACCTGTCTCAACTTGCCTTACGCACCAGAAATCTAAATGACTATTCTCCCTTCTAAGTAACCACTAAAGATAAACAGTAGAATAATCAATAATCGTGAAATACACTTAATTACTTTTACATTAAAGGATAAAATAAAATTACTCTTACATTAAAGAATAATATTCTTGGCTTTAACCAAAAACTGGAACTAAATACACCGCGTGTCGCTCGGCATAACATATTATAGGTTTAACACGCGGAGCGTGTTTAATCAGACTCGCTATCACCGCCTTTTATCACCACGAGGTTGCTATCTTGCGATTGTTAATCTTATCTAAATTTCGCAGTGAAATAGCCTCACACTATGTCTGCCTTTCTGAAGAATGAAATAATCGCTCTTAAACTTTCACATCTATCTATCTATCTATTTATTCCATTAAACATTAAAATAGCCACATCGATATAATTTCAGAATCCTAGAAAACTAATGCTAATTTAAATTAACTCACGTGCTCAAGGCATTTACAGCTTGACTCTTGTGTGTCTTCTTAGTCTGTTCTCACTGGGCGGCTCTCTCAAACATAGACCGGTTTCGCCGCTTGCTACCCCTTTTTATAAGCCCTGGCCTAACCACTCAATTTACTGCGCGCTACGCGTCTTAATCTGCGCCACACAGATAACACCCGCGATTATTGCTCCAGAATGCATGAAAACACAGATTTACACAACTAGAGCAAAAACACAGCTAATTCGTAGGCTTATTATGGCCTTGTAATAAATCTGCTTGAAGATAACGTGACCAAAAGGCACTAAACCACATAGACAACATGACTGCCCAGATGGGGCCAGCGCCGAGAACGACAGACCTCAAGATGGCGCTGTCACATATTCCCCGCCTGATTTTGTTGTCGTCCCGACAACTGCACTAAATCAGGCGCTTCAGTCGTATTCTCCAAATCTGGAGGATCACCTTTTCCTTCACTTCGTCTCAGGTCATTGCTGGTTACTCTAATGCTCGGACTCGCTAGTGCGCAAGAAAGTGTTATTATTATTATTTCAATTTCCGCCAAGAATGTATGGATGTAAGCGAGAATGTGTTTTTGTAATTCTTGTATTGAGGATTGATGACACATTCAAAAATACTACAGATTAGACGTTTTGACCGCATAAGTGAGTGTCGGTATACATAACTTATTTATTTATTGTTTTGTTTATATTATTTTATTTATTATTATTTATTTTTTTTTTAGTCACTATCTTTATTTAAAAAAAAAAAACCTAGGCTACTCATTTTTTATTATGATTGTATACTGTAAATGAATGCTATTATGTTAACTTTATAATGTTGCATGCCTTTAAATTAATGCTTAAAGTAATATGTGGGAATAAAAGGATATAGTATGCAAGATAAATGAGAGTGAAAGGGCAGAATGTTAGACGGGCCTGCGCGCCCAATTCTCAACCCTTCGAAAATAAAGTTCGTTCGTTCGTTCGTTCGTTCGTTCTGTCCATTCGTTGGATGATATATGGACCCCCTGTCATTGTGGGAGCACGAACTACAACGTACTCGTCTTCTGACCACATATCACGAATCTCGGATCTCTCAGCGTCGTGCATTCTCTTCTTCACCAATTCTCCGACCTGTAGTGGAGTAGAACACGACATCTTGTCACATCTCTCTTTCCGGACTGCTGCAAAACTCTGCAACGGTGGCTCTGCTCTTACGTGCGCCCCTCGTAGCCTGGAAACGTGTCCTTCAACGAGTTTTAGATGAGTCTCCTCCTCTAAATGCCGACCACTTTTCCCGGCGCCCTTATGGTGACAGTTGCCACGACCATCTCTTGGCTTGCACTGTGACGGCAATGTAGATGTGTTGGTACGCTTAGAGAGGGCGCTCTTTGATGGGCAAACCGATATCAAATGGTCCGGGGACCTACAATGGAAACATCGCTTAGGAAGCGGGCCCTGGGGACACTTGGCTGCCATGTGGTTCGAAAGGTCTCCACAGTTGAAGCATCTTATTTTCCTAGGCTTCCTTGGTGCCCTGGGTCGCCTCCTGCTACCCTTACATCCCTGGCCGCCTTTGACTTTCTTCTCTGCAATAAGCGCCTCACACTCCGGTTGACCCCCAACCATCTTTATCTTTGAGCCATTCTGCTCCCCTTCTGTAACCTGACTCCCAGCCGCAGAGGGGTCTAGTTTAACGCCTGTGGACATCGATTCTGTACGTGGCCTAGTTCTCTGCATCTAAAACAACGAACTGTCCTGGTACGTCTCCCCTGCTCCTGAGACATCGCATCAATTTTAGCCTCTAATTGAGCCACCTGTGCTCGCAGCCGCTCTACTTCTGCGTTTAATGCATGCGTATCTGACACAGTCTCTGTTCTTGCCACTTCAACACTGGCAACACAAGCCCCCAAAGCTGCTTCGACACTGGCAACACCAGCCCCAGAAGTGGGTTCAGTCTCCAAAAACCGTAGGGCATAGTCCCTCACCGACGTGAACGATGCTGTAGGCTCCTTGATGATCATTTCCTTTGCAAGCTTTCTTAGTAGGTCATCTCTCAGACAAGCAGCAAACTGGTCACGAAGAAAGGATGGCGCCAAGGGAGTGACGGTCGTCTGCTTTTGTGCCCTTACGACACTTTCAAACACCTCGTGAATGCGATGGGAGAATTCCCAAAGAGACTCCCTTGCACCTTGCCGGGTAGAGTAGAACGCGGCCATTACTTCTGGGATGCTCCGACGCTCCCCATACACCCTAAGAATGGAATGTAGCATTGCTTCTGGGTCACCGTCATCAGCCTGAATCCTCAGCTCCCTGTGGACACTTGGGGTCACACTGTCAAGGATAACATCTGCCTGGTCCTCTTTACTCATCATCCCTACTCTCCAGGCAGCTCTCACCTCTCTGACATATTCCTCAGCCGTAGGACCCGTGCGCTCCCCAAAGCACCGCACTCTCTTGTGAGTAGGTACCACGATGTACTGTACTCGTTCTGGTTGACGATCCAGCCCTACTACAGGGTCATCCACCTCAGCCACATCTTCGTTATCAGTTCTACTAGCAGCACGTGTGTTGCGTGCCGCCATCTTGTTGCTAGTAGAGTTGAATAGAAATCTTGACAAACTGGATGATCCCGTCCCTCGCCTTGCACTGAACTGGGTGTTGTACTGTTTCGGCTGTTGCTGCTCTGATTGCTGAAGAGTTGCTTCACTGCGTGCTGTCTGTCAATCCTGCCGACGACGCCACTTGTGACAGGGGCGCTAGGGGTACCTCACACCCAAGACCCGTGCACTAAGAAAATTTATAAAGGATCGTTTGACAGGGGTTGCAATTATTGGTTGCTTGCAACCCTCTCAGCAGCAGACTTAACAATTCAAGCAACCCAAAGCCTTAAGCAGATCAACATTTAATTCTACCGAACACCAAACAAACAATCCAACAAACAATCAAACGAACACCCAGTCAGTGTTCATAGACTGTCTGAAAAACAATAAATAAAACAATGTCTAAGTGAACATCAATAGCATGGATAATAACACTTACCATACAGAAAACATGCGCCCACCTGATATCATCAACTATCTCACACACTCATGCGTTTCGTCCAATGCGGCTAGTATGGTGTTGTGCATGAGGCTGGCAATCGCACCGGGTAACATAGGTTGCTACCGAAACCACTACTGCAAGAGCATCTGAATGCTTCATGCTGAGGCAAACCACACCGGTGGCCCCATGCTCCCTCAGGAGCGGAGGAGAGAAATATACAACTCTAAGTACGCCCACGTGCTCTCACAAACCATGTTCACATAACAATAATAATCAACTGGACATAAAATAATATTCTTCAATACATGTACAACAAATAATCTCAATAATGAGAATTAACTACTACCTCTCAACCGACCCACATCAATACTCGTTCCCGCACTCTGAAAATGTCGTAAGTGACGATTGGTGTTTCCATGCTCCACCAGGAGCCAACAGAGAAACACCTGTCTCAACTTGCCTTACGCACCAGAAATCTAAATGACTATTCTCCCTTCTAAGTAACCACTAAAGATAAACAGTAGAATAATCAATAATCGTGAAATACACTTAATTACTTTTACATTAAAGGATAAAATAAAATTACTCTTACATTAAAGAATAATATTCTTGGCTTTAACCAAAAACTGGAACTAAATACACCGCGTGTCGCTCGGCATAACATATTATAGGTTTAACACGCGGAGCGTGTTTAATCAGACTCGCTATCACCGCCTTTTATCACCACGAGGTTGCTATCTTGCGATTGTTAATCTTATCTAAATTTCGCAGTGAAATAGCCTCACACTATGTCTGCCTTTCTGAAGAATGAAATAATCGCTCTTAAACTTTCACATCTATCTATCTATCTATTTATTCCATTAAACATTAAAATAGCCACATCGATATAATTTCAGAATCCTAGAAAACTAATGCTAATTTAAATTAACTCACGTGCTCAAGGCATTTACAGCTTGACTCTTGTGTGTCTTCTTAGTCTGTTCTCACTGGGCGGCTCTCTCAAACATAGACCGGTTTCGCCGCTTGCTACCCCTTTTTATAAGCCCTGGCCTAACCACTCAATTTACTGCGCGCTACGCGTCTTAATCTGCGCCACACAGATAACACCCGCGATTATTGCTCCAGAATGCATGAAAACACAGATTTACACAACTAGAGCAAAAACACAGCTAATTCGTAGGCTTATTATGGCCTTGTAATAAATCTGCTTGAAGATAACGTGACCAAAAGGCACTAAACCACATAGACAACATGACTGCCCAGATGGGGCCAGCGCCGAGAACGACAGACCTCAAGATGGCGCTGTCACAGTATTGTCACATAGGGTTACTATAGCGAAAGTGGCGCAGTATACTTCTGAGGCCTAATCTATTGTCCAGCTCAGAGTATTCACAGCCGTAACAGTTGTGATACCAGTGTACCTCTCTGGCACTGGGACTTCATACTTTCTGGAGAAATATTCTACTTCTTCTCTACCATCATCATCACACTACAAAAACCCTTTTCAGGAGGCTTGGCTTTAAAAGGTTAAAAACTTACACTATTGACTTAAATCCGACCCCCTGAACACATAACAGGCGTTTGTATGAGACGACCATCTATATGTATGTATTATCTCTCGATTTCTACTATCATTATGTCTATATTGCTGCTCTCCAACACCACAAGTCGCTCTTTTCCCCCTCCCCTCTTTTGGTTTCTTTTTATTTCGTTTCAGATTTCAGTAGTGTTCACTCGGACTTATTCCAGTGACCATTTTGTTCATACTGGAGACTTTACGACAGCAACATCAGCTACTTCTATTTATTTACTTACTTACTTAGTCGTTTCTCTTCTACCGTGAGGTGTAGAGGTTTGGAAGAGAGAGCGCCAAACTATTCTATCGGCTGTCCTCCTCCTGGCTTGGTTCCATTCTAGTTCTCGGTCCTTCAAAGATTGTCTTATGTTGTCCTACCAGTGGACTTTGGGTCGTCCTGGAGGTCTGGATCCCTGGTTCTTAGTTTCCCATGCTTGCCGTGGTAGCCGATCTTCTCCCATTCTGCAGACATGGCCAAACCATCTTAGTTGGGACTGTTCTACTTGGGTCTGCAGGGGTTGGGTTTTTAGGCCTTGACGTATCGTCTGGTTGCGGACCATGTCTCTTCTTGTTACTTCAACCACCTTCCTCTGATACCTCATTTCTGAGGTTTACTTCTATTTACTTTTCGTATAATTTCTAATTATTTATTTTTAATGTATTTTCTTCTTCTTCTTCCGCGTTCAGTTTGTAGTCATGCTAAATCTGCCTTTTCCAGGTCAGCGCGGCAGCCCCATAGCTTCTGCTTGAGCTCAGCACCCCCTGGCCAGGTCAGACGTCGTGGGTCATCATGGGTTGGGCAGTTGTTGAGAATGTGTTCGGGGGTCTGGATTCCAGTTCCACATGGACATTCGTTTGTATGAGATATCCTAGTCGTCTGCAGTGTCCAGTTCTCAGGCGGAAAATGATGGTCTGTTGGTGTCTGTTAAGTTGGTGGATTGGGTTCTCTCTGCTGTATGTATCACCGTTCTCCTTCCACTGGTTTTTATACTTGTTGTGGATTATGGTTTTAGCTTCCTGATAGGGCAATGGGTGGCTGAATTGTTTCATTTTACTGCCACTTCTAGATAGAGCATCTGCTCTCTCATTTCCAGTGATTCCACAATGGGAGAGTAACCACTAAAGGGCAATGGTTGATGACCTTTGGATAATGTTAAGCTCAGATATGATCTCATGCGTCATGTTTTCATTTCTGGTATTCTGTATTGATTCCAGTAATGATCTACAGTCAGTGAAGATTACTAAATTAGCTGGTGGCTGCTGTTCTGATCTGGTAAGGATTTTCAGAGCTTGTAGTAATGCCATAGCTTCTGCCCTGAAATTGGATGAGATCTTTCCAGTTGGGAAGGCCTTTTCGATGATCTTCCCGTTTACGAATCTTATAAAAATGCCATTTCTGCCATTAAAATGAGCTGGCTGCTACAACAGACCTGGCAAGGGTGAGGACGAACAGCAATAGCAATGTCAAGACTGAGTATCACAAATACATACCTTCTGAGAGCAGGAAAGCCAGAACATCTCAAACCAAATATCAATTTATCATCTATTCTTGACTGTGCAAATGACTGGGAGATAGCAGTAGATCTACCTGGGCGCGGGGCATGCTAGAAATCATTAGGAGATCTGGAAGACGACCAGGTATAGTATTTCTCTCCTCATCGTCGCACCAGATTATGAACTGAGCGGATATTTGAAATCCAGATAAGATGAGCAACTCATTCAAACTGGCTAAGTATAATGATCTGGTCATGGACTTAAGGCATGACGGGTTCACAGCAAAAGTCATAGCTATGGAATTCAGGACAATAATTTGTAAAAAAAAGATAATGGTTATTTTCACAATTGCGTCAAAATGGCAGCAAGGTTTAAAACCAGGATTGAAGTTGAAAGTTGTAACCAAGGTGGAGTTGGAGTGGGTTCGATGCACAGCGCAGGCGGGAAAAGACAACAGGAGGCGGACACTTAGGAGTCATGACTCAAGTGGACCCGCCCCCTAGAGTGTAAGAAGATAAAGGACCGAAACAGTTGTCTGATGGGGGAACCATCTCTGATGATCAGATTTCCTCCTGTTGTAACACTCTGCATAGAGTTTCCTGTGGTATTAATTGAAACCCATCTTTTTGGGGACTGGGTTGTTGTGCCTAAAATATTATTGAAAAACTAGACTTTGCAGTTTGGACAGCATTGTCTATCAGTTCGTCTATAAATGTAATCAAAAATTCTTCATGGGTGACGAGTTCTTGCAAGTTTTGGCTTAATATGGTTCATTGCTATTTGTTTTGCCGCATCGAAACATGTATTTACGTTTGTTGTCTGCTGAAATATTGAAGATATTCGATAGCTTTTGAGCAGGGAAAAATAGCACGTGACATATTCATATGGAGACGTTGATTAACTCTGCTTGTGCTTTCCATTTGGCCGAGAACATCATAGCAAACAATCGTCTCAATGCAACGGGAAGTCACTGCCAGTTAATGATGCTTTTTAATGTCTAGTGTCAAGCCACTGTTTTGCCTGAGCACCTTGTGATCTTATTTCACGCAATTTTATCTCATACTTTTCAGTGATCATCGTCTGCCTTATTTCTTTGTCACCTGCTTCAGACGTTGGTGCACCAATTCAGTGCACTTTTGTGTAAAATTCGTTAGTTTTCGCGCCATTCCCTGGTTTCTGAGGGTAGGGAGTCTCGATACCGTCACGCCCCCCAATGCAATACCGAAGAATCACAAAACTACATTTATTTGTGGCAATATTGTGTTTCAGTTTTTGTGGCACATTAAAAATAAAAAAATGGCAGATCAAAATCCAGTCTTAAAAGTAGCAATCTTGCAATATTCAAACTACGTCCTGGAACCCTCGAACCTCGGTGCCCAGGGTAAGCGCTATTTCTTCCACCTACCCCTGAAGTAGAATACACATTTGTAACCCAACATTATAGTGAATGTCGTTAGAGCCACTAATATGAGGTTGTGCATTGGGCTGGCAAACTCATCATGTAAAATATATTGTTACAGAGACATCACAGCAAGAGAATACAACTGCTTTGGTGCATGATTCCTGTTAGGGGACCTGCTTCAGCGGTGGCCCCATACTCCATAAGGAGCGAAAATGAAAATAATGACGATGATAAATGTAGCAAAATTGGTACCTCTACCTTTAGGATCGATACTCGCAGTGAAATTGTATTGACCAATGATAAGCCGGGAGTTCACGGCACAAGCGGAGACGTAACATGACTAGGAAATGTGGACGCTTAGTGAAACATGTATTTTGTGTTAAAGGTAGCATCGTTCGAATGGAATTACATCGAACAGGATGGATGAAAAGTGATACTTCTCTCACCTTTGATTCCAGGAGGAAACAAGGCATATTTAGGTATAGGTAACAGTGCAAGGCCTGCAGTATTTGCGAAGATAATTGAATTCTACTGTGTCAACACGTGAGTTGATAAGACTTTTGTCACTTCTGCTCAGCCTAGCAAATCGCAGGATGAACGGAATGTAGGAAGTTATATATGGAAAGAAAGCTCCAAGTCGTCTGAATAAAACGAGATATGGATGAAAACGAAAGCATGTATATAAGACGAGAACGGGAAGGGAATTTATAGACCACTAACACAAATGCCCAAAAATGTATCGGGCTAGTCAAGAAATTTTGTCAACAGAAACCTAGTGACGTCATGCTCGGAGGAGGTCCGCAATTGGCCTATATATAGGAGAGGCAAATTTGAAATGACACATACACCGCCAAAGTATTCTATGCACGAAGGACTGAGAGTAGAGCTCGACACGACTTAGTTCACATCTGTAACTGTGTGTAGCCTACCTCAACCAAGTATTGTCCAGTGTATTTCTGTGGCTAGAGGGTGAGTAGTGTTACTGAATTAGTTTTTTTTAAAAATATAATGTCATATTTGTTTTATAATAATTCATATGTGCTATGTTGCAACTACCTACGTATTGATTCGATGGAATGGATTCGGTTTAAGAATTAAGATGATGAATGGAAGGAAGCAAACTAAATCAGAATATCTCTAAGGCTTATCACTGATTGCAGAAAGGATCATTCTTATGTTGATAAGAAGAAGTGGAATGGACTAAGAAGCTGATTTGTAAAATAAAAACTATATAATAAATGTGAAGAGGTTGTTGTTACTTTGATAATGTCACTGCAGCTAGACATCTGTAAAACTGACACTATAACAATGACATTGTGTGCATGTCGTGGTTGAGTTAAGGTGTTAGAGTATTTGTCGAGTTAGACAATTGTAGTAAAATCGACAATGAGATTGAACTGACAAAATTATAGATTACACATAGATAAGGTGTAAATAGGGTGAACTGTCGCATAGAGATTAATGATCAATAAATTTTCTATGTTCTTTTCTTTTCTACCCGTGTCCTCTACTTTATTATCGCTCTTTTATCCTTTTCCTGTTTTTCGCATTCGTTCGTTTGCGACTATATATATTTTCCCATTCTAACGTTTACCTGTTTCTTTTCTCTTACTGAGAACGCATTTTATTACGTCAGATGTCAGTCTCTGCATGTGAGCGAATGGTGTGAAATTCGTCTCGATAGACATGGGATGGCAGACATATCGTCTAACATTTCCATCTGACACGGCGTCCTTCGGCCAGTTTTCGGCCTGAGGTGGGGAAAGCGCCAGACATACATCGCCCAGATGTCGGGAAAGGCGTTAAGACGCGTATTGACAGGTTATGACAGGCTTCTGAGTTAATGTGAAGTGTTAGGAGAGGGGGAGATACCGGCGCTATTTCGGATTTCGAAATAACGTGGGATGCTTTGTCTGTTTCATATATCCTAGCAGGAGTTTAAACGTGACTTCATTCTGTTCTCCAAATTTGCAATAGACAGGTTGTTTTGTGCTAAAGAGAATAAGCTGTATAGCTAAGTCTGAGTTTGCTTCGGAAATTTTGCCGAGCTTCTAGACTACCTATAAATATAAGCGTATCATTCTAAGTTTGTGCGATCGCGTGTAGTTCTGTGTGGAGGTAATTATTATATATCTAATTGTGTTGAGTGATCTAGTGATAAATCGCTTATTTTCATTTTACTAGTTAGATTTCTGCGCAGAAGAAATTAATATTAAGTCTGTTATATTCGCTAGTCGACATGTTACAGTGGAAAGCAGAATATATTATAATTTCTAGCTTAAACTCATGCAGCTGTAAATGAATTAAATTAAACTGCGAATAATCAGTCGAGAATATTTTAAATAATTTATAACTGCACTGATTCATCATTGAGTATTGACGAAATACGTATGTATTTCTAATTCATGATGACTGATTTTATGAAGTATACCTTATTTCACGGGAGTTTTAAACGATAAGTCAAGCTCTCCGCTTGCAGTTTATAATGTAAGTTATAACCGAGTACATAGTATGTATAAGTATTTTATATGTTGTTTTCTCTTTATTCAGTGAAACTGGGGTGACCCAACTTTGCCAGCGTTGAGTACTGAGTAGTATCTGTGAAGAACATAAACATTTTATTCTTAAAGACGTAGGTGTATAAAGTAAAACCTGTCTGGCATTGCATTGGCATCCAGAACGACAGAGTACCCATTCCATAAACTTTAAGATTTAAATAAAGTAACGGGCCTATCGCGCCAGATTTAACTCTTCCTGAGAGAAACCTCAAGTACATTTCAGCCCTTGTGGCAAGTAAAATATTACAATCAATAAACATTCCGACGGAGTTGTGACTAGTATGTGGTGTGACCAAATAAAATCCTATACTGAGAGAAGGCAGTTACCTGACATTCCTAGTTACTAGAAATCTAAGCTATTGACACTTTGCTCGCTGTTAACGTTCGTGCCTGGACAATTTTAATGTGACAGAACCAGATATATTATATTAGATACCAAGGAAACGTTCCCTGAAGAAGCGAATTCAACCTATCTTTTCGGAGCTGGGGTTCCCTTGGCCAATGTCTAACCCTGGAGATTCTGTATGTGCATGTCCTAAAAATTGTTTGTCCAGAAGTTGCTACCAAAGCTGTAAGTACGATCGAAAGCTAGTGATCACGGCTGACTGAATAGAGTGAATGCAGGACTGAGCGATTCTTTTATTGTTGTATTTTGGCACCCATTTTTTGCTGTCTTAAATTTCTTTATGCAAGTGTTGTTGCTAACAATATTTTTCCTTAGGATAGATCAGAGTATCCAAGTCTGTTCATACCTGTAAAGGGAAATCTTAGACTAAATCATATGTATCCGTCACTCTTTGGGGCTATCACATTTTCTTCTAACAGGACTGTGGGCTATACATCGAGGGAAAGGATCATACTAATGGGTCTATCATTCTTGTAGCAATTCATTGACTTTATGACTATGTGTATATGTTTGATGTAATTTTATGTCATAACCCTCCACTCCCAAAGGAGCATAGGCCTTCAACAAACACATGCCAAGTCCTCCTGTCACGTGCCATCATCTCAAGTTCTTTCCATGTTCTCCTCATCATTTTCACCTCTGTTTCCAACGTAATTTTATGTGTTGTGATGGAATTTTATGGCTGTATACCGCTCCACCTATGTCCCAGTCTTGACATACGGATGCGAGTCATGGGCAATGACTACAAACCATAAAAGCCAGATCCAAACCTCAGAAATGAGGTATCTGAGGAAGGTGGTTGAAGTAACAAGAAGAGACATGGTACGCAACCAGACGATACGTCAAGGCCTTAAATCTTACCCCCAGCAGACCCAAGTAGAACAGTCCCAATTAAGATGGTTTGGCCATGTCTGCAGAATGGGAGAAGATCGGATACCACGACAAGCATAGGAAACAAAGAGCCAAGGATTCAGACCCCGAGGACGACCCAGAGTCCGCTGGGAGGACAACATTAGACAATCTTTGAAGGATCGAGGACTAGAATGGAACCAGGCCAGGAGGAAGACAGCCGATAGGATAGTCTGGCGCTCTCTCTTCCAAACCTCTACACCTCACGGTAGAAGGGGAACGACTAAGTAAGTGATGGAATTTTAGAATGATAATTAAAATTCTCATAAACTTAATCAGTGTGGCGGTCAGTTCGTTCCCAAATATCTATATTTTCATTTGTCATAGTTTTTCACGTCTGTGTGTCTATTGTAGTCACTTATGTGTGTTATGTGAGGAGTATATATATTAATATAATATTATATTAGATTTGTCTGACTAATCTAACTCTGTTGTAGATGATAGGCTGACTGAGAGAAGCTTCTCGAGTGTCAGAGACAGAATCTACTATATTTCCTCTACCTCACTCGTGAAATCTATTTCTATTTTTTTCACCTCCCACTGAGCTATCGCTTATTTCTATGTCTATTCAGAAGGGACCAAACTAAGTCTTAATCACCTATCACAAATCTACGATAAATGAGGTCTCGTCTATCGGGATTTTGAACTTAGAAGAGGCAGACGATACGACAAATAGTGTTTGTTTGTCTAGGAATTGAACTCTAGTCTTGAGCAAGCACGACAAATATCAGCTCGTCTGTAGGATTTATTTCTTTATTCTGGAATAGAGTAAGAGTGTGATTGTCTCGTGGTGTTATATTATCTTTTAAAATAACTATTCCCCTAGACCAACGATCTGTTTATGGGCGTGCTGACCACACAACTAATAATTGTTTTTCCACAGCATTATTGAGCATTATACATTTGAGTTACAGGTTGATTTTGTCGGAATATATGTTAATTGTTGATTTTGTAATACTAAACGCTGGTAAAGTTTGTGATTGTCTAGCAATCACAGGGTTCTGAAGAAGTAGGTGTTTGAGCTAAGCTAAGGAGTGCGATCAGACAATTACGTCTTGTTAATTGCCTCCCTTACCGTAACTGTCTTCAGGGGTGAACTTGTAGTGGACTTTAAAAATTAAGGGATTTTTTTTTCTCTTTAAAATTTTTGCAATAATTATTTTTTTTCCACTGTAGCAACTTATTTTTTTAGTGAGTAATTCTTAACTACCATTAAATTGGCATAGTCGCTTGCAATTAGAGCTTTTAGAGCCAGGAATTGCAGCGATAGTTAGATACTATAGTATAGGAGGAGGTATCCCAGGTTAAAGTATATCATCTTTTGTTTTGGTTTTTCTCGCAGGTGGTAGGAACCAGTATATCTTTTTCTTCTTTCTTTCTCGACTAGTCTCAGTCACTGATTTACAATGGCAGAGAGGGCGAAGCTTAGGCAGATCCTCAGGGACGAGGCAAGAGAAGAAGGTTTGGAAGGCGAGGAAGCGAAAGCTTTTGTCAGGGACGAACTTGACAGATATGACGCGGAGAGGAAAGCAGCTGAAGCTAAAGAGGAAAAAGAAGAACTAAGGAGAAAGAAGAAGCAGCGGAGAGGAAAGAAGCGGAAGACCGTTTATTAGAGCAGAAGAAAATTGAGGCAGAAATGGAAGCTCGCAGGGCGCAGCATGAGGAAAGAGAGGAGAGACAGAGGGAAGAAAGAGAGAAGGAGAGACAGCATGAGGAAAGAGAAAATGAGCAACGACGACAGCATGAGCTGGCGCTTAAAACTCTAGAATTTCAAAGTCGTGGTGCTGCCTCTACCTCCAGCAATGGAGAGTCTTCTCCTCATTCTTCCTTAACTGATCCTTCTAACACTCAATCTACTCATCTCACTGCTATGTCTTTTGCGCTAGAATCTTTCCCTTGTCCTAATGAGAAGATTGACACGTATCTAGAAAAATTTGAGAAAATTGCAACTCTGTACGGTTTAGAGAGGTCGCGTTGGAATATGAAGCTTTCTCGGGCTTTGAAAAGCAGTGCGTATGATGTTTACGCCAAACTGGAAAGCAGCCAACAAGACAATTACGACGTCTTGAAGAAAGCGTTACTGGAGCGTTTTGAAATGAACGCGCGCAAATTTTTGCAACTGTTTCGCAACAGCAGAAAGGAGAATTCTGAAACTTTTCAGCAGTTCTCCTCTCGTCTAAAGGGATACTTGACAAAGTGCCTTGAGCTCTCGCAGCTCCCCTCTACCTATGAAGGTCTTGAGGAATTTGTTATAACAGAACAAATAAAGAACACTTTGTCTGCGGACACCCGAAGATTTTTAGCTGAGCAAGGTGCAGAAAAGCTTGAAGACATTTTGGAAAAGTCTGAGCGTTATCAAAATGCGCTGGCCGAACTGCCGGCCACAAAACGTAAACCGACAGAAGAGCATTTTCGAAAGAATAACCTAGACCAATCTTCTCATGCTTCTAATCAGAATAACCACAGAGAAACTGGACCTCAAAACCCCCCTCCTGAAAAATCCAAGTTCTACAAAAACAAGTACCCCAACCACAGTAAACAGTCTGATCAACCCGACCGTTCTTCATGGCACCGCAGCCAGCGAGGACAAGGTGACAAAGGGAAAACCCCTGCGCACGGGACTAATGATCAGGGCGAGCACACTGAGCCTAAACGCATCGGATGCTTGCTAACAGTCTCGCAAGGCGGAATTATTGACAGTGATTCCCAACCTGAGGGAGAGAGACCCTCAACGCGAGGTACTGTTATTTTGAACGGTTCTCAAACTTTTTGTTTATTTGACACGGGGCTTTCTTATGATTGCATTGTTGCCAGACACCTGGTTAAACCCGGTCAAGAGACAGGAGAGACCGTCCAACTTTGTGGAGTTTCTAAGAGTGATGCACCTACAGCGCTTCCCATCGCACTGGTGGAGATCCACTCTGAGTTTGTCAGAGGCGTGATCAAAGCGGCTGTTATGGATGACCCCATCTACCCAGTCATACTTGGCGGTAGATACGTGTTTATTGGGAAACCGGAAGAGCCGATTGTGGCAGCAGTAACTACAAGAGGGCAAACCAAGAAGGAACGGGAGCCTGCGCCTAATTTGTTACCTATGGAACTTAAAGAAGCGCAACAAAAGGACCCTACTTTGGCACCCTGCTTTAGGAAACTGCCCATGGCTAAGAACCCAGACAGCACGGGGACATTTTTTCTAAGGATGGCGTACTTTATCGCAGAACGGGCAAGCCTGACCAAGGTTACAACCAGCTCCTAGTACCGAAACAGTACAGAAGCCAAATCCTAGAAATGGGGCACTCTCTTCCCTTCAGCGGACATATGGGACAGAACGCCACAAACCAACGGATAACTACTCATTATTGGTGGCCAGGAGTAAATACTGATATTATCAGGTATGTCAAATCCTGTGCTCAGTGCCAACGTGTACCACCCAAGCAACGGACACCCCCAGTCCACATGGGTGAAATGCCAATAATGGGAACACCATTCGAACGGGTTGTGATCGACATTTTAGGACCCTTAGAAAGGACTAAAAGAAGGAACAGGTTTATCCTGACCTTAGTCGACACATGCACTTTATGGGCAGAAGCTATCCCGCTAACATGCGCAGATGCCAAGCATGTCGCAGAAGCCCTCGTGCAGATTTTTACTCGGTTGGGATTCCCTCAGCAAGTGTTGACGGATAACGGATCTCCATACCGAAACCTGTTGATGGATGAGATCGTTAAGATCTTGAGGGACCAGCACATCTACACTAAGCCTTACACTCTGGCCAGAAGTGGGTTAGTAGAACGTGTTAACGGAAACCTCAACATGATGTTAAGTAAACTGGCACAAGTGAAACCTGACGAGTGGGATCTTTCTATCCCTGCAGCTCTATTTGGCTACAGAGAAACGCCACATACGTCCACAGGATTTCCGCCAGCCACGCTTTTATTCGGCAGACCCATTAAGGGCCCACTTGAAGCCTTACTCAGGTCGCTGACAGACCAGAAGGCTGATGAGACAGTTGTCTCAGCAAGTAAATATGTGTCGGATTTAAAGGAAAGGTTGAAACTAGGATGGGACCTAGCAACGACCAACTTTAAGCGAGCACGCACAAAGCACGCTAACCGATACAGGAAAGTCGCGAAAGAGAGAGAACTACAAGCAGGAGAGAAAGTTTTGGTGTTACTCCCTACCGGGAACAACAAACTCAGAATCGGATGGCAAGGGCCGTTTACCGTCCTGAAAAAGATTTCTAAGGCTAACTACCAGATCTCTATTAAAGGAAAGGAGAAGGTTTTCCATTTAAATCTGTTAAAGAAATTCTTGGAAAGACCGGTGCCGACCTCCGAGTATCTCCTGACGATCGCCAAAATTGACGAAGATGACGATAGTGGCAGGGAAATTCCACTGCGCACACACGAAATCTTTCAAAAATGTCAAAAGCGGCGACACTCTTTCAAGCGCGCACGGAAGACATTCCAGAGAAGGAAGAATGGTGGAGGGGACTTGAGTAGGAATTGGAGAGAGACGGAGGGGGGAGATGAGAGGGAAGAGAACAGACACCCTGAAGCTACGGATATAGGAAATTTATTTCCATAACGTAGACATGGAGTGCTTCCATATCTTATAGGGGGACGTTCTGTCGCATAGAGATTTATGATCAATAAATTTTCTATATTCTTTTCTTTTCTACCCGTGTTATAACCGAGTACATAGTATGTATAAGTATTTTATGTGTTGTTTTCTCTTTATTCAGTGAAACTGGGGTGACCCAACTTTGCCAGCGTTGAGTACTGAATAGTATCTGTGAAGAACATAAACATTTTATTCTTAAAGACGTAGGTGTATAAAGTAAAACCTGTCTGGCATTGCATTGGCATCCAGAACGACAGAGTACCCATTCCATAAACTTTAAGATTTAAATAAAGTAACGGGCCTATCGCGCCAGATTTAATTCTTTCTGAGAGAAACCTCAAGTACATTGCAGCCCTTGTGGCAAGTAAAATATTACAATCAATAAACATTCCGACGGAGTTGTGACTAGTATGTGGTGTGACCAAATAAAATCCTATACTGAGAGAAGGCAGTTACCTGACATTCCTAGTTAATAGAAATCTAAGCTAATGACACTTTGCTTGCTGTTAACGTTCGTGCCTGGACAATTTTAATGTGACAGAACCAGATATATTATCGCTCTTTTATCCTTTTCCTGTTTTTCGCATTCGTTCGTTTGCGACTATATATATTTTCCCATTCTAACGTTTACCTGTTTCTTTTCTCTTACTGAGAACGCATTTTATTACGTCAGATGTCAGTCTCTGCATGTGAGCGAATGGTGTGAAATTCGTCTCGATAGACATGGGATGGCAGACATATCGTCTAACATTTCCATCTGACACGGCGTCCTTCGGCCAGTTTTCGGCCTGAGGTGGGGAAAGCGCCAGACATACATCGTCCAGAATAGCCGTATGTCGGGAAAGGCGTAAAGACGCGTATTGACAGGTTATGACAGGCTTCTGAGTTAATGTGAAGTGTTAGGAGAGGGGGAGATACCGGCGCTATTTCGGATTTCGAAATAACGTGGGATGCTTTGTCTGTTTCATATATCCTAGCAGGAGTTTAAACGTGACTTCATTCTGTTCTCCAAATTTGCAGTAAACAGGTTGTTTCGTGCTAAAGAGAATAAGCTGTATAGCTAAGTCTGAGTTTGCTTCGGAAATTTTGCCGAGCTTCTAGACTACCTATAAATATAAGCGTATCATTCTAAGTTTGTGCGATCGCGTGTAGTTCTGTGTGGAGGTAATTATTATATATCTAATTGTGTTGAGTGATCTAGTGATAAATCGCTTATTTTCATTTTACTAGTTAGATTTCTGCGCAGAAGAAATTAATATTAAGTCTGTTATATTCCCTAGTCAACATGTTACAGTGGAAAGCAGAATATATTATAATTTCTAGCTTAAACTCATGCAGCTGTAAATGAATTAAATTAAACTGCGAATAATCGGTCGAGAATATTTTAACTAACTTATAACTGCACTGATTCATCATTGAGTATTGACGAAATACGTATGTATTTCTAATTCATGATGACTGGTTTTATGAAGTATACCTTATTTCACTGGAGTTTTAAACGATAAGTCAATCTCTCCATTTGCAGTTTATAATGTAAGTTATAACCGAGTACATAGTATGTATAAGTATTTTATATGTTGTTTTCTCTTTATTCAGTGAAACTGCGGTGACCCAATTTTGCCAGCGTTGAGTACTGAGTAGTATCTGTGAAGAACATAAACATTTTATTCTTAAAGACGTAGGTGAATAAAGTAAAACCTGTCTGGCATTGCATTGGCATCCAGAACGACAGAGTACCCATTCCATAAACTTTAAGATTTAAATAAAGTAACGGGCCTATCGCGCCAGATTTAATTCTTTCTGAGAGAAACCTCAAGTACATTTCAGCCCTTGTGGCAAGTAAAATATTACAATCAATAAACATTCCGACGGAGTTGTGACTAGTATGTGGTGTGACCAAATAAAATCCTATACTGAGAGAAGGCAGTTACCTGACATTCCTAGTTACTAGAAATCTAAGCTATTGACACTTTGCTCGCTGTTAACGTTCGTGCCTGGACAATTTTAATGTGACAGAACCAGATATATTATATTAGATACCAAGGAAATGTTCCCTGAAGAAGCGAATTCAACCTATCTTTTTGGAGCTGGGGTTCCCTTGGCCAATGTCTAACCCTGGAGATTCTGTATGTGCATGTCCTAAAAATTGTTTGTCCAGAAGTTTCTACCAAAGCTGTAAGTACGAACGAAAGCTAGTGATCACGGCTGACTGAATAGAGTAAATGCAGGACTGAGCGATTCTTTTATTGTTGTATTTTGGCACCCATTTTTTGCTGTCTTAAATTTCTTTATGCAAGTGTTGTTGCTAACAATATTTTTCCTTAGGATAGATCAGAGTATCCAAGTCTGTTCATACCTGTAAAGGGAAATCTTAGACTAAATCATATGTATCCGTCACTCTTTGGGGCTATCACATTTTCTTCTAACAGGACTGTGGGCTATACATCGAGGGAAAGGATCATACTAATGGATCTATCATTCTTGTAGCAATTCATTGACTTTATGACTATGTGTATATGTTTGATGTAATTTTATGTGTTGTGATGGAATTTTAGTATGATAATTAAAATTCTCATAAACTTAATCAGTGTGGCGGTCAGTTCGTACCCAAATATCTATATTTTCATTTGTCATAGTTTTCCACGTCTGTGTGTCTATTGTAGTCACTTATGTGTGTGTGTATTTGAGGAGTATATATATTAATATATATTATATTAGATTTGTCTGACTAATCTAACTCTGTTGTAGATGATAGGCTGACTGAGAGAAGCTTCTCGAGTGTCAGAGACAGAATCTACTATATTTCCACCACCTCACTCGAGAAATCTATTTCTATTTTTTTTCACCTCCCACTGAGCTATCGCTTTTTTCTATGTCTGTTCAGAAGGGACCAAACTAAGTCTTAATCACCTATCACAAATCTACGACATGAACTTGAGACCAACCTGGAAGAGGATTCATTAAAGTTATCTCGCTCTCCAAGCCTCAAGACTCTTATAAAGTCTAAACACCACCCCGGACACACAAACCACCAACATAAAACCCTGCTGTAAAACACCTGAGAAATAAATAAACATTGTTCTCAATCCTTCTGCTTTTGGGGAACGACGATCAATAACACCCGTTAGTGTCTTTATGTGTAGATATCCTCCATAGGTGATGGAATAATATAAATAAATCCACTGCAGGCGCTATCGTTGGTTACACCCTAATGACGAGATAGGCTGTAGATGACTCTGGCTATATTTGGCTGACTGCTAATACGTGCGGGGTTTTGAATGACCAGAAACACACGCAAGACGAGGTCAATTTAGGACAAACGGTCCACGGCGCTATTATAAAGCGCGTGAGAAATTTAGGCCTGCGTACTTGATGTTAAATCCGGTTTGGCTGGCTTGACTTTAATTGTGATTGAGTGCTCCGTATAAGCACAAAGTCTGGAGTTTTCAATTCTGCTGAAGACGCTGCGCTGATAGATATGCTGGAAGCCACTATGCTCTGACTGGTGATCAAGAGGCGAGTAGGAAACCACTACTGCCAAATACGACTTCAGAATTGATATGGCTCGTTGTACACTGCATGAGCTAATTTCCCATTTAGAGGGACGGGCGTTGGAAAGGGTTGTACTTCAGGTATAAATGACAACTCGTGGTGCTAATTTTGTTTTCAGGAACCGTAAGATCGAGGAGAATATAACATTCCTCGCCTGACTGGAATCCGGCCGTAGCAATAGGGTGCCCTGAAACTGAGATCCAAAACAGACAACCTTTATATCACGCAAACAATAAAATTACAATAACGTTATATTAAACAGTTATGCTCCCCTATGGGATTTGTAATTATGTTAATCATTGCTATGATAGTCTCGGGCTGTCTGTATCCAGGTGAGCCGCCCTCCTGTTACTTCCACTCTATCAATTATCAGCATGCGCCCGCATAGGCTAATATATATCTTGTACACACATGTACCTGTCAGCAAAAGCTACTCCGTCTTCTTCCAACTCAACATACAGGAAACCTAACCCTGTAGTTCCAGCTGAGTGGATATGTGATTCATCTTACAACATTAAGTGAATTTACATAAAAATATAGCAGTTGACATTACATAATAAATGGTATGCGCCCCTTGGGGTCGATACACAAAAGGGAAAAAGTAATAACCTCCCAAAATTGAACACATGGAAAATGCAATGTTATTGCTATAATAATACAGTTGTGACTGAATCCTAAGGCTGCTCTCTGGACTGCCGTGAAAGTTATAAACTGGTGTCTAACTACTCAATTAGGCATATAATTCCACACAACCACTAGAAGTTTCTATCTAAAAGTAATAAGTGACTATCTCTTATAATTCAGTGTTATAGTGCCCGCACATCACTATTCAGTTTTAAGTGAATAACCTACACCGCTGACATTTCCTTACAGGAATTACAGTTATTTTAGCCTACTCTTAACCCATGGTAAGCACTGAACGGACTATTCTTATTCGTCGCCTAGTAAGCATCTGTTATCGTAAGTTTACCATTAACCCATTGTAAACAATAACACAGGGAGACACTTACTGCTTAGGCACCCGTTAACTAAGGCGGTAGACGGCGCTACATTATCACTGAACTAATTACCGGGAGAAATCACGTAAAATAATTAAAGTCACACTCCTATCAGGTATATATAAAAGCTAACATGAATATATATATATTATAAAAGATATCTACTTACCCCGAGATGACGAGAATAGGCAACACAATCTAGTTTTTGTGCCTACATCTGCCTTTGTCTCATTTGGTCATCTACGGGCAGGAAAATTTTACGAGCGTGCTTGACTGAGTAAACCTATCTAAATTTATAGTCTACCAGAGACACCAAACCCCACCGCGTGTTCCCGCGGATGTACGGCGTCTAACGTAGTCCTGAGTTAGACAAACGTTATTTCTAGAGACTATATCAGAAGACAACAACCGCAAGAAAGTTTCGTACATATGACCTAATGTTATTCTGTGAGCGATCAAGGGCCACAACAAATCTCTCAGAACGAACGTGAGTTTTGGTCTCCCCTTTGTTCCCGCTATGGACTTCAGCAGAATAGCGGTTCGCTTCAAAGAAACTGTTTCTCGCTCGAGATCAAACCTGTTACGAGCCACACGCGTTTCCCCGAGTCAGACCACATCAGGTGCAGCTTAGGTAATATTATCGTAAGCTGAACCACTACTGACCAAATGTTGAATTTATAATGAAGGTCAGAACGAATAAAACCGCGAGGGTGGGGTCTGAGAGGGAATAATGGGCTGCGTAGGTAAAATAAGGAAGAAAAGAAAACTGAAAGTGCAAAAAATCGAGGAAACCAGAACATTAAAAGATAAGAAAAATGGGTCGTGTTGGTAAAATAAAATTAAGTCAAATCCGTGACAGTGCATAGCACTCGCATACAACATTCGGATGACAGACGCACACATACACTTAGTCTAGAGGAACTTCTAGGTGGAGTCTTATCCCAGGACCTTATGTTGTTTCAGGTTCGATTCTGTAATCTGACAGTCAGAAGCCTGATGTTAGATTCATACGTGTAATCCTGCAAAATTGACAAGGAACACTAAAACTGATCTACACAGAGTTACTGGTATCACTAATGCATGGGAAGTCCAGTACTGATTGCAAAGATTGACAGACATGTTTCACCCATTACCATCAACAACTGTGTAGCTGAGATAAAAGCCAGCATTCCAGACATCAAAGATAAGTTTTATCTTAAAAAGACTGATTTCACAAACATTATGGAGAGAGAGCTGTCTTATGATGACAATTGATTCAAGTTTAAGTCAGAACTCATAGATGATATATAAACCGTAACTTTATTGTTATCAAAGTGATGCCAAGTGCATATTGTAAACATTTTGTGAATATCTTGAATTAATTATGTGAATATCTGTACTATTAATTTCAAACTTTTTCCACACTAAAGAAAGAAGAAAAAAAAATCACTATACATAAATAAATTGATTACGAGTAATAATTGTACCCGAGGAATTCGTTAACTTTATTATTGTTAGAGTTACATGTTCATTTTGATTGTCCCTAGACTAAAGCATAGGATAGTCTTTAGCGAGTAGACATGTTAGACTCTTGTACTAAATTCTTACCACGTGGTCAAGAGATCTTCACAGTCTGACTATAACCTGTACCATCCATACACCAGTGCTCATTTCTGAGATTGGGGTATTTCTTTTAATCCAGAATTCTCATCTGGCACTATAATCTGGTATCATCTAGATACACCTGTATATCATTCGACCTCGCTCTATGAGACTGTAGCAGATGAAGTGATAATAACAACGTGACTATGGTCATATTCATGCTAATCACTAATAATGTGATAACAACGTGACTATGGTCATATTCATGCTAATCACTAATAATGTGATAACAACGTGACTATGGTCATATTCATGCTAATCACTAATAATGTGATAACAACGTGACTATGGTCATATTCATGCTAATCACTAATAATGTGATAACAACGTGACTATGGTCATACTCATGCTAATCACTAATAATGTGATAAACAAGCAGAATCTATGAGACTTTTCTTACTGCCTCGGTGTTATTGTTAGTGTTGAACAGAATCGACATCATTGCACTCCGGGCAAACCCATATGTGCCCAGTCTCCCTCAGTATATGTCGAAGAGTGTGAATGCTAACTGTTTCTGTAGCTTGCTGGTTATATACACGATGGATGCATCCTCTCTTACGTCCATCTCTGCTAGCCTTACGTTTGATGCCAAACTCCAACAGTCTTAACTTTGATGATTCATCTATTGCAGTGTTATTATCTAACAGGCGATCATTTATTGTACTCAGTATTTCTCCCTTATCCATATCCAGTGTCTCCACTGTGTGTGCTCTTATGCTAGTCTGTCAGCTCTCTCATTACTGTCTCAAACCGCAACAAAGTGGTTGGGGGAGGGGAGGAGGTAAATAAGCGAAAACAAGATTTTGATTAAATATGTTGACAGGCCACCATTCATCGAGTTTGAAACAAAGCTGCTAAAGCTGAAAGACTGCAAGACTACAAATGAAGACAAAAACAGCGAGAGTGAACACAAACCAGAATCTATAAATTGTGATCCTGCGATCCAGACGGGAAAGGAAACTTAACTGTAGAATAAAACTGACAGGTAAATTACTTTCCCGCTAACCTGTCCTGAGCTTCCAAGGGTATTAGATCAATTATAAATTTAGCTTGTATTATTCCCTACAAGTTTACTTTTCAACCACACAACAAAAATTTATAACTGGAACTGTAAAGAAGGCAATAACTACTATTATAGAATTTAAATCACCTAAGAAATTGGATTGCACTGGGCCACATGCTCTAACGAAACGTGCAACGCAATTAGCCTTATGAAAGACAATAATAAAGAAGAAAATGAGATAATTTACTGAGTTGTTTAGCTGTATAAAAATTGTTTAAATGACAGTGTTAATATGTAAAGCAGCATCACCGAAGCGTGGTTTACACTAAAGTACATTATCAGTGTCTGATGACCTCAGCATATTAATAGCAAATGGCATTAATAATATTTGACTAGGCTTTTAAAATTATCCGTGGAGCAAAACAATCACAGCTTTTAATAGACATCGGATTATTCGTGTTTACTATTCTTAGAGCCGTATTATAGAGTGGCTAGGAAAATCTTACTTTCCAGTTGATGACGCGTTTACTTTGTACGGGCTGGGTAATCAAAGAATTAAAAGTTATTCTGTGCACAGAGTTTCAAGTAAACAATTAGTCACGTTAAAAATAAAAACAAAACAAAAAAATTGCCGTATCTAAGTAGACGTAATAATAAAATAGATAGTAAGAGGGCAACGGACTTTATTAGGAGCGTATAAACTGGTGAAAGTTGCGTTTGCGAATAAGATCAAGATAACCTGCTGACTCAGCCAGACATAGACGAGAATAGAAAGAAATAATTGTACTTCACGCATAGATCGATATAATTACGCATAAACGATGTAGAATGATTGCAAAATCGATGACAAAAGGTGTGTATAAGCAAAAGAAAAGTTGGACAAGATATAGTTGTCATAGGTGCAAAATGGAAATAACTGCAAGATCTTGATAGAGATCAATAAGGACCGAATGAATGAAGATATTTCTTTCTGTGCTGGATTTCTTCTCTACTGCTTGTTTCCAGAAGGTTTCAGAACAAAGAATGCAGTCAGGTGCAAGCCGATCACTTCTTGAAATCGTGTCCCATCCACCTGACATATCTGCTTCTTACCTCGTGTTGTTCCACACGCTTTTTGTTTGAGGAGAAAGAAATTGTGAAAAATTCCAAAGACTGTCACGAAGATTAATTATGATTACGTGTCATGACAATCAGCGTCCCGATTGGTTGAGCGGTTGAAGTGTTATCTTTTCGCGGTAAAGTTACCGGGATCCGCAATCGAAACCTGGTAGCGTCACTCTAAATATAAATGGGTGTCTGACCCTGCTGTTGAGTTGGGGAAGGCAAAGGCAGCGAGAAAGTAAAAGAATAGCAGTACATTGTCACTGTAGGTAAAAAAAAAAAATACCCCGTACATTTCTCGGGGTCTATGCAGGGACAAACAAAAAAAAAAGGATTACTCCACGCCCAGGCATGTTGTACAAGACAAATAATATGAGGTTGTGTATGAGGCTTGGCAACTTCATCATGTAAAAGAAATTGCCACAGAAATCACAGCTGCAAGATCGTGTGAGTGTTTGGTGCTGACTTCCTACAAGGGGACCTGCTACAGTGGTGGCTCCATGCTTCGTAAGGAGCGAAAAGAAAAATGATGATGATAATGGCAAAGAAAAGGATAACAAAGAGGGAGGGTACTGAACAAACATGGTAAGGAAGACAATGAACAACAGAGTTCATAAACAGTACAAGAGGCGTGTAGTCACGCAGAGACGTGATCGCCTACGCAACTCAGCCAAGTACTTGAACATGTCGTAAAAGATGAAGTGCAGAATAAATAGGCTATCTAAGTTTTATGGCGATATTTTTGTCGGCTTTAAATATTATTTTCATGAATAAAAAAGCTTTTAAACTCAGTCGGCACGACATTTAACGCTGGTGAATATACGATCAATATCGCTTCCTTGATAGGATGGAAACTAGTCGAGAATTTTCTAATGAACATGACTGTCATTAATACAAAGTATTTACTCAATCACCTGATGGAGGTCCTTATCTTATATCACTAGTTCTTTACATTATCGATATTCGTTTTCCGTCTTTCAGCATTCATTCCGTATATTTGTTGGCACTTACGCATTCCGTATATTTGATGGCACTGTCGCATTTCGTATATTTGTTGGCCCTTACACAATCAGTATATTTGATATTCTTAACTTATGTAAATATAAAATGCTGCATGTTTTATGACAATAATGCGACAAAAGGTAATTTGTAATGTGACTCATAAAACACGAATATAGATAATAATGGACATGAAGATACATACAAACATTACCATTAATGTACTTACAAACAAAAAAGCAATGGCGAATACGAACTAAATTTCAAAAGAGGTTACTTTTCAGATCTGCGCGCTCATTACTCGAATGAGGTTTCACAGAATAGAGTAGACGAGAATGAAGGTTAGTGTAACAATTAACGTGAGTTCGAATTCTTGCGGCACGTCGCAGATACAAAGGGTACGATTTTCTCCGTTTCAGAAGCATTAAAAAAGAGAGAGTAAACTAGTCACACGGATTCATCTACATTGTTTAAAGCCCTGTCTTTTAGTGACATAAGATGGGTAAATGGTAAAAAAAGAAAACTTCGTTATCTTTTCAAGTGTTCTGCGACTGGCTTAACTGTTCATGTTTCTCCACAACTTTCTGTCCGTAGTACAGTTTATATCCTGCAAACTTTTTTTATATGCCATAATGTTAAATCGTCAAGTATCATCTTACTTTGTTGACGCTATGTTTTCTTCCATCAGTTGTCCGCATTGTCACAATGTATTTTAGCTTTCCACTACCCATACTGCCATCAATGGTACCTATACCTTGTAGCGGTATGGCAGCTTGCGTACCCTGACAATCCCCAGAGCTATGCCAGTGGGAGTTTTACTCCTGGTAGGTTCAACCAAGCTGGACTGGTGTGTGGGTAGGGGTCAGACAAAAGCTGGTACCCTGGTCCTCCAGGTTGGGGGTTTTAGCATAGGGCTGACATCCCTGTCTATGTAAAAAAAATAATGAAGTTACGGAAACAACATCAAATGAACAAACTTTGCTGCGGGATGGACATTCGGAGTCTGTGGCTCGTATGACTGTCAGTGGTGAAAGCCGAAAGGAAGCCACTGACATGAAAACGGATGTCCTGACCGCAAAACAGGATACAAGAATAGGATTTTGGAATGTCAGGACAATGTACGAGACAGGTAAACTAAGACAGGTCACGGCAGAAATGAGAAACTATAGGTTACACATCCTGGGGATAAGTGAGAGCAGATGGACAGGGGCAGTGTAGTGGTTTTGATGGTATTGTATGATGGTGATATTACTAAGTGTGATGTATGAGGTCAGCTGTGAAGGCTCCTGAGATAAAATGTAGCTGTGAATTTTCAGAAGGCCTTTCTTGCTACCACTACGACCTCACACCTATCTTTTTTTCTAATGAATGTGGCTACGTTACAATCTAGGGTACTGAATGTAATGTGTTGTATTGACATATACAAACACACACACACAGATATTAAATAATATAATATTATCAATAAAATTTAGAACACAGTGAACTAAATTCAGCTGGTGAAATTTTAGAAAGTAAATCCTTTTTTTAAATTTATTTGTTCTGAACCAAGGTTTTATGTTGGCCAGAACATATGAAAGATTTTGGAATTTATGAGTGAATGGCATGAATAAATGACATGATAAATAAAAGGTGTGTACGTATATAATTTTCACGAGTAGTTATTATTTCTACAGTTCATAGTTTTATTTTCCCTGGGAGAACGATGAATAGATGTGCTGTTGGGGGGGGGGGGGGGGGGGCTTCATCCCTCCCTGTCTAAGCCTACCAAACATTGTCCATTAATGATGGAAGAAAATGGGATGTTTTAGTAGTAATTCACTTTGGGTGCTATGTCTATGAAGTTGGTGTAAATCCAGCAGACCAGCCTGCTTACGTAACTTTGAAAGAGTAGTTCTGGTGCTGGAATCTGGTGGCCCCACCTCTCCGTGCTTGGGGGCAATATATCGGGTGGCCCCACCTCTCCGGGCTTGGGGGCAATACAAGGCTGTTCTGCCGAGATGCGACACTGCACGGGTCCTCACTGTCAATTATTTACCCAGCATTTGACACCACCTTTTGGTGTCAACATAAAAAACTCACAGCTCTGAAATAAAGTATTGGTTTAGGTTCAAAACCTTACCTAAGGAGCCACTTCTACACGTAACAATTTACAATAACACCATTTAGACAGGGTCAGATCTCTCTGACCATACAACACACCTTACCAAATTGGTTTCCCATAGGATAAGTTCTCCCAGACTACATATTCAGAAATATGTTTATTAGCTTCTTGCCCTAGGATAGGATAGGTGATATGTTCCACTGATCTCAACACTTGATCTGTCCTTCCTAATCCTTGCTGGAGTTTATATATATTGTTTGTCCCTAGACCCTGAACTAGGGCGGGGGGTCTAGAGCAAATCCTTACTTGTGTGTAAGGCTAGATTTCGATATGGCAGTATCAAATCACTCGAAACATTAAACAATATTCAAAATATACAAAGAAATAATTTCAATCTTACCAGATTATGAATAAAGAACACAGAAATGCTAGCAAAACTCAGCTGAGCTGCTGGCTATAGTATGGCGTCCCTGAACTTATTTCTAGTTACTTCATTTGAAATCACCACACTTAAAATTTACTGTGTCTATCACTGGACAACTATTGAGGAATGGCAAAAAAGCT
>JAMPIV010019307.1:0-482500 GCA_024509875.1 Oreohelix idahoensis
AGTCGGGGACGCGAAGATTAAAGGTTAATCCTAATGGACAACAGGAACCTTATCACCCCCAGTTTGTGAGGATGTTATTTGTAATGGGGTCACCATAAGGTGCCTTTATGATACAGGTTTGGATTATGATTCAGTTGTGAAGTCTAGCCTAGTGGACCCAAGTCAGTATACCACAGAAACAGTGGAAATACAAGGGGCGACTAAGGACATACCACTCATGACACTTCCCATCGCAAGGATAACGGTGAAAACTCGCTATGTGGAAGGAGAAATCAGAGCAGCAGTGATAGATGAACCAATCTACCCTCTGATATTGGGGTGTAGATACGTCTTCTTGGGGAATCCCGAGAAACCTGTGATCATGGCGACAGTGCAGACCAGGTCACAGAAGAAGGAGGAAGAAGGTGAACCTATAAATGCTCATCCAGAGGAGATGAGGAAGGCGCAGGCTGAGGATAGGACACTCAAGCCCTGTTTTAAAAAAATTGCCCAAATGTCACACACCTCCGAGCAAGGGGGAATATTTCATGAAGAACAAACTCTTATACAGGAAGGCCGGAACTGGAACAAATGGTCACAACCAGCTGGTTCTTCCCACTTCATATAGAGATAAAGTGATGGAACTCGGGCATGCGATTCCCTTCAGTGGTCACATGGGGATCAGCGCCACAGGACAGCGTATAGCTTGTCATTACTTCTGGCCAGGGATAACGGAGGATATAAAAAGATATGTCAAATCCTGCCCAGAATGTCAAAGGGTAGCTCCAAAGCACTGGACTGCTCCTGCAACTCTAGGGGAAATGCCCATAGTGGGAACACCTTTTGAGAGGGTTGCAGTGGATATTGTAGGACCTCTCACTCGGACCAAGAGGAGGAACAGTTACATCCTTACTCTGGTGGACACTTGTTCTATGTGGGGAGAGGCGGTAGCCCTGCCATCAATTGATTCAAAACATGTAGCAGAGGCACTACTTACAATATTTACCCGATTAGGATTCCCGCATCAAATCTTGACGGATAATGGTTCTCAGTTCAAGGGGAAACTAACGGAAGAAGTTTTTAAGCTATTTCAAGCCAGACACTTTCATTGTAGTCCGTACCATCCACAAGGGAACGGCCAGGTAGAGAGGTTCAACGGGACTCTCATTTCTATCCTGAGAAAGCTGGCACACGAAAAACCGGATCTGTGGGATCAATTCCTGCCCGCCGCATTGTTTGCGTACCGGGAGGTACCACATAGTTCAACCGGGATGGCTCCCGCAACTCTGCTATTTGGGAGGCCAATAAAAGGTCCATTAGAAGCTCTATTAAGGACCTGGACAGATGAGAAGGCGGAAGAGACTGTTACCTCATCGTATCAATACGTGAACGAACTGACCACTCGTTTGAAAGCTGGATGGAAACTGGCAAATGATAATTTGAAGCAAGCCAGGAAGAAACATGCAGCATATTTTAATAGGAAGGCAAAGGACAGGGAACTGGCAGTCGGAGAGAAGGTGCTGCTTCTACTACCCGGAAGCCAGAATAAATTACAAATTGGTTGGCAAGGTCCATATACGGTTCTAGAGAAGGTGTCTAGAACAAACTATAAAATTGACAAAAAGGGGAAGGAGAAAGTTTATCATGTAAACCTGTTAAAGAAGTATCTGGACAGACCACTCCAGGAAAGCACCCCCTTATTGACCTTGGCTATTGCAACCCAGATGCAAAAGGAACCACTCACCTCACATGAATACCCATTACATCCTTGTGAAACCGCAGCACAGGTAAAAGTCAGTAAGCACCTGACTAAAAACCAGAGGGAGAGAGTTCAACAGGTTCTGGAGGAACATACAGATGTATTAACAGATAAACCAGGCCATACAAATTTGCTACAGTATGACATGAAACTGGTAGACTCAAACCCAATCTGTATGAGAGCCTATTCTATTCCGTTCGCGAAGGAGAAGGCATTGAAGGAAGAAATAGAGTATTTGTTGAAGGAGGGGATTATTTCGCACAGTGAATCATCTTTTAGTTCTAGTGTCGTTTTGTTGAGAAAACCGTCTGGGGAACACAGACTGTGCATAGATTACAGGAAACTGAATGCTGTCACAGAAGGACAAGTGGATCCATTACCAGACACAAAACAGTTATTTGCCAGACTGAACAAGGCAAAATACTTTTCAAAGGTGGATCTTAGTAAAGGCTATTACCAGATCCCAGTGAAGCCTGAAGTGAGACCTTATTTGGCTTTTAGCACTTCGGATGGACATTATGAATTCAATATGCTACCATTCGGACTGAAAAATGCTCCGAGTGTGTTTTCAAGGATGATGCGCAAATTGTTGGATCCCCTGAATAACCCATGTATCACGAATTTCATGGATGATATTCTCGTCGCCACAGAGACATTTGAAGAACACATTGAAGCTCTGGAGATGTTGTTTGATAGACTTCGGGAGGCGAACTTAACTGCTAGGCCAACAAAATGTTGTATTGGATGCAAAGAGTTGGAATTCTTGGGACACACTGTATATCAGGGTAATATGACCCCTGATCCTAAGAACTTGGAAAAACTGCAGAGAGCACCTAGGCCGCAAACAAAAAAGGACGTGCGATCATTTGTGTCGTTATGCGGATTTTATCAGAAATACATCAAGAATTTTAACGCTATTTGTGCTCCTCTGACTGATCTGACTCGCAAGGGACTTCCAGATAAAATTATTTGGACTGCACAATGTGAACTAGCGTTCCAAGAGTTAAAGGAAAAACTCACTAGCAAGCCTATTCTCAAACTGCCTGATTTGACACAGGACTTTGTCTTAAGAACCGATGCAAGTAATGTAGGACTAGGAGGGGCTTTGTTGCAAAGATCATCTTCACCTGATGGGGAACTGAAACCAGTCGCTTATGCAAGCCGTAAATTGAATAAGGCGGAACAAGGATACTCCACAAGCGAAAAAGAATGTTTAGCGTTAATCTGGGCAATAAAGAAGTTTCAAATCTATCTGTATGGTAGGACATTTGTGGTGGAGACGGACCATCAGCCTCTCGTATTCTTATCTCAGGCTAAGCATGAAAACGCAAGATTGCTGAGGTGGTCTTTATTGCTTCAACCTTATCAGTTCAGTATCCAATATATCCCAGGCAAATTGAATGTCGGTGCAGATTTCCTCAGTCGGCACCCCTGTGATCAAAATTAGAGTAGTGGCAGACGTGAGGAGTAATTTTACCTATGTGTATCGCTGGTTTTGGAACTTGCCATAGGCATGTTTTCAAGTGGGGAGATGTGTAGTGAAATTGACAGAGATACAACGGTAAAATACCTCCAAAGATAACATGTAAGGATAAAAACATAATGCGTAGGCTGCTGATAGTACATGATCGCCCAGACCGCGGGTCATCACCCTCCATAAAAATTGACTTGCTAGACAGGAGGGGAACGGCGGATAAAAAGGAAAAAAAATATGACTGGAAAGATTGCGTGAGACTAGAAAGGCTAAGGAGACGCAATTGGGGGGGAAACGGAGAAAAGTCACGTTTCCCAAGTTGACATCAAGTAAGGAACTCGACAGAAGGGACCTTGGATATGTTACGCCACAGTCATTTATTGGTCGCTTTTGCGATACCAAGCCTTTGATTTGAATTCAGCGGCAGAACGCGGATGTTTGGAATATTACAAAAATTAAAAAGTAACTTTTTCATAATATTAATGTTAGGAATATAAAAATTAGCTGGCCGGATGGCCCATTCTGAGCAGTGAACTAATATGTTCTTAATTTTACAGACGGATAGATAATATTGAAGATAATGACAAAAGACAGTGTTGTTCACATCAACGACAGACTGTATGGAATAAAAAGTGTCGCTATTTGCACAAAAAAACACGACCTTGAGAAGCAGGTGTTCAAATCAACTTAGTAGGGAAGCGAAGGGACATTGGTGGGAGCTGTGTCTAAATATAACTTTTAACGACAAAATTTTGGAGGGGAGAGAAAGGTTGGTTCAAAAATCAAGTACATTTTTGTAAAAACGCAAGTAGAGACGGACAGACTAACAGATAAAAATCCATACTTGACTGAAGCATGACTGAAATGACTTTAGTGTAGAAAATTTGAAATTCAAATAAACCTAGGCAGTGATTGGCCACAGACAAGCATATTGTCGGCGCTTAGACGCGGATTTGGGGTCATTTCTCAATAGTTGTTCAGTGATAGACACAGAAAACGCAAGTGTGGTGATTTCCAAATGAAATAAAGTGAAATAAGTTCAGGGACGCCATACTATAGCCAGCAGCTCAGCTGAGTTTTGCTAGCATTTCTGTGTTCTTTATTCATAATCTGGTAAGATTGAAATTATTTCTTTGTATATTTTGAATATTGTTTAATGTTCGAGTGATTTGATACTGCCATATCGAAATCTAGCCTTACAAACAAGTAGGGATTTGCTCTAGACCCCCCGCCCCAGTTCAGGGTCTAGGGACCAACAATATACATAAACTCCAACAAGGGTTAGGAAAGACAGATCAAGTGTTGAGAATAATGAAACATATTACCTATCCACTTTTAGGGAAGGAAACTAATAAATATTTTTCAGAATCTATAGTCTGGGAGGACCTATCTGATGTAAAACCACCATGGTAAATGTGCTGTTTGGTCAGAGAGATCTGACCTGTCTGTATGATGTGGTTGTTGTGTCAGTGTTGTGTCCAGACGTGGGTAGAGAATAGAATTTTGACACATAGCCAATACTTTGATTGCAGAGCTGTGAGTTTCAGCTGTCAACAAGGCGGTGTCTATCCAGTTGGTGATTTTACTCGAGTGTATCTGTGCAGTACGTTGTGACAGAGACCACTATTATTGCCCGCCAGCACGGAGAGGTGGGACCACCAGATTTCAGCACCAGAGCTACTTCTTCAAGATGAGTGAGCCTCTGGTCTGCTGGAAGTTCACCAACGCCTTTTAGTTGCTAATACCCCATAAAATTCCTGCAATTTACTGGACACTGTGTAGTCAATATAGACAGGTGTGATGAGGCCACCCCAACAGCACAAGCATTAACTATCCTCCCAAGTAGATGACTACTAGAACATTTTTAATAAAACTAACTAGTCTAGTACTTATATATGTACACTCTTGCATTTATTATGTAACATTCCATGCATTTTTTTTCATTAATTTTAAATCCTTTTCCTAAAAAAAAAAAAAAAGTTCTGGTCAACATAAAACTTGATCCAGAACAAATAAATGTAATATAATTCTATCAAAAATTTTACACACGTGAGTTAGTTCAGTGTATTTTAACATTTGTTAATATTATTAGTCTGCTTAAATATCTGTGGGTGTATCTATAATTATCTCACCACATTACATATCATTACCCTAGACATTTTCCCTAGATACATTCATTAAGAAAAAAATTAAGTGTGAGGTCGTAGTGGTAGCAAGAAAGGCCTTCTGACAATTCACAACTACATTTTATCTCAGGAGCCTTCACAGCTGGCCTCATACATTACATTTAGTAACATCACCATCATACAATACCATCAAACCCACTACATACATTGGGGTCTTGTCCAGGGATAATTAGCCCAACAGTAATATTAGGATCTCCTGGTTGGAGAAATAAAATTAGGGAAAAAAATGGTGAAATTCCCTTTAAAATTAAAAGTGTCCCTGCAGATAAAAGTTGGTGAATCTTCACAGCCAGTGATAACTAATTAGTTAACTGGTTAGTTAGAATTAGTTAGACTATAGTCATAAGAAGTACTTAGTGTATTTACTGGTTAGAGATTTAGCTTGTATATTATTATATTGTCTAAAAAGTATGGCGGAGCTAGCAAAATTCCGATCAGCTGCTGTGCTGACCGCAAAGGAGATGGGAATGGATGGTCAAATTTTAATTCAATATGTAACGGCTGAATGTGATAAATATATTGAAAGGGAAGATAGAAAGTTAGCTGAAGAAAAGAGGTTACAAATTGAGGCTGAGATTAAGAGGCTGCAGATTGAGGCAGAAGAAAAACGACAGCAAAGGGAGGCAGAAGAAAAACGACAGCAAAGGGAGGCAGAAGAAAAAAGGTTGACTGCCGAAAGGGAGGCAGAAGAAAAAAGGTTGACTGCCGAAAGGGAGGCAGAAGATAGAAGGTTGCAGAGGGAGCACGAATTACGACTAAGGGAGCTGGAATTACAAGGCCCGGCTCCTGAAAATGGTGCCAGCCCTTTTGCCTCAGATGCTACGCCCAGTCTGGGAGCCTCAAACTCAGCTATGGGGTTTCATTTAGACCATTTTGTTGAAAAAGACGATGACATAGAGGGGTACCTAGGACGTTTTGAGTTATTAGCTACTACATATGGGTTAGAGAGAGAGAGGTGGAGTTTAAAGCTATCACAGGGATTGAGAGGTACTTCTTATGAAGTATTTGCCAAAATGAACAGGGAAGACCAAGACAATTATGACATGTTAAAGCAGGCTTTGTTATTAAGGTACGAGAAGAATGGTGAATTTTATCGTAAGAAATTTAGAAATGCCAAACTGTTGTCTGGGGAGACATACCACCAATTCTCTGCTAGACTAGAAACCTATTTGGAGAAATGGACGGCTCTGGGGAAGACCCAAGATCTTAAAGAAATGATCATGATTGAGCAATTGAGAGAGTCCATGGCTCCAGACATGAGAAAATTTCTCATGGAACAAGGTGCAGAGAAGTTGGGGGAAATTTTAAATGTTGCTGAGAGGTATCAGGCAGCATAGGCAGAGGTAAGTGGTGCTAAAAAGAAGCACATAGACAATTTTAAAGCTCCACAGCAATTTAATAAATTTGATAATAGAGAGCAGGGAAATAAAGGTAGGACAAACTTTGAGCGGCCAAGAAATGACTATCGCGACAGAAACTCACAGTTCAATGACCAAGAGTTCAATGAAAGAAAACCGTTGAACCAAGGAAAAAGATGGTGTAAATGGTGCAAGAAGGATAACCATAACACCGAATTTTGTAGAAGGAAACCTTCAAACATTGCTGCAATGAAGTCGGGGACGCGAAGATTAAAGGTTAATCCTAATGGACAACAGGAACCTTATCATCCCCCAGTTTGTGAGGATGTTATTTGTAATGGGGTCACCATAAGGTGCCTTTATGATACAGGTTTGGATTATGATTCAGTTGTGAAGTCTAGCCTAGTGGACCCAAGTCAGTATACCACAGAAACAGTGGAAATACAAGGGGCGACTAAGGACATACCACTCATGACACTTCCCATCGCAAGGATATCGGTGAAAACTCGCTATGTGGAAGGAGAAATCAGAGCAGCAGTGATAGATGAACCAATCTACCCTCTGATATTGGGGTGTAGATACGTCTTCTTGGGGAATCCCGAGAAACCTGTGATCATGGCGACAGTGCAGACCAGGTCACAGAAGAAGGAGGAAGAAGGTGAACCTATAAATGCTCATCCAGAGGAGATGAGGAAGGCGCAGGCTGAGGATAGGACACTCAAGCCCTGTTTTAAAAAATTGCCCAAATGTCACACACCTCCGAGCAAGGGGGAATATTTCATGAAGAACAAACTCTTATACAGGAAGGCCGGAACTGGAACAAATGGTCACAACCAGCTGGTTCTTCCCACTTCATATAGAGATAAAGTGATGGAACTCGGGCATGCGATTCCCTTCAGTGGTCACATGGGGATCAGCGCCACAGGACAGCGTATAGCTTGTCATTACTTCTGGCCAGGGATAACGGAGGATATAAAAAGATATGTCAAATCCTGCCCAGAATGTCAAAGGGTAGCTCCAAAGCACTGGACTGCTCCTGCAACTCTAGGGGAAATGCCCATAGTGGGAACACCTTTTGAGAGGGTTGCAGTGGATATTGTAGGACCTCTCACTCGGACCAAGAGGAGGAACAGTTACATCCTTACTCTGGTGGACACTTGTTCTATGTGGGGAGAGGCGGTAGCCCTGCCATCAATTGATTCAAAACATGTAGCAGAGGCACTACTTACAATATTTACCCGATTAGGATTCCCGCATCAAATCTTGACGGATAATGGTTCTCAGTTCAAGGGGAAACTAACGGAAGAAGTTTTTAAGCTATTTCAAGCCAGACACTTTCATTGTAGACCGTACCATCCACAAGGGAACAGCCAGGTAGAGAGGTTCAACGGGACTCTCATTTCTATCCTGAGAAAGCTGGCACACGAAAAACCGGATCTGTGGGATCAATTCCTGCCCGCCGCATTGTTTGCGTACCGGGAGGTACCACATAGTTCAACCGGGATGGCTCCCGCAACTCTGCTATTTGGGAGGCCAATAAAAGGTCCATTAGAAGCTCTATTAAGGACCTGGACAGATGAGAAGGCGGAAGAGACTGTTACCTCATCGTATCAATACGTGAACGAACTGACCACTCGTTTGAAAGCTGGATGGAAACTGGCAAATGATAATTTGAAGCAAGCCAGGAAGAAACATGCAGCATATTTTAATAGGAAGGCAAAGGACAGGGAACTGGCAGTCGGAGAGAAGGTGCTGCTTCTACTACCCGGAAGCCAGAATAAATTACAAATTGGTTGGCAAGGTCCATATACGGTTCTAGAGAAGGTGTCTAGAACAAACTATAAAATTGACAAAAAGGGGAAGGAGAAAGTTTATCATGTAAACCTGTTAAAGAAGTATCTGGACAGACCACTCCAGGAAAGCACCCCCTTATTGACCTTGGCTATTGCAACCCAGATGCAAAAGGAACCACTCACCTCACATGAATACCCATTACATCCTTGTGAAACCGCAGCACAGGTAAAAGTCAGTAAGCACCTGACTAAAAACCAGAGGGAGAGAGTTCAACAGGTTCTGGAGGAACATACAGATGTATTAACAGATAAACCAGGCCATACAATTTTGCTACAGTATGACATGAAACTGGTAGACTCAAACCCAATCTGTATGAGAGCCTATTCTATTCCGTTCGCGAAGGAGAAGGCATTGAAGGAAGAAATAGAGTATTTGTTGAAGGAGGGGATTATTTCGCACAGTGAATCATCTTTTAGTTCTAGTGTCGTTTTGTTGAGAAAACCGTCTGGGGAACACAGACTGTGCATAGATTACAGGAAACTGAATGCTGTCACAGAAGGACAAGTGGATCCATTACCAGACACAAAACAGTTATTTGCCAGACTGAACAAGGCAAAATACTTTTCAAAGGTGGATCTTAGTAAAGGCTATTACCAGATCCCAGTGAAGCCTGAAGTGAGACCTTATTTGGCTTTTAGCACTTCGGATGGACATTATGAATTCAATATGCTACCATTCGGACTGAAAAATGCTCCGAGTGTGTTTTCAAGGATGATGCGCAAATTGTTGGATCCCCTGAATAACCCATGTATCACGAATTTCATGGATGATATTCTCGTCGCCACAGAGACATTTGAAGAACACATTGAAGCTCTGGAGATGTTGTTTGATAGACTTCGGGAGGCGAACTTAACTGCTAGGCCAACAAAATGTTGTATTGGATGCAAAGAGTTGGAATTCTTGGGACACACTGTATATCAGGGTAATATGACCCCTGATCCTAAGAACTTGGAAAAAACTGCAGAGAGCACCTAGGCCGCAAACAAAAAAGGACGTGCGATCATTTGTGTCGTTATGCGGATTTTATCAGAAATACATCAAGAATTTTAACGCTATTTGTGCTCCTCTGACTGATCTGACTCGCAAGGGACTTCCAGATAAAATTATTTGGACTGCACAATGTGAACTAGCGTTCCAAGAGTTAAAGGAAAAACTCACTAGCAAGCCTATTCTCAAACTGCCTGATTTGACACAGGACTTTGTCTTAAGAACCGATGCAAGTAATGTAGGACTAGGAGGGGCTTTGTTGCAAAGATCATCTTCACCTGATGGGGAACTGAAACCAGTCGCTTATGCAAGCCGTAAATTGAATAAGGCGGAACAAGGATACTCCACAAGCGAAAAAGAATGTTTAGCGTTAATCTGGGCAATAAAGAAGTTTCAAATCTATCTGTATGGTAGGACATTTGTGGTGGAGACGGACCATCAGCCTCTCGTATTCTTATCTCAGGCTAAGCATGAAAACGCAAGATTGCTGAGGTGGTCTTTATTGCTTCAACCTTATCAGTTCAGTATCCAATATATCCCAGGCAAATTGAATGTCGGTGCAGATTTCCTCAGTCGGCACCCCTGTGATCAAAATTAGAGTAGTGGCAGACGTGAGGAGTAATTTTACCTATGTGTATCGCTGGTTTTGGAACTTGCCATAGGCATGTTTTCAAGTGGGGAGATGTGTAGTGAAATTGACAGAGATACAACGGTAAAATACCTCCAAAGATAACATGTAAGGATAAAAACATAATGCGTAGGCTGCTGATAGTACATGATCGCCCAGACCGCGGGTCATCACCCTCCATAAAAATTGACTTGCTAGACAGGAGGGGAACGGCGGATAAAAAGGAAAAAAATATGACTGGAAAGATTGCGTGAGACTAGAAAGGCTAAGGAGACGCAATTGGGGGGGAAACGGAGAAAAGTCACGTTTCCCAAGTTGACACAAAGTAAGGAACTCGACAGAAGGGACCTTGGATATGTTACGCCACAGTCATTTATTGGTCGCTTTTGCGATACCAAGCCTTTGATTTGAATTCAGCGGCAGAACGCAGATGTTTGGAATATTACAAAAATTAAAAAGTAACTTTTTCATAATATTAATGTTAGGAATATAAAAATTAGCTGGCTGGATGGCCCATTCTGAGCAGTGAACTAATATGTTCTTAATTTTACAGACGGATAGATAATATTGAAGATAATGACAAAAGACAGTGTTGTTCACATCAACGACAGACTGTATGGAATAAAAAGTGTCGCTATTTGCACAAAAAACACGACCTTGAGAAGCAGGTGTTCAAATCAACTTAGTAGGGAAGCGAAGGGACATTGGTGGGAGCTTTGTCTAAATATAACTTTTAACGACAAAATTTTGGAGGGGAGAGAAAGGTTGGTTCAAAAATCAAGTACATTTTTGTAAAAACGCAAGTAGAGACGGACAGACTAACAGATAAAAATCCATACTTGACTGAAGCATGACTGAAATGACTTTAGTGTAGGAAATTTGAAATTCAAAAAAACCTAGGCAGTGATTGGCCACAGACAAGCATATTGTCGGCGCTTAGACGCGGATTTGGGGTCATTTCTCAATAGTTGTTCAGTGACAGACACAGAAAACGCAAGTGTGGTGATTTCCAAATGAATAAAGTGAAATAAGTTCAGGGACGCCATACTATAGCCAGCAGCTCAGCTGAGTTTTGCTAGCATTTCTGTGTTCTTTATTCATAATCTGGTAAGATTGAAATTATTTCTTTGTATATTTTGAATATTGTTTAATGTTCGAGTGATTTGATACTGCCATATCGAAATCTAGCCTTACAAACAAGTAGGGATTTGCTCTAGACCCCCCGCCCCAGTTCAGGGTCTAGGGACCAACAATATACATAAACTCCAACAAGGGTTAGGAAAGACAGATCAAGTGTTGAGAATAATGAAACATATTACCTATCCACTTTTAGGGAAGGAAACTAATAAATATTTTTCAGAATCTATAGTCTGGGAGGACCTATCTGATGTAAAACCACCATGGTAAATGTGCTGTTTGGTCAGAGAGATCTGACCTGTCTGTATGATGTGGTTGTTGTGTCAGTGTTGTGTCCAGACGTGGGTAGAGAATAGAATTTTGACACATAGCCAATACTTTGATTGCAGAGCTGTGAGTTTCAGCTGTCAACAAGGCGGTGTCTATCCAGTTGGTGATTTTACTCGAGTGTATCTGTGCAGTACGTTGTGACAGAGACCACTATTATTGCCCGCCAGCACGGAGAGGTGGGACCACCAGATTTCAGCACCAGAGCTACTTCTTCAAGATGAGTGAGCCTCTGGTCTGCTGGAAGTTCACCAACGCCTTTTAGTTGCTAATACCCCATAAAATTCCTGCAATTTACTGGACACTGTGTAGTCAATATAGACAGGTGTGATGAGGCCACCCCAACAGCACAAGCATTAACTATCCTCCCAAGTAGATGACTACTAGAACATTTTAATAAAACTAACTAGTCTAGTACTTATATATGTACACTCTTGCATTTATTATGTAACATTCCATGCATTTTTTTCATTAATTTTAAATCCTTTTCCTAAAAAAAAAAAAAGTTCTGGTCAACATAAAACTTGATCCAGAACAAATAAATGTAATATAATTCTATCAAAAATTTTACACACGTGAGTTAGTTCAGTGTATTTTAACATTTGTTAATATTATTAGTCTGCTTAAATATCTGTGGGTGTATCTATAATTATCTCACCACATTACATATCATTACCCTAGACATTTTACCTAGATACATTCATTAAGAAAAAAATTAAGTGTGAGGTCGTAGTGGTAGCAAGAAAGGCCTTCTGACAATTCACAACTACATTTTATCTCAGGAGCCTTCACAGCTGGCCTCATACATTACATTTAGTAACATCACCATCATACAATACCATCAAACCCACTACAACCAGCTCCCTTACTCGCTGCCTTTTCCTTCCTTAACTCAAAGTCAGGTACCCATCTACAGCTGGGTAGACTGCAGCGTGTCGGTACTGTGATTCGAGACCAGCTGCGAAAACCACTCTGTCAATCGGACGCAACTTATTCCTAGTATTGTTGCTTATTCATTGTATTTTTAGTTTTGTTGTTGCAAATGTGTTGTTGTTATTCCTTCATCTATTATCGCTAGCTTGCCGGAAGACCCGAAATGGACTAGTCCCTAAATGGACTGGCCCACGTGCCTGTGGTACTGTACGTACTGACATTCCCGCAATAAAACCTTAATACACTTTATACAGTCAGTAAAATTGCTAGCATTATAAAATGTATAAAGTGTAGGAATACAGAGTTATTCTTGTTATATAAACATCAATACGCGTTATTAATTCTAGACAGCTATGTTAAATTGACAATATTACTCTAGTGTGAATGACAGGCATTGAGAATAAGGAATGGGTTCTCAAGTGCTACTTTGAACTATAGGAATCTCTCGCTCTCTAAAGGTGCTTGTTAATATTATATTTAGCTATTTTTACGGAAGTGAAGCATTAACAATGAATAAACAAACGCAGAGATTATTATAAGCCAATGAGACGTGATTTGTTACAAGAATTATTAAATTATTGTAATGTGGTAAAGGTAGTTACATAGCACAAACTACCGTATGGGAGTGAAGTGTTAAAGATTCCATCATTCTAGATCCAGCTTTTTTTTTGACGTGGGAAGACCCGTTCCTGTCCTCGCTGCCTTCGCCTTTTCTAATTTTAAAGCAAAGTCAGGTACCAATTTACAGCTCGATAGACATGAAGCATGACGGTTTTGACCTTTAAAAATATGTTGGTCTGCCTCAGGTTTGTCTCGCTGCTCTCATGTAACCTCATACATTCCCCTCATAAGTGTGACGGTCTGTCCTGGACTTTTCTCATCAGTCTCATATACCCACATTTATTCCTCTCATAAATTGGCGGTTAGTTTCAGGCTTCTCTCATGATATAACCACAACTTCTTCCCTCATAAAGGTAGCGATTTGTTTCAGACTTCTCTCATCGCTCTCATATAACGATAAATACTACTGGACAAAAGTTAAGGGCCGCCATTCAGTTTAGACAAGGTTTATATAATTGATTGGCAAACTGTAAAGACAAGTGAAAATGTCATTAAAACTGAGCTCAGAGAAATGTGTATACATTTCTGTGTGCACTAGGTTATTTTTTTTTAAACGTCCAAAAACTGGGTCACTTTTAACCCGCACGTCAAAATTGCCATTGTTGCTGCAAAAACTCGTGGTTTTTGCATCACGCCCCACTAGTTCAAAAGGTGAAAAAGTGCGTTGAATTTGAATGCACGTGGAAAATGATCATCGGTAAAGAGTGTTCACCGTTGGTATGCAATAAATCAGTATGACAAGTGGTCGAAATGATCACTGCATTAGCCATGCCACCAAGGAGAAGTCTCAGCACTGTAGACCGTGGTCGAGCCATGGCATGGATTCAGGATGGTCAATCTGTTCGTCATGTTGCAAGACGTTTAGCAGTGTCCCACTCTACCATTCAGAGACTTCTTGAGAGATTTCAAGCTACCGGACATTTGGAAAATCGACCCTGCTCACGAAGAATTATATAAACCTTGTCTAAACTGAATGGCGGCCCTTAACTTTTGTCCAGTAGTATATTTCGGTCAAATAGTTGACAGTCTGTCTCACACTTTTCTCATATAACCACATTTATTTCTCGCTTAAATTGGCGGTCTATCATCGCCAAACTATTTCTCCACGCAGGAGTTAGTGACTATCTTGCTGTCATTATGTTTCTGTCGTGGAGTCGGCCATCGTATAGGACATATTCTCTTTATTAGCTTGTCCTCTCCGCATGGGCAACTTCTGTCTGTGCGATTGTTTGTTTGTTGTGTGATTTTTTGTGTGCTGAACAAAATGAACTGACAGATACATTTAAAAAATGAAAGATTATCAGAAGACAAAGCTGCTAAAACACGTGACTTAATTTAGAAAAATAAGTACTTTTATTACATGTAAGTAACATGTACGTTAGAAGCACTGGCTCGACAACAACAAAAAAAGTTTCAAATCTTCAGTGTAGCGGTTTTTTATTACAAATCATGGACACAATGTTAATAACAATTAAAGGGGAATAAAAAACACGTTCTAGGGATACAATTTCACTGTTTTTATCACACATATTTGATATGTTAACTTCATAATATAAAACAAAGTGTTACAGAAAACAATACTGAAGGAACATATGAATGCCTTGGTACGGGCTTACTGTAATGGAATCTGCTACAGCGGGGACTCAAAGCTTCATTTGGCGCCAAAAAAATTAATGAATGATTTACACCCAAAAAAGGAGGGGAAGGGGCAGAAAAGACAGAAAGAAAGAATGAAAGAAATATAAATAATTTTCGCATACATTTTATTGCACAGAACAAACGGAAATGGCCATTTATATGTAATCGGTAGTTCGTTATATATTTCCACACACACACAAATAAATAATGTTGTGAACGATATCAAGAATTACAGATTCGTGATAATTGAATATCTAATTTTATTCCGGGCAATAGAATATTGAATATCTAATTTTAATCTGTGCAATAGAATGTATTGCCAATTGTTGTCACAGCCAGGAGTGGAATTGAGGACGAGCTCTCAATATCTGACCAAATGCTCATAAGGCGTGCGTAACACATAGCCTCTGACAACAAAAGTCCAGCTCCTGGCCTTCTCGTGGCAGCACCGTTTAATACTAACAGGAGAAGGGGCGAAGGGCGAGTGTCTGGCGCCTTAAAACCAGATTGCTCCAGGTACATTTTTGTATGTACCTGCAAGGATACTTGGAGAGGAGATGGGCACCGCCAAGCAAACCTCTTGCCCACTGAAATGCTATGATGGAAAGTCAAGTCAGTAATAATATGCCGGATCGGCCGAGGCCCGGATTAACAACGACCGCGCTCTCATTACCCCTTGAGAGTGTTAAGTCAGCGAATGGGGTACAAACACCTGTTTTGAAACTTCCTAGAGAAAGTTTTGTTGTTGGAGCTTGGAATGTACGCACGCTCTATGCGTGTGGAAAAGTCAGAAAACTAACACATGAACTTGCTAGATACTCGTGGGACATCCTGGGCCTAGCAGAAGTCAGATGGACAGGATTAGGTGAATGAATAACGGATGATGGTCACAAAATTTGGTTTAGTGGAGATGAGTCCAAACATCTGCATGGAGTAGGTTTTATTGTACATAAAGATAAATTGAACTCTGTCATCAGCTGCACCCCAGTAAATAGTAGGCTTATCACCATACGTAATGTAGCACATCCAAAGAACATCTCCATTATACAGGTATATGCCCCCACTACTGACTATGAGGATGATGCAATTGATACATTTTATGAAAATCTGGATGAAACAATTAAGAAAATTCCAAAGAAAGATCTTGTCATCGTGCTAGGTGATTGGAATGCTAAAATAGGGCCAGATGCATACGGTCAGTGGGCTGGCACAGTCGGGAAATTTGGGACAGGAGAAACCAACGATCGGGGACTAAGGCTACTAAAATTTGCCAGCAACTATAAACTAACCCTTGCAAATACACTATTTCCTCATAAGTTATCAAGAAGAACAACGTGGCATGCCCCGAAAACTGAGATACATGGCCAAATTGATTTTATTCTTGTATCCAAAAGATTCAAGTCCAGTATTAATAAAGCCAAGACTAGGAATTTTCATGGCGCCGACATTGGTAGTGATCACGACATGGTATGATGACGCTCGAGCTTTAACTCAAAAAGAATTATAATCAAAACAGATGTTCTCAGTTAAGATTCAATTTAGACAAACTGAAAGATCCAGAAATCGCGGGAATCTTTGAGGCAACTGTTGGAGGAAAATTTGCAGCTCTCAACTTTCTGGAGGATGATATCAACTCAATCACAGAGAAATACTTGGTAAAAGAAACAAAATAAACAAACCATGGGTTACAGATGACATTCTGAAGTTATGTGATCGGCGGCGGGAAATGAAAAAGGTTAACAAAGAGGTTCCTGAAGCAGCATGGCAATACAGTATGGTGAATAAAAATATTAGAAAGAAAATGAAACAGGCCAAAGAAAAATGTGTAGCTGATCAATGTGAGTCCATTAATACGGGGCTAATAAAAGGTAACCGCAAGGCAGCTTTCGACACATTAAGAAGACTATCACAACCTCAACAGCCCAGGGTAACTGTCATAGAAGATAGCAATGGGGCTCTGCTCAATGAAAAAATAGCTGTAATAAGAAGGTGGACAGAATATTGTAAAGAATTATATAACTGTAAACTCGACACTGACTATAGCATATTAAACAACATTAAGTGTGAAAACAAGGAACTCGGAAATGCAGCAATATTACGGGAAGAAGTGGAAGAGGCTATATGTTCGATGTCTGGCATGAAGGCTTATGGCAAATAATAAGAAAATTCAATTTTGATACCAACATCATAGATATCATTGAAGCACTATACAAGGACGCAAGCAGTGCTGTTTTTGCAAGCAATGACATTGGAGAATTTTTCAAAACAACTGTAGGAGTTTGTCAGGGATGTATCCTGTCCCCTGTGCTCTTTAATATATATCTAGAACATATTATGCAGGAGGCTCTCTACGATTATAAAACAACCATATCGATTGGAGGCCGACCTCTTTGCAATCTACGTTTTGCTGATGATATCGATCTTATAGCTGGAACAGAATCAGAAATAAGACCTTACCTCTAGACTGGAGAAAGTAACAAGAACGTATGGGATGGAAATTAATATAGAAAAAAAGCAAGATATTGGTGAATAGCCATAAGAAAAATGTTCCAACACCAACATTACGTTAAATGGGCAAACGTTAGAAGAAGTTAACACCTTTAAATATCTGGGGTCCACTATATGTAGTGATGGAAGATCAAGTAAAGAAATCAAGACAAGACTTGAGATGGCCTCAGCTGCCATGACAAGGCTGAATGTGATCTGGAAAAGTAACATCAGTTTTCCTGTTAAGATCACATTATAAAAATCACTTGCATTATATATTCTCTTGTATGGGTGTGAGGGCTGGACACTCACTGCAGATACGGAGCAAAGAATTCAGGCTTTCGAGTATAAATGTTATAGAAGAATTTTGCGTATTTAGTATAAAGAGCACAAAACAAATGTCTATGTTAGAGAGAAAATAAACACGTATGCAGGCCATCAAGAACCACTTTTGTCAATAGTGAAACGTCGAAAGCTTGCCTGGTTTGGGCATGTAACTCGTCATGACTCCCTTTCGAAAACGATCTTCCAGGGAACAGTCGAAGGTCCGCTGGGGGGGAACAACATTAGACACCCTCTGAAGGACCGAGGACTAGAATGGAACCAGGCCAGGAGGAAGACAGCCGATAGAATAGTATGGCGCTCTCTTTCTTCCAAACCTCTACACCTCACGGTAGAAAAGGAACGAGTAAGTAAGTAAGTTTTATTATTTAAAGTAATTAAAAGTGTGTTTTGGAATGGATGCCACCTGCATCGAATGTTATTCATCTTTGTCCAATGTCTTCTGTCTCTTGTCTTGATGGTACACTCTGATAGACTCTTTCCTGTCTCTTGTCTTGATGGTACACTCTGATAGATTCTTTCCTGTCTCTTGTCTTGATGGTACACTCTGATAGACTCTTTCCTGTCTCTTGTCTTGATGGTACACTCTGATAGATTATTTCCTGTCTCTTGTCTTGATGGTACACTCTGATAGATTCTTTCCTGTCTCTTGTCTTGATGGTACACTCTGATAGATTCTTTCCTGTCTCTTGTCTTGATGGTACACTCTGATAGATTTTTTCCTGTCTCTTGTCTTGATGGTACACTCTGAAAGATTCTTTCCTGTCTCTTGTCTTGATGGTACACTCTGATAAATTTTTTCCTGCCTCTTGTCTTGATGGTACACTCTGATAGATTCTTTCCTGTCTCTTGTGTTGATGGTACACTCTGATAGATTCTTTCCTGTCTCTTGTCTTGATGGTACACTCTAATAGATTCTTTCGTGTGTCTTGTTTTGATAGTACACTCTGATAGACAAGTTCCTGTCTCTTGTCTTGGTGGTTGTCGTGTATGATTTATCAGATAGGTAATAGATGTTTATAGCCCTGTCTGAGCAGAGGTGATAGTGATAGTGATGACAATGTGAAAGTAAGGTGTAAGAAATAGTTTTATCACGAGGTGATCGTGTAAGAGAAAGGACAGTCTCTGGATAGAATAATTTATCTAAGCCAGCCTATCTGGACGACCAACTTTTAAATCAGACGCACTTTCTCTCCTTGTACGAAAATACAAGTTACACTACACTCACATGCACACAATTCTGTGACAAATACGCACGAACGTGAAAACAAACTGTGAATAACATATAGTGGATAAGTGTAACAGGGCTGGTTATACTTTGGTGGAGTCACTAGGTGGCAGATGGCAGGCCTAGTGATGTAATTCAAGTTTTACAAGTTCTCTTTTTATCTTCTAAGTTATTGATTATATATATATATATACAAGTGGCCATCTCCGCCAGAGATGTTAATTCCTGGATGATACTCTTTTCATTTTCTATACAACTCAAGTCCGTTCCGTTCATTTTTTGATGTTAATTAGTGACCTCGTATAGTGGTAGTTTAAATGTACATGGTCTACTATCAGCAACGTTTAAAGAAGAAGACGACTCCTAGCGGATCTATCAAAACTTTTATTTACATGATACCTTTACCCAGCAAGGCAAGCAATTCAAATAATAGATCTCGCAAATAATCATACCAGAGGTACTTCGTACCTGATCTCTTTGTCTCGTGAACATACATATTCCTTCTTTAACATATCAACATCTCCAGTAGACGTTCTTAGTCTTCCCAAATCTGTTACTGTTTACTCGTAGTTTCTATGCTCCTTATTAGCATTCCATACTTATTATATATGTACTTATAATCTCTTCAACGAAGTGGTCTAATTCATAACCATCAGTTTCTTCATAAATAGTCGTAATATATTCATATCATCTGTTTCTTCATAAATACTCGTAATATATTCATATCATCTGTTTCTTCATAAATTCATAAAGTGCTCATAGCGACTTGTCAACATTGTGTTTCTGCGAACCTCTCCTGTCAACAAAATTCTACCCCGTGCAAAATATAATCATAATCCAATACTTACAGCAAACATCGATGATCTCCTTATGAAATACACTCTCTGTGACCCACAGAATCTATGACTAACTTCTTAATCAAATAACACTGGCTGGACATAGGTATGTACTCATATAAAACCCTGTCTGAAAAACCACAGACGTATTTCTTGTCAGCCATCTGCTCGAGATCCTCTCAGCACTTTGTCACCCACTGATGAACAACTCAGGACTGACTAATGACCTCTGGTCATTTTTTGCGTGGTGTGTTTTTTTTTCTCTCGCCACTTCTCTGATTCGCTGAGCCAAAATCCTTCTCTTAAATGTATTGGTCGAGCATTCTATACTGTTCAAAAAACGAAACGCATAGCTACTGAAGGCACACACATAGCTATAATTTTGACAATCAATAACGTTTTTAATTTGATGAGTTAATTGTTCAAATTGCACACAAGAATACCTTAGGGTTCAACCAATCAATTGACAGTTGTTTTGCATCTGGGTCACGAGAGTTTTTTGGCGTACGGGCTTTCCCGTTAGTATGGTGTGTGGCCTCCTCTTACATCGATCAGCGACTGGCATCTCCTGGGCATGGATGCGATCAGACGTCTGATGTGGGCCTGTGGGGTGGCTGCCCACTCTTCCTGGAGTGCCTGGAACAGATCACGACGATTGGCTGGAGCAACGTCTCGGCGACAAACACGTCTACGCAGCTCATCCCACAGGTGCTCAATCGGACTCATGTCTGGAGACAGGGATGGCCAAGGGAGGGTGAGAATGTTGTTGGCAGTCAGGAACTGCGTTGTCAACCGTGCACAATGGGGTGTGGCGTTGTCCTGTTGAAACAAAGACCTTTCGGCAGCCAAATGTGGAAGAACATGGGGTCGAAGAATTTCATTGACGTATCGTTGCGCAATCAAGCCTCCTTCAATGTGCACCAATTGACTCCATCCGTTGTAACTGATCATTTCCCACACCATTGCACCTCCACCACCGTGCGGCGGAGCTTCATCAACGCAATTTTGGGCAAAACGTTCATTTCGCCTATGGTAGACCCTACGCCGTCTATCATGACGCTGCAACAAAAAGAAAGATTCGTCACTAAACCAGACACGTCTCCATTGATTGTCAGCTGCCCACGGACGATGCTGGTTGGCCCGAAGAAGTCGATTTTGGCGATTGCGGCGCGTAAGGACAGGTCCTCGGTGAGGTCGTTGTGCCCAAAGTCCAGCGTCATGCAGTCTATTCCGGACAGTTTGATCAGACACATGACGTCCTGCAGGCAATGACTGGGCAGTTGAGGAAGCTGTTGTAAACCTGTCTCTGAGGTGACGAAGCCGAATAAAGCGATCCTCCGCTGCTGTTGTCACTCTGGGTCGTCCACTGCGATGCCGGTCTTCAACTGAGCCAGTGGCCTGGAACCGGTGCCAAAGTCGACTGATGGTACTCTGATGCATGTTTAGATGCCTGGCAACCTGAATTTGACTTTTGACTGCATGCAGTCGGCCAATAGCAATGTTCCTTAAATGTATCGATAGAGACGCCATAAATGTCTGCTTGAAAAAGAACTGAATTTTTTGTGTGTAACGTTATCCTTTTATAGGGTTTCAGTTGCGTAGTCAGTGAATAGTGTTCACCCCAAATTTTGTTGCTTTCACTTGTGCGCAACATGAGCTGTAGTCAAAAATTGCGTCATAAACACTATTGACCACTGCGTTGTAACGATTACAAAAACGAACGCAATTCAGGTCAACACGTGCATTTGACACTATAAAGAACATTTGAGGCTGGTTTTTATATACTCTAGCACCAATTTTTACTTACAAACTCATAAAAAAGCGCCCTCGGATAGCTATGCGTTTCTTTTTTTGAACAGAATATATTCAACTCTAGATAATCACTCACTTTTAGTTAACGTGAACCGATATTCTGAACTGTTGTCCGTTATTTTCATACATTATTTTCTTCCCTGTGAGCCGTCCTAACTGTTTATCTCACCTTACCAATTGCATGAATAATGCTTGGGCAACCCCCACGGCGACATAAGGGTTGACCGACACGATAACTAAAGGTTTAATAAAGTTAATTATCAATAAAAGGTCACAAAAATAAGCATACACATCACTAGATTATGATTTACAGACAAAATGAAAATTTAACAAATAGGTTCTCCCCTCTGGTAAAAGAAAGGAAGGACGATCCCAACAGAGGTTAATTAACCCAAAAGATCAAAGGTTAACAATAAATTATGAAATAGTCAGTATGGGAAAAGAATAGGTTCCTAATGTAAACTATCCCGTGACTAATCAGATTATTGAGATTTAAAAAAAAAGAAAGAAGAAACCATATAAGTATATGATGTTAACAAAAGACATAAGTTTCTTTCTCTGTTCATTCAATTCACATACACGCAGTGGCCACTTTCAGATGCACTTACCCCAGTAGTTGTCGCAGGCATTCCAATGAAATACACTAATAAGTACTATATATATTTAGTGTAGACTCTGCGTAGTTGCTGACTGCAAATTTCACAGGAGTCGCTAGAGTCGGTGTTAAATTTGTACTGGATACAATAAGTTATCTATGCCTTCAGTTGGTTGGAGTAAGGTTCATGCGTGGTGATCGCCGATGTAGAATAAATAGAACATATACAGTTCCTAGGTTGTTTAACCTCAGGTGGCTGAAACGCTAGGTTTAAGTTACACAAATGTTGCTGACAATATATTGCCACAGTTGGCAGATGAGATATATATATATAAGTAAATCTGGTAATAGTTCTGGTCCAGTTAATATTATAATTCAATGGTTCTATTCTGGTTTCTCTCAGGAAAATGAGGAAAATTGGACCGCACAGGTCACAGCAAGAAGCTCATCGATATTAAATATTCTTGGATGCTTATAATATTATAAGTTCGTATGATCATAAGTTCATATGGCCATAAGAAAATAAGCCGCTAGTACTCAGGTTTGATCAGCCTATATTTTAGGAAAAGAACATATAAACATTTAACCAAATTATCAATATCATATCTAACACGTGTTAAAAATAGGACCTCTACACCACTCTGTTATAAATTAGATTTAAAACACACGTGTCCATTATCCTATGATCCTGTTAACGCGTGATATAAACACTAGTCATTAAAATAAAATTACATAAAATGGATAGAAGTAAATAGTATATGCCGTCAGTAGACAGTTATTTAATGTATGTACTAGTCAATTTGGTTCTTGTGTGTTTATTCACCGGCAGATTAAAATTGTTGAAATTTTGAAGTCAAACCGAGCACCGTACTTTTTCTTGACTGAAAAAGGTAGTTTGTGGTTACATTGTCTGCTTTGTCGGGCATTTCAGTTGTCCATCCTTGCCTTTTGACATACGATGCTTAATAAGCCCCCCCCCCCCCCCCGACAGTGAGCTCCCCCCTCCTCCGTTGTTTGGGAGGGCAAGTTAAAAAAAAATGCGTTCCTCATGCATTCTTAGTTGACACGAACTGTGCATACGCTTACGACAGACCCTTCACTGCCGCCCTACACCGCCCCCCCCCCCCCCGTATTTTTTTTAAAAAGTATATAAACCAATAAAACGGTATTGAATCAGTTCTACAAGTTAACGGTACACAGGAAACAAGGGACGTTTCGGGTTTTACCCTTAGTCAGCCACAGTTACAAACAGTTGACAAGGACAAGAAATACATTTTTTTAAAAACACGCATGCCGTTAATTTAAACAGTAAGGGTAGTCACGTAGCAGATTCTGCCGTAGGGGAGTAAAGTTTTATAGACTTCGATGTACTGGGTCCCAGCTTTATGAGGTGGTGTGGCTTGTTCCCTTCCTCGCTGCCGTTGCCTTCTCTAACTCAAGATCAGAGTCAGGTACCCTTTTACAGCTGGTTAGACTGATGCGTGACACTACCAAGCTTTGAACTCGAAACCCGGTAACTTATTGCGGTAGTGGAGCGTTAGAGACTTAACCATACTAGGTCCAGCATCGAGAGGTGGGGAGACCAGTTTCCTTCCTCGCTGTCTTTTCCTTCTCTAACTCAAAGTAAAGTACCCATTTATAGCTAGGTAGGCTAGAGCTGTGTGCATTCAGACCCGCTAATATTAGGATGCATGTCAAAGTATACAAGACGTTGTAGCCTGGTAATACCTTCGAGAATCATCAAGTGCTACATATATTCTTCATCATTGTGTAGTTTAGAAACATGGACAATGAACAAGCAGTTAGAGGAAAGAATTGAGGCATTTGAGATGGAGATATATAGAGGAGTGGGGTGCGTCTCATGGATAGAGAGGAAAACAAATAAAGAGGTCACAGACAACCTAGGGATGAAAAGATAATTAATGACGGAGGTTAACATTAGACAGTAAAAAATATGGTGGCCTTGTAAAAAGACACAGCACCTTACTAAAGACCATAATAGAAGGCGGAGTTAAAGGCAAACGTGCAAGGGGAAGCTATTATTGGAAATGTAACATCAAGAGATGGACAAGAAAGAGTCCATCACAATATCAAGAGAAAAGGCAGAAGACGCCGGAGAGCCATTGCAGCCGATCTAAGATATTGATATGTCTGATGATGATGATGAATAGTCTTGTTGTTTCCCCCCCCCCCCCCCCCCCCCCCCCCCCCCCCACCCCCCCCCCCCAAAAAAAAAAAAAATTAAATAATTTATTGACAATCATCTTAACAAGACAATTTCGAGAACTACACGTTAAATTGTTGAAAGTATTCAAAAAGTGACATGAAAATAGGTCGTATATCTTTATCATCACTGCCCTACCTTTTTATGCTTAATACATTCATGTGCCATGCTATCACTGTATAAAACATAGCATGTTTTGCTACGGCTTAACGACGTTCCTTAGACCTAAGGGTCTTTTATATTTGGACATGCGCCCTAATATAACCGACTAAGTTGAACAGAACGCGCCTCGCCAAGACGAGGCAAAAATTTTACATAAAAAAAAATTAATAAATAAAAAATGTGCCATGCTGAAAAATGAGCCATGCTGCCACCCCTACCTGCGAAAATGCATAATAGACTAACCCGCAACCCCTACCTGCGAAATGGACTAGCCCCGCGCAGGCGGAAAAAAAAGAAAAAAATTGTAAGAAAAAAAATTTAAGAAAAAGTACGGTGCTCAGTTTGGCTTCAAAATTTCAACAATTTTAATCTGCCGGTGAATAAACACACAAGAACCGTCAATTTAAAACATCTCTTACTGGAAAAATAGCGAGTAATTAAATTTACTTTACGGCTGGAAAGTTAGCTATAAGTTATTTAATTAGCACAGAAAATCTCAGTGAAATATATATTGAAAACTTTAAACACACTAAATCACTTCAAATCTAGTACTGTATATAAATTACCGTAATCAGAAAAATGAAACACTCCACGGAATCTATTAATTTTCACTCTGTACAAGAAATCTTAAGATAACGAGCTAGTGAATTCAGATAGATTTCTGGCAACTGATCATGGCTATCGGAGAGACATGGTACATATTGATATGTTCCGTACTATCGTTCTTTAATGCGAAAGTCACACCGCTGCCAGACCCGAGCCAATTTGCAGTTCGATTTCTTGAATCAAAGGTAATTTTATCACCTCTTGACTTTCATCATCTCCGCCTTGCCGAAAATCAGCTATGCAATTTTCACCTGAAAGTTTTACAATCCAAGGTTCGTCTCACTGAATATCGTGTGTTCCCCTGATCAAAGAATCTATTACGCCATGCTCCGCGCTTAACTATCTGTTTCGCATAGGGCTTGATTGCCAGATGGCCCCAGTGTTAATTAAACTGGTGAATCCTTTGTTCAGGAAGCAAAAGTATACTCTAGATGGGGAGGGGCAAAGTGGATGATTACTGCGGCACTATTTTTATCTGTGACAGTGGTACACTCTGATAGATTCTTTCGTGTCTCTTGTCTTGATAGTACACTCTGATAGACTCTTTCCTGTCTCTTGTCTTGATGGTACACTCTGATAGATTCTTTCTTGTCTCTTGTCTTGATGGTACACTCTGATAGATTCTTTCGTGTCTCTTGTCTTGATGGTACACTCTGATATACTCTTTCCTGTCTCTTGTCTTGATGGTAAACTCTCTGATAGATTCTTTCCTGTCTCTTGTCTTGATGGTACACTCTGATAGATTCTTTCCTGTCTCTTGTCTTGATGGTACACTCTGATAGATTTTTTTCCTGTCTCTTGTCTTGATGGTAAACTCTGATAGATTTTTTCCTGTCTCTTGTCTTGATGGTACACTCTGATAGATTTTTTCCTGTCTCTTGTCTTGATGGTACACTCTGATAGATTTTTTCCTGTCTCTTGTCTTGATGGTACACTCTGATAGATTTTTTCCTGTCTCTTGTCTTGATGGTACACTCTGATAGATTTTTTTCCTGTCTCTTGTCTTGATGGTACACTCTGATAGATTCTTTCGTGTACAAAATGATGTTATCTTCTCACTTATAGCGCTGTCTTACCCTCAAAAGTTTGCCTTCAACTCTCCCTTCTGTTATGGTCTTTAGTTCGGTGTTATGTCTTTCTTTATAGCCAAAATATTTTAGCTGTCTAATTTTGATCTCCTTCATTAATTTTCTTACCATTCCTAGGTTTTCTATGACCTCTTTTTTTGTTTTCTTCTCTTTCCATGAGATGCCTCCCATTCTTCTATAGATCCACATCTCGAGAGCCTCAATTCTTTCTTCCAATTGCTTGTTCCGTGTCCATGTTTCTACACCATACAGTAATGAAGAATATTTATAACACCTGTTGATTCTAAGTTTTAATGTATGGATTAATTGTTTATATGTTAGTGTATGTCTCATGTTGTCGAATGTAGCTTTGGCCAATCCTATTCTCTTCTTGATTTCTGTTTCACATCAGCTACCTTCTGTTATTATATGACCAAGATATGAAAAACTTTTGACTTTTCTCAGGGTTTTCCCATTTACGCTTACCTTTAATGTTGGCTTATCGTCTGTTTATAAAATACACAGTTTTAAGTTTAAAAACCGAATGTAATGTTCACGACAAAGTTGCTCGTTCTTAGAGCTGTGTTTAAAACAAAGGTGCACGGGTCTTGAGGACACCTAGATGTTTGATGAAGCGTGTTAGTCAAATTGGCACATCACCGTTCACTATCCCATACCTACCCCTTTGAAAAACGAAACACAATAAATATTAACGGTTCATTATTTCCCGTACTTTAAAGAAGTTATTTCCACTTTATTTTACATTATTTATAGCAGTGTTGTGGAGTCGGCTAAACATTTTCCAACTCTTGAAATTTTAGGTCCAACTCTGACTCCCAATTCTGACTGTGACTACATTTTTTTTTTACAAGTCATATGGCATCAAATTCGGAGTCGAGTCCACACATTTTTTTTACAAGTTATATGGCATCAAATCCGGAGTCGAGTCCAGACATTTTTTACCGACTTCGACCTCACTTTAAAAACGACCGACTTCGACCTCACTTAAAAACGACCGACTCTACGAATCTGACTCCCGACGCGCGACTTCACAGCTGTGATCTACAGTTATCACATAAAATCAGCCAAGACAGCGCTTGTAAAAACTTGGAAGATTAAATGCACCTCGAAAGAGAATCAAATTCAAAGTTTCAGATTTCTACGATGAGTGGAGCATAGAGCGGCTGGCTTCAAACGCGATAAATATATAAATCTCACATGAAGTTAAGTAAAAGTGTTTCACAAAATAGTTTTCTTTCTTATAATACTAATAACATTTATAATGATAACTATATTGCTAGCGCTTGGTAACAAAAAAAAAAAAAAAAAAATTACAATCTCCTTCAGACTATGAAGACGCGATAAAGTTAACAAAACTTACCTGAAAGAGTGATCTCCTCTGCTGATCTGATCCCCAGCTGTTATGTCTATCTCTCTGACGTAGATTCTTACCACCACCTTAAACAATTTTAACACACAGACGAGTGATTCTTATATAATGTGAACAGGAAAAATTGATTCCTTGTATCACATACTTACGTGTCCGTAATTGAACGTGTATGGAACGGATTGCGTCCGTATATCTTGTAGACTAATTTTCAGATAAGTAAAAAGTGTGTGGAATACTGCAATGCATATCTAAGCGTCTAGAACCGAAACAACCTAAGGTATTATAAACTGTCTGTGCATAGTGTTTCAACAAGGCAGTAGTTGAGAGCGATCATAAATTTTTCTGAGAATGGTTTATATGTAAGTATTGGATTTATCATTTATGTCTTTGTGGCTTCCAAGTGGTTTATTGACATTCGATATCTCTTAGATAGAAGTGGACTCTTTTATTACGAGGTGGGTTCGGTTTCTGTGATCGATTATTGTAAGATATGACAGGTAATGGGGAGAGATAGAGATAGGTGGGCAAACATACATGGAAGGACGTAGAGGATCAGAACGAAGATAACGAAGAAAAGGAAGTAAAATAACGAGGCTAAAGAGAAGAATCAAAAGAAGCTGAACAACAACAATAACATCAAGAACAAGAACAAAAAGGAACACGAAGAAGATAAAGAAGAAGAACAATATCAAAAAGAAGAAGATAAAGAAGAGAACAACAAGAACAAGAAGAAGAAGAACAAGAGGAACAGGAAGAAGAAGAAGACGAGCAAGAAGAAGAACAAGAGAAACCAGGAAAAGAAGAGAACAAGAACACGAAGAACAAGAGGAAAAGGAAGAAACAATAATAATAAGAAGAACACGAACAAGATGAACACTCAGAACATGGAAAGGAACAGGAAGAAGACAAAGAAAAGAAGAAAAATAAAAAAATAAAAACCAGAAGAAGGAAAGAAGAATTAGAAAACGTAGAAGACGAAGGCTGTTAAATCACCATCAGCATCATTTCCTTTTTCACCCCCAATGGAGCATGGAATCACCAGAGCAACCGGATCCCATAGAAGTCATATATCAAGACAATAATGTCATTTTACAGCGGTGGGTTTTTGTAGCAATTTGTCTTATATGTTGACATTGCCATCCCCCAGACACAACCTTTTATTTGTCACCTTTAACGATAAGTGTGAGGAAGCATTAATAATATTCATTTTGTTCAAACTCTACAGAGACCCTGGAGACCTACAACTGAAAACTATAATTAATATAAATAGAATAATAACAGTATGTTTAATAGGGGCCGTTATTTGTTTTCTTGCGTGACGGAGCAGCGCGGTGAGCGTAATCTACGGAAATCAGAAATACAACCCGTGGTCCTTGCGCTGAGATACGATTGATCACGAGGCGGACGCCATACCTCTTAGCAGCTCTGACCCCCCAAAAAACAGTTTCTGTTGCAAAAGCCACTAAGGAGGGTTGAGCATTGGCATATTTTGTAGAAACTTAAAGCGTATTGTTGCTCAACAACAATAAGGAGAAATCAACTAAAGAGAATAAATGGACTCAGCCATCCAAGACAGAAGAGTCCTCTTGTAAGAAGGCGTCTGACGCAACGCAGAGAAAGCCTAATAGAGCAAGTTTTCTTAACCTGTGACCTATGAACCCCTGTGAATAGATTCTAAGGAGACCGTGCACTTAACGTGAAAGTTAAAATGTAACATTTTAAATTACGCCTTAGGTACATTTTTTTTCTCCAGACACGTGTCTGTAGTCTTGTCGTAGATTTCCGATAGGAGAATTAAGACTAGGTTTGGTCCCTTCTGAATAGGTTTGAATAGGTGATAGACTCAGTGAGAGTTAGTGAAAGGTAATAGAATTTCCACACACGTGAGATGATAGATTTGATATAGTGGCTGTCTCTGAAAGCGAAAAGAATTCTTCTCTCTCTCACCTATCTTCTACAACAGTTGTTACAGCGTCAGACAGACTACGCCAATATACATATTACGTATATTTCTATCACTCACAGGCACGCACATACACGTGACGACAGGTAAACACACAGACGTGGGAAAACTATAACAATGATATATATATTCTAGAACGAGCTGACCAAACACGATTGTTTAGTTCAAGAGCGATTTTAATATCAGGACAAAATCGGCTCACAACATCAAAGAAAGTACATCAAGGAAAATACATATACACATAGTCAAAAAAAATCAAGGAAATGTTGCAAGGATGATAGCCCCGTTATAGTGTTAACTCTAGGTTTGGCCCGGCCCCGTTAAGAGAACAGATGATGGCGCCAGAGTCACAGATACATAGGGTTTGAGTCTAAGAGTTTATCTTTGTTTTATCTCGTAATTATATGCACAGAGTTTGAAAAAAAAAAATCTGATTTAACCTAAGACAAAACACAAGAACTCTAGCCTTAGCAACAAATTATGCAGATTGAAAAAAAAAAAATTAGGACAGCAACAGGGTGTCAAAGATAAAATAGTGAAAAAATATCACTCAAACCAGCGTACACTCATTCATTCCGCCATGGCTTCTCACACTAGTACTCACGACTTTGCTTGCTGCCTCTTGGAACACATTGATTTTAGATTTTCACACAGACTCAAAAAAATGCAGTCTACTGCCAAGAAGTCCCCAGTTCCAAAAGACCTGTTTAACTTGGAGTCTCCGGGAACGACTACTTGGGTATGCAAATTTGTTCAAATGTCTGATTAAGTCACCTAACAATTATTCCAGGCGCGGGAGTTAACAGAGCACAGTGTCAATAGCGTAGGTTTCTAAAAAAAATGATGAATGTCAGGTCGGTGCCTTCCCTCAGTATAGGATTCACTTTAGTCACACCACAGATTTGTCCACAAGATATAATCTAGTCGGGAAATGATTGTTAATATTCACGCCGCCAGGCAGCAAATTATATAGAGTTTCTAGAAGAAATTAAGTGCTGGCTCCAAGGTCCAGTATTTATCATTACAGTCTTTGAAAACCCGTTATAGGGATATTAGTATTTCTGTCTAACTTGCACCGTCAGATCAGTGTTACTTGAGAAAACCCACGTGGTTCAAAATAAGGACTGTCTATTTCTTCACAAGTATGGAAACTACTACTAGGTGCTGGTAAAGTTAGGGTCACCCCAAAACTTTCACTGTGTGGAGGAAAAATAACACATATAATATAATAAACAGAATCTGTACTGGTTAAAACTTACATTTAAACTTGCAAGCAGAGAGCTTTGCTTATCATTTAAACTTCCCGTGACGTAAGTTATATTTAAAAATCAGCATTCCTCATAAATTAGGAACACGTGCGTATCCCGTCATCATTCATGAGGCTCGATTCTAGAGTTTATACGTTAGTTTAGAAAAATACCCTCGACTGAGTATTAGCAGTTAAATTAAATTCATAAATAGCTACAATTGCCGTTATAAGCTAGAAATTTTAATTAGTCTGCTTTCCACTGAATGCTTCCCTAGAAAATATAATAGCCTACCACTTTATTTCTCTTCTGCGCTAAAGAAATAGATTAAAATGAATTTAGCGATTTAACACTTTAACACTCACAAAATCTATATATCTATCATATTAATTACCTCAACCACAGAATTACAGGTAGTCGCACAACTTAAGAATAAAAATGCTGAAAATATTTCTGGAAGTCTAGAAGTTCGACAAATTGCCGAAACAAACTGAGATCTTCGCTGACAGCTATTCTGTTTTTCGAGCGACCTATCTACTGTGGAGTCTATGAGCGAGAATGAAATTAAAGTTTCAAACTTGGCCAATATCTTAAAATCAGACAAAGGGCCGAAACTTATTTCGCCAAGCGAAATTATCTCCCCTACTCCCAACATTTACGTCCGCTTAACGCGTGTCGTAACTGTCACCTACTGACCACGATGTACGCGTGTCAGTTTCAAATCCCAGACAGCCTGACTCCATTGCCCAAGTGAGCGCCGTGTCAGTTTGGGATTTTCCAGCCAAATGTCTGGATACTGCCCGGTGCAGATGTAAAGTATCACACCTCACCGGGACTAATGCCGAGAAGAAGCTCGCGCGCTCGGTGAGAATGTAGACGATTTGCTACGTCCTGTGTTCAGCGAACCGACTTATCACGCCTTATGACGCCCTGCAGCCCTGACATCTACGTAATATCGTCCTAGCGCGATTCTCAGTTTAAGAGAAAGGAAAAAGGTAAAGTTTGCGAATTATATGAGAATAATATTCGCAAAACGAATGGATGAAAAATATACAGGAAAAATGAAATACAGAGATAATAAAAGAGAGAATTTGGGTGAACAAATAGGAAGAAAATGTAGGAAATTAAATGAATATAAACCCTACGTGACAGAGCCTCCCCCCTTTAAGATATGGAAGCACTCCATGTCTACGTTATGGAGTTTAATTTCCTATAACCGTAGCTTCGGGGTGTCTGTCTTCTTCCCTCTCCTCTTCCCCCTCCATCTCTGTCCAATTCCTACTCAAGTCCACTCCTCAAAGTTTCCTTCCCCTGGAATGTCTCATATGCGCGCTTGAAAGAGCGTCGCCGCTTCTGACATTTTTGAAAGATTTCCTGTGATAGCGGTGGAATATCCCTGCCACTATCATCATCTTCGTCAGTTTTGGCGATCGTCAGGAGATGGTCGGAGGTTGGCACTGGTTTTTCCAAGTATCTCTTTAAGAGATTTAAATGGAAAACCTTCTCCTTTCCTTCAATAGAGATCTGGTAGTTAGCCTTAGAAATCTTTTTCAGGACGGTAAACGGCCCTTGCCATCCGATCTTCAGTTGGTTGTTCTCGGTAGGGAGCAACACCAAAACTTTCTCTCCTGCTTCCAGTTCTCTCTCTTCCGCGACTTTCCTGTATCGGTTAGCGTGCTTGGTGCGTGCTCGCTTAAAGTTAGTCGTTGCTAGGTCCCACCCTAGTTTCAACCGTTCCTTTAAAACCGACACATATTTACTTGCTGAGACGACTGTCTCATCCGCCTTCTCGTCTGTCAGAGACTGAAGTAAGGCTTCAAGCGGGCCCTTAATGGGTCTGCCAAATAAGAGTGTAGCTGGCGGAAATCCTGTGGAAGTATGAGGAGATTCTCTGTAGCCAAATAATGCTGCAGGAATACAGAGATCCCAATCTTCAGGTTTCACTTGTGCCAGCTTACTTAGCATCATGGTGAGGTTTCCATTAGCACGTTCCACGAGCCCATTTCCCGCCGGAGTATATGGCTTAGTGTGGATGTGTTGGGTCCTCAAGATCTTAACGATCTCATCCATCAACAGGTTTCGGTATGGAGATCCATTATCCGTCAACACTTGCTGAGGGAATCCCAACCGAGTGAAAATCTGCACGAGGGCTTCTGCGACATGCTTGGCATCTGCGCATGTTAGCGGGATAGCTTCTGCCCATAAAGTGCATGTATCGACTAAGGTCAGGATGAACCTGTTCCTTCTTTTAGTCCTTTCGAAAGGCCCTAAAATGTCGATCACAACCCGTTCAAATGGTGTTCCCATTATTGGCATTTCACCCATGTGGACTGGGGGTGTCCGTTGCTTGGGTGGTACCCGTTGGCACTGGGCACAGGATTTGACGTACCTGATAATATCAGTGTTTACTCCTGGCCACCAATAATGAGTGGTTATACGTTGGTTTGTGGCGTTCTGTCCCATATGTCCGCTAAAGGGAAGAGAGTGCCCCATTTCTAGGATTTGGCTTCTGTACTGTTTCGGTACTAGGAGCTGGTTGTAACCTTGGTCAGGCTTGCCCGTTCTCCGATAAAGTACGCCATCCTCAGAAAAAATGTCCCCGTGCTGTTTGGGTTCCTTCGCCATGGGCAGTTTCCTAAAGCAGGGTGCCAAAGTAGGATCCTTTTGTTGCGCTTCTTTAAGTTCCATAGGTAACAAATTAGGCGCAGGCTCCCGTTCCTTCTTGGTTTGCCCTCTTGTAGTTACTGCTGCCACAATCGGCTCTTCCGGTTTCCCAATACACACGTATCTCCCGCCAAGTATGACTGGGTAGATGGGATCATCCATAACAGCCGCTTTGATCACACCTCTGACAAAGTCAGAGTGTATCTCCACCAATGCGATGGGAAGCGCTGTAGGTGCATCACTCTTACGAACTCCACAAAGTTTGACGGTCTCTCCTGTCTCTTGACCGGGTTTAACCAGCTTTCTGGCAACAATGCAATCATAAGAAAGCCCCGTGTCAAATAAGCAAGAAGTTTGAGAACCGTTCAAAGTAACAGTACCTCGCGTTGAGGGTCTATCCCCAACAGGTTGGGAATCACTGTCAAATAATTCCGCCTTGCGAGACTGTCAATAAGCATCCGATGCGTTTCGGCTCGGTGTGCTCGGTCTGATCATATGTCCCGTGCTCAGGGGTTCTCCCTTTGCCACCTTGTCCTTTCTGGCTACGCTGCCATGTAGGGCGGTCGGGTTGATCAGACTGTTTGGGGTGGTTGGGGTACTTGTTCTTGTAGAACTTGGATTTTTCAGGAGGGGGGTTTTGAGGTCCAGTTTCTCTGTGGTTGTTTTGGTTAGAAGCCTGAGAAGATTGCTCTAGGTTATGTTTTCGAAAATGCTCCTCTGTCGGTTTCCGCTTTGTGGCCGGTAGTTCAGCCAGCGCATTGTGATAACGCTCAGACTTTTCCAAAATGTCTTCAAGTTTTTCTGCCCCCTGCTCAGCGAGAAATCTCCGGGTATCAGCAGACAAAGTGTTCTTTATTTGTTCAGTTAGAACAAGTTCCTCAAGACCTTCATAGGTAGAGGGGAGCTGCGAAAGCTCAAGGCACTTTGTTAGATATCCCTTAAGACGAGATGAGAACTGGTGAAAAGTTTCAGAATTCTCTTTCCGGCTGTTGCGAAACAGTTGCAAAAACTTGCGAGCGTTCATTTCAAAGCGCTCCAGTAACGCTTTCTTCAACACATCGTAGTCGTCTTGTTGGCTACTTTCCAGCTTAGAATAAACATCATAAGCAGAACCTTTTAGGGCCTGGGAAAGTTTCATATTCCAACGCGACCTCTCTAACCCGTACAGAGTTGCAATTTTCTCAAATTTTTCTAACCATGTGTCAATCTTCTCATTTGGACAAGGAAAAGATTCAAGAGTGAAAGACATAGCATTTAGTTGAAGAGATTGAGTGTTAGCAGGGTCAGTTAAGGAAGAATGAGGAGAAGACTCTCCATTGCTGGAGGTAGAGGCAGCACCACGGCTTTGGAACTCTAGAGTCTTAAGCGCCAGCTCATGCTGTCGTCGTTGCTCATTTTCTCTTTCCTCATGCTGTCTCTCCTCCCTCTCCTTCTCATGCTGTCTCTCCTCCCTCTCCTTCTCATGCTGTCTCTCCTTCTCTTTTTCTCTCTCCCTGCGGATTTCCATTTCCTCATCCATCTTCTTCTGCTGTAATAGCCGGTCTTCCGCTTCTTTCCTCCTAGCTTCTTCTTCTTTCCTCTCCGCATCATATCTCTCGCTTCGTCCCTGAGGAGTTGTCTAAGCTTTGCCCTCTCGGCCATATTATGTCAGTGACTGAGACACGTGGAGATAGAAAAATAGGAAAAAGAATAACCTGGTTCCTACCACTTACGAGAAAAAAAAAAAAAATTACCAAAAATCAAAAGATGATATCCTTAACCCTGGGATACCTCCTCCAAATAAAATCTAACTATCGCTGCTATTATCGGCAATAAAGCACTCAATGCAAAACACGACTACGCCAAATAAATGGTAGTTAAGATTACAACTGAAAAATAAGTTGCTACAGTGGAAAAGCAAAAGAATATTGCAAAAATTAAAGAGAAAAATAATCCCTTAATTTTTAAAAATCCACTATAAGTTCGCCCCTGAAGTCAGATCGGGTAAGGGAGGGAATTAATCTGGACAAAAAGTCCGAAACACACTCCTTAACTTAGTTCAAACGCCGTTCTGCCTCAGTACCCAGTGAATGTTATACACTCACCACTTTACCAGCATTTAGTATTACAATCAGCAGTTAACATATATCCCGACAAAATCAACCTGTAACCAAAATGTATATTATTCAAAGATGCTGTGGAAAAAAAAAACTTATTAGTTTGTGTGGTCAGCACGCCCGTAAACAGATCGCTAGTCTAGGGGGTAATTATTTAAAGATATAACAACTCACAAGACATCACACTCTTACTCTATATCAGAATACAGAATCTTAAGTTCAAAATCCAGATAGACGAGTCCACGTTTGTCGTACTCGTCTTCCTATTCTAAGTTCAAAGACCGGAAACGAGCCCTCATTTGTCGTACTCGTCTTCCTATTCTAAGTTCAAAAATCCGTCGGACGAGACCCCATTTGTCGTAGATTTCCGATAGGAGAATTAAGACTAGGTTTGGTCCCTTCTGAATAGGTTTGAATAGGTGATAGACTCAGTGAGAGTTAGTGAAAGGTAATAGAATTTCCACACACGTGAGATGATAGATTTGATATAGTGGCTGTCTCTGAAAGCGAAAAGAATTCTTCTCTCTCTCACCTATCTTCTACAACAGTTGTTACAGCGTCAGACAGACTACACCAATATACATATTACGTATATTTCTATCACTCACAGGCACGCACATACACGTGACGACAGGTAAACACACAGACGTGGGAAAACTATAACAATGATATATATATATTCTAGAACGAGCTGACCAAACACGATTGTTTAGTTCAAGAGCGATTTTAATATCAGGAAAAATCGGCTCACAACATCAAAGAAAGTACATCAAGGAAAATACATATACACATAGTCAAAAAAAATCAAGGAAATGTTGCAAGGATGATAGCCCCGTTATAGTGTTAACTCTAGGTTTAGCCCGGCCCCGTTAAGAGAACAGATGATGGCGCCAGAGTCACAGATACATAGGGTTTGAGTCTAAGAGTTTATCTTTGTTTTATCTCGTAATTATATGCACAGAGTTTGAAAAAAAAAATCTGATTTAACCTAAGACAAAAACACAAGAACTCTAGCCTTAGCAACAAATTATGCAGATTGAAAAAAAAAAATTAGGACAGCAACAGGGTGTCAAAGATAAAATAGTGAAAAAATATCACTCAAACCAGCGTACACTCATTCATTCCGCCATGGCTTCTCACACTAGTACTCACGACTTTGCTTGCTGCCTCTTGGAACACATTGATTTTAGATTTTCACACAGACTCAAAAAAATGCAGTCTACTGCCAAGAAGTCCCCAGTTCCAAAAGACCTGTTTAACTTGGAGTCTCCGGGAACGACTACTTGGGTATGCAAATTTGTTCAAATGTCTGATTAAGTCACCTAACAATTATTCCAGGCGCGGGAGTTAACAGAGCACAGTGTCAATAGCGTAGGTTTCTAAAAAAAATGATGAATGTCAGGTCGGTGCCTTCCCTCAGTATAGGATTCACTTTAGTCACACCACAGATTTGTCCACAAGATATAATCTAGTCGGGAAATGATTGTTAATATTCACGCCGCCAGGCAGCAAATTATATAGAGTTTCTAGAAGAAATTAAGTGCTGGCTCCAAGGTCCAGTATTTATCATTACAGTCTTTGAAAACCCGTTATAGGGATATTAGTATTTCTGTCTAACTTGCACCGTCAGATCAGTGTTACTTGAGAAAACCCACGTGGTTCAAAATAAGGACTGTCTATTTCTTCACAAGTATGGAAACTACTACTAGGTGCTGGTAAAGTTAGGGTCACCCCAAAACTTTCACTGTGTGGAGGAAAAATAACACATATAATATAATAAACAGAATCTGTACTGGTTAAAACTTACATTTAAACTTGCAAGCAGAGAGCTTTGCTTATCATTTAAACTTCCCGTGACGTAAGTTATATTTAAAAATCAGCATTCCTCATAAATTAGGAACACGTGCGTATCCCGTCATCATTCATGAGGCTGGATTCTAGAGTTTATACGTTAGTTTAGAAAAATACACTCGACTGAGTATTAGCAGTTAAATTAAATTCATAAATAGCTACAATTGCCGTTATAAGCTAGAAATTTTAATTAGTCTGCTTTCCACTGAATGCTTCCCTAGAAAATATAATAGCCTACCACTTTATTTCTCTTCTGCGCTAAAGAAATAGATTAAAATGAATTTAGCGATTTAACACTTTAACACTCACAAAATCTATATATCTATCATATTAATTACCTCAACCACAGAATTACAGGTAGTCGCACAACTTAAGAATAAAAATGCTGAAAATATTTCTGGAAGTCTAGAAGTTCGACAAATTGCCGAAACAAACTGAGATCTTCGCTAACAGCTATTCTGTTTTTCGAGCGACCTATCTACTGTGGAGTCTATGAGCGAGAATGAAATTAAAGTTTCAAACTTGGCCAATATCTTAAAATCAGACAAAGGGCCGAAACTTATTTCGCCAAGCGAAATTATCTCCCCTACTCCCAACATTTACGTCCGCTTAACGCGTGTCGTAACTGTCACCTACTGACCACGATGTACGCGTGTCAGTTTCAAATCCCAGACAGCCTGACTCCATTGCCCAAGTGAGCGCCGTGTCAGTTTGGGATTTTCCAGCCAAATGTCTGGATACTGCCCGGTGCAGATGTAAAGTATCACACCTCACCGGGACTAATGCAGAGAAGAAGCTCGCGCGCTCGGTGAGAATGTAGACGATTTGCTACGTCCTGTGTTCAGCGAACCGACTTATCACGCCTTATGACGCCCTGCAGCCCTGACATCTACGTAATATCGTCCTAGCGCGATTCTCAGTTTAAGAGAAAGGAAAAAGGTAAAGTTTGCGAATTATATGAGAATAATATTCGCAAAACGAATGGATGAAAAATATACAGGAAAAATGAAATACAGAGATAATAAAAGAGAGAATTTGGGTCCACAGCCTTCACTGGACAATTAAAGAGTCCACACCCATCACTGGACAATTAAATAGGTCTACAGCCTTCACTGGACAATTAAAGAGGTCCACAGCCATCACTGGACAATTAAATAGGTCTACAGCCTTCACTGGGCAATTAAAGAGTCCACAGCCATCACTGGACAATTAAATAGGTCTACAGCCTTCACTGGACAATTAAAGAGTCCACAGCCATCACTGGACAATTAAATAGGTCTACAGCCTTCACTGGACAATTGAAGAGGTCCACAGCCATCACTGGACAATTAAATAGGTCTACAGCCTTTACTGGGCAATTAAAGAGTCCACAGCCATCACTGGACAATTAAATAGGTCTACAGCCTTCACTGGACAATTAAAGAGGTCCACAGCCATCACTGGACAATTAAATAGGTCTACAGCCTTCACTGGACAATTAAAGAGTCCACAGCCATCACTGGACAATTAAATAGGTCTACAGCCTTCACTGGACAATTAAAGAGGTCCACGGCCATCACTGGACAATTAAATGGGTCCACATCCTTCATTGGACTATCAAAGGGGTCCACATCCTTCATTGGACTATCAAAGGAGTCCACATCCTTCATTGGACTATCAAAGGGGCCACAGCCTTCATTGACAGACAAATGGATCCATGGCACTAAAAAAGTTAAGACACCCTGTAGTGGAGGGAGACAAAAGAAAATAATCTATTAACACGTACAAGAGAACTTACGACTGATATGCAATGGATAAAGAAAACATGGATAAACCTTGAGCGGATGGCACGGAACGTGAAGTCTTAGCAAGTTTTTGTTGACTCTATGCGCCCCACAGGAAGCTGAAAAGTTTTGATAATAATGATAAGCACGATGGTCCACAAATATCAGACTAACTCAGGGTTTCTTAACTTGTGCTAGATGTCCTCTTGGGGGTCCATCAATTTACTCTAGCGGGTTTGTGTACATTAGGCAAAATTTAAAATAAAACTATTTGAGTTTTGCGTTTACGTACATTTTTTTCTGAGAAGGAGTGCATAGCTTTTACTGCAGTCAAAGGGGTTGTTAGCCTTAATCGCACAATTGAAAGGTTACGAAGTATTAATTAGACAACCAAAGGGGTCCATAGCCTTCACCGCACAATTAAAGTTGTCTGTAACATTAACTAGACAAAGAGGTCGGTAGACTTCACTGGACAATTAAAGGGGCCTATGACACAAGAAAGATTGAGAAACCCTGGACGTAATGAACAGAATTATTAAAGTTGGCGTTCAAACATTGATATTTTATCGCGAGGGGTAACAGAGGTCAAGCAATAATAAACGTTTCGTTAAATGTGATATCTTTAACTGATTCGATAGATAAAGCCACACAAATGTAGGCTAAGTCGTATGCTGTAGCTAAGTAACTCCGTAATCTGATAAGTTCATAGTTCGGCTTTGCCTAGAAGTAGTTACCAAAAAAAAGTTGAAAAAAAAACATGAACTAAATTATTGGTTACGGGTGTGCGGCACCTGATAAAGGTGCCATAAACTTTATTTTAAAAAATTAATAAAAACAGTCAGAGATAAAGACAATTCGGCAACGTAAATACGTGGGTAATTTGTGTTGCAGTTGTTTATTTTTTTTTTGCGTCCATGTGGAGATAATAGGAGCCGCGGTAGCATAGTGGTTAGTGCACTGGCTTCCTAACGCAGTGGTCTATGGTTCGATCCCCAGATGAGGCGGAAAAATTTTTAGGCCACAAACGGCTCCTGGGTCGACCCAGCCCCAAATGGGTACCAGAGCTACTCTGGGAAGGTTAAGGCGGCCGGCGTGATGCCGACCACATCACCCCTCGTGTGCCGACGGTCAAGATAATATGGGCCTAACACCATATTCCCAATATGCCTCAATGGGCGTGTAACGGGTTCCTTTACCTTTTTTTTTTATGTGGAGATATTGGGGGTAAGTGTATACAGTTCCCCACGCGTATTCACGCCCATAACATTAACAAGTGTCACAACATGACCGTGTTATCCATTGTATTGTGTTCTAACTGTCTTCTTTTCCATATTGTACTTTCCTTTTATTTCTTCCTAGCCCGTATTTTCTCTCATTGGAACAAATGACTCAGGTTTCATGTTGTTATTTTCGCATGATCTATCCTGCGTAGAGAGGATCTAAACAACCCAGCTGGGAGTATAAAGATAAATACTGCCCTACTGTAGAGTATCTGCGTTGTAGAATATCTGTTTTTGTAGATGTCTTCGCCACTACTGAATGTCTGGATGCGGATGTTATTTTTGGGTCATGCACTGATCATCACTGAAGAAAGTCTTCTTCAGTTACCTCTGCATCATCGAATGAACCAGTCATATTGACATTGAGTGGGAGTGTCAAGTAACGCGAATGGTGTAGTAGTTCGGTGTAACAGACCACTTGATAATACCTCTCACACACTCTCATGTAATGCAATGACGACTTGAACTGCCGATGACATTTCAATAGTTTAATGAAGGCACGCACACTGGACAGCACGGATACAGTCATGGGAACGTGTTGACATACATTCATTGGTTATTTGAATCGTGGATGATACATTCATGTAGTAGTGAAATAACATTCAACTTAAGGTAGCATTCACTGTTCTGGTACCTAATCGCCGTATCCTCTACTGACTGAACGCGTCAATGAGGATCGGTAAACATACAAAAGTCATTGGCCCAACCTTCATTTCATGGCTAAGTTCTTAAGCTGAAATATGTCCAATGTTTGTATAATACTCATAAGCCACGATAGTGGGTTTTCACCTCCTAACAAGATCTCGATACCACTGCCCGATAGTAGGATACATAATCTGTTCTCTTGACAGTGATCAAAAAATATGATGACAGAAATATAACATGGCCGCCTTTCTGAGTTGTCGCTCACTCACTCATAGGAAGGTAGATATAAGCCAAAGTTAATTTAGGATGTGCATATAAATAATTTCATAAAGTTTTTCCATACAGCTCTACAGTAATCACGTTACTTCATGTAGACATAACTGCTGTAGGAAAGCCTGTCATCTTCGTCGATACAAAACACGACCCTAGCGATACGAAGCACAATGTTCCATCTAGGTCTAATCGACTCGAGATCATCAAAAATAGGGTCTGGCATAACTGGAGTCCGAATCACACATATGAGGAGGATCTCTGACAAATAGACTCTTGCAGAGACATAAACTTCTCCTAGAAAAACATCTATGAATCACTGTTAAACCTTAAACAGTGCCAGCCCTGGAAAAAGCACTCAGCCATCTTGGCGACATTATCGGAACTCTTCACAACCCAGAAGGACTACGAAAACCTGCGCTAGATTCTGGCAGAAAGAATATAGTCCGACCTGAACATACAAAGGTATACAATATACGACTGAATCTTCTTTCACTAGACAAGTAGTACACATGAATTCAGGCCATAAACATAACAAGCAAAATTAATCTATTTTCTGGCCCGAACAAATAAGAACGGACATGAATACAATATCCATGCGCCGAGTCAATATCAAGAAAGATCACTCATATAATCAAAAGTGTAAATCAATCATGAATTATCTAGCTTTACCAGAGGAAGCATTTTCATACACAAATGAATGCAAGTATATATTTTCCATATTAAATAGCCATATCGTATTTTTGTAATATGTGCGTCAAAATATGCACGCAACACCTACCTTGTTAAAATAAACCAATCAGGCAGACTTCTCTTGTGTGCAATTCTGGCGCCCAAACTGATTGTATTGACAATCGGAAAATAAACACGAATTTGCCGGCAGGAAAGTTACATAACCTACCGGGGAATGGACACTCGTGTTTGTCAACATTATTAATAATAAATTAAAATGAAGGGTTTGTTATAAAGACAGACACAAGTCCTCTAAAACGGGAAGTGTCAGTAACTTATATGAGAGGCGTTTGAAATTACCTGTTTCTGCAGAATTTCACGACAGAAGGGGAAAGAAAATATACTTACAAGTTTAAATATGCTTGGTCTAGCCAAGATGTATTAAAATAGACTACGTTTGATTGGCGACTCGCGCTGCATTAAAAGCTTACAGAGCGTGAGCGTAAGGATCCATATTATGTAGCACACTTTTAGACTCCAGCACTGTGTTCCACTGAGTCAAGACGACACCTTCAGACTAGCCAGGACCAAATAAATATAAGATTTCTATAACGATGATTGGACCAAGTATGGAGAATGTACTGAAATTAATCAGCAAAAAAAAAAAACTCGACTTTATAATACTGGACACCACAAAGTTTTCGGAACCTACAAACAGGATAATAGTGGGATTATCATTAAAGTAATACTCAACTACTTGTAAGACAGCCCCAAATCCGACATTATTCTGAAATCTTCCTATGCCAGACGTCTGTAGAAAAATATAACCCGATTATAGGGGGGAGGTTGAACCATATTCAATTTCTTCTTCTTCTTTGATCCTTAGCCGCCGACCGTCAAAGCAGTCAGTGGTCATCACGCCTGGTGGCGTCTTATAGGACAACAACAAATTGATTCCACTTTGCTCGGTCGGTGGCCATCCGTCTTACAGTGCCCCAACTCTGGTTCATTTTTTGCATCTTAGACTCCACAGTCCTCACCCAAGTTGTTTTTGGTCGGTCTCTCTTTCGTTTTCCTTCAGTGGTCCAAAGCATAGCCGCTCTTCTGATGGCATCGGGGTCTCTTCTGAGGACATGGCCAACCCAGCTCCAGCGTCTGCCAGCTTTGATGGTGTGCATGTCCTCTTGCCTGCTCCGAGTAAGTAGATCTTGGTTGATGATGGTATTCGGCCAAAAGATTCGGAGAATTTTTCTTAGGCATGTTGTGTGAAAAAAAGGACAATTTCGACATTTTCTTCTCTGTAACTCTCCAGCTTTCCGCACAATAGAGAAGCACAGAAAGCACACAGCAGCTCTGATATAATCTTAATTTTGTGCTTGTGCTGTACTGAGAGGACTTCCAGATGTGGTTGTCACAGAGAGCTTTATGATCTATAAATTTTCTTTATTCTCTTCTTTTTTTCCTACCCGTGTCCTCTATTTTATTATCACTCTTTATCCTTTTCCTGTGTTTTTCGCATTCGTACATTTACGACTATAAACATTACTATAAACATTACTGAATTCAAACTTTCGCCTGGTTTCGTTTTCTCATTTAGAAACGCAGTAGATTACCTAACGTGTCAGTCCCTTGCACGAGATAATTTTAGGTAGGATTTCAGTCTATCAGACATGATGAGCAGACAAATTGTCTACATTTGCAGCTGTCACGAGAGTTTTTCGTCAGGCTAGCTCCCGGCGAAGTGTGAAAATTGCCCTCTGCTGTGGAGACGGGTCGTCTGGCATTCGCATCTGACATGAGCGCTCACTGTCCGATAGTTAGACGGAGGTGTGAATCGCGCCAGACATGCTCGCTCAGAGCAGACAGTGCATAACCATCAGTTATTTATCATAACTGCACTACAATAGTGCATAAGCAAAAAAACCACCAGTTAGTTATGATAAGTGCACTATAAACCAATAGTGCATGAGCATATATGTAACAATAGTGAAAGCTAACTATGCAAGAACTATGTAACAATAACAAAACAATGTAAACAATAACAAAAACAATGTAAACAATAACAAAGATCAAAGTCAATGTAAACAATAACAAAGATCAAAGTCAATGTAAACAACAACAAGGATCAAAACAATACGAAAACATTCGCATAAGTCAAATAAATAAACAGCGAAAACTAAAAAGAATTATCACAAAGAATGTGATGACAAAATGCGAAAAGAAGACAAACAAATGACGTCACAATGTATAAAGAAAAATTTTGTAAAGAACTAAATAATAGGAAAGAGTAGACCTACAAATACAAACAAATCAAAACAAAACTAAAGAATATGAAAAAATACCGAAAACAACACTGACCATATCGTCACAACTAACAAAAATTAGCAAAAATATTGCTAACAATTTCCAATTAAGGAAATTGCCCCTAACAGAACGCTATCATAAGACCTCTATGACGTGGTATTTCTTATGACAGTCACAACCCATCCAGACCCGCTGAAATATAAACATATAAATATACAAATACAAATAACATATAACATGTAACAAATAGCAAAAGTAGCAAAAAGTGTGTAAAAGAATACAGAAGGCTCAGCTAGAACATAAGGGCACAGTTCACAAACAAAACAGGCCACTTAACTTCTATGTGTCCAAAACGTCAGCACGGTGCAGAACAGGTTGAGATCAGCATTCTGAGGATAATGATCCAACGTTGATCAACATCTGCTCCTATAGACAGCCATGACGCAGGAAAATGAGCCTCTGATACCGGAACAGTTGTTACGGCACTTGTCCTTCTTCCTAACAGATCAGGAAAACAATTTGCTCTGAACTTGGCCTTCTAACGTCGGAAAACTGGATACCCACGAGCAGCGCAGGGTAGTTTCAAAAATCAGCAACCGTCAGGAAATCCGGATACTTTCAACAAAATTTCTTGTAAGGTGGTAGTTGATGCTGTAGTTGTATCTAGTATGCCTCCAGGCAGGCTTGAATAACACTGGGAAATAGTCTAGTTAGCTAATTAACTCACAAAGACAATGTATTTCCCTCAGAAAAATCACAAGACGCAGATTGCGTTCGCTCGCTGCTCAGACCATTTCTTAACTCCCCGAGCTGGGCGGAAAACCACAATCGAACTCTCAAAGTCTAGACATGCGCAGAACGCATCTACCTGAGTATCAATTCACACAAGACGATTCTAAGAACATACGAGATAAAAGACATACACTATCGCTCCTTTTATGGTCATGAACAGAAAACCTTAAGACAGGTTTCAGACATCTACAACAGTTGACTGATACTACCAAATAAGGAGATATGGTCACGCTTCGTTCAAGAAATTATAGACCGAACGTGTCTCGACACACGAGGAGGTAAACTCATAAAAATAGTAGTCTCAAAATCTCGAGTTATGTCGCTTTGACTGTAAAATAATATAATACACATTTCAGTCAAAAAAATGATCATACAAAGACTTTTTACGACAAAATGATTATACAAAGACTTTTTGGAAAAAAATGATCTGTGCGTAACAGTCTGGCATTTCGCCTCTGACACGCGCGCTCACGGTCAGATAGTTAGACGGAGGTGTGAAGACGCACGTTTGGCAGTTATGAGCAGCGTCTAAGCAGACGTAGGTGTTAGGACGGAAAGGGGAGATTATTTCGTTTTGCGAAATAAGTTGGGACCCCTTTGTCTGGTTTAAGATATCTTAACCTGAGTTTGAAACTTGATTTCACTCATTCTCCATTTGCAGTAGACCTGGTCACTTCGTTCTAGATACTTAAACTTATAAGTGAAATCTCTAAGTTTCGTTGTGATACCGTAGTACTGTGTTGAGGTAAATATTACATTAAGTATCTAATATTTTGTGAGTGATTAGTGTTTAATCGCCTATTGTATCTACTAGTTTCTTTTGTGCGGAGTGATTAATTTATAAGTCTGTTATATTCTCCAGTCGACGAGTTACAGTGGAAAAACAGAATAAATTATAATTTCTAGCTTAAAATCATGTAGCTATAATGAATTTAATTTAACTGCTAAATAATCAGACGAGAATAATTTTTCTAAACTAACTTATAAATGCTAGATGCCTTATGAGTGTTGACGGAATACGTATGTATTCCTAATTCATGTTGATTGATTTTTATATATAACTTATTTCACGGGAAAGTTTAAACGTCAAGTCAAGCTCTACACTTTCAGTTCAAAATGTAAGTTATATTGAGTACATAATATGTAAAGTATTTCATATGTGTTTTTTTTTCTTTATTCAGTGAATACTGGGGTAACCCAACTTTGCCGGCGTTTTGTACAGAGACATACCTGTGAGAAACATAAACATTTTATATCTTTAACCACGTGGGTTTTCAAGTAACACCTGTCTGACAGGGCGTGTGCCTTCAAGAGATATACAGAATACCAAATCCCACTAATGGGATTTTTTAAAAGAATAAATGCTATACTGGGCATTTGAGCCAGATCATATTTCTTCACAAACTCTAATGTACATGCTGCCTTGTGGTGAGAAATAATTACAGAAAAAAACATTAACTTTTCCGACATTATTTGACCAAGTGTGTGGTGAACCAAGATTATCTGTTGAGAGAAGTTGTCCACCGGTCATCTTCCTAATTAAGGGAAACCTCGTGTTCTGACACTGTGTGCCCGCTGAAACCCAAACTCTTACCTCGTGAATAAGTGACATTAACTTAAATCTGTAAAGAAAGAACGATCGCCTGAAGAGGACGCTCCCCGGACACGTTGAATGAAACCAATATCTGCAGAGCTGGGTATCCGCTTCATCCACAGATAGATTAAACGAAGTGTACACTAAGGCTTGCGCCAGACGGCGAACAACAGCACGATTGTAGGTAAGGTTGTGCGAGTCAGGGCCCTGATGAAAGAACCGAGTGAAAGTAGACTGAAATATGTTCTTCGTTTGATTCACTCATTTTGTAAATTTCCTTATGCAAGATTTTGTTGCTAAACTATATTTTTCCTTGGAATAGATATTGCTATCAAAGTCAGTTCATACCTTCAAAAGGGGAAAATATTAGACCCAAATCATATGTATATGTGACTCTTTGGGCTATCATCGTTCTACTAACGGCACTGTGGGCTAAACATCGAGGGAAGATCATAACTGTGGGTCTATCATTTCTTGTAGAAATTCCTTGATTTTTATGACTATTTGTATATGCTTTGATGTAATTTTATGTGTTGTGATGGGATTTTAGATGATAACTAAAACTGCCCTTAAACTTAATCAGCGTGTTGGTCAGCTCGTTCTAGAATATCTATATAATCATCTGTTATAGTTTTCCCACATCTGTACGTCTAACTGTTGTCTTGTATGTGCGTCCACGTGAGTGGATAGAATATATATATATATATATATATATATATATATATATATATATATATATATATATATATATATATATATATAAGGTAAAGGAACCCGTTACACGCCTATTGAGGCATATTGGGAATATGGTGTTAGGCCCATATTATCTTGACCGTCGGCACACGAGGGGTGATGTGGTCGGCATCACGCCGGCCGCCTTAACCTTCCCAGAGTAGCTCTGGTACCCATTTGGGGCTGGGTCGACCCAGGAGCCGTTTGTGGCCTAAAAATTTTTTCACCTCATCTGGGGATCGAACCATAGACCACTGCGCTAGGAAGCCAGTGCACTAACCACTATGCTACCGCGGCTCCAGATATATATATATATATATATATATATATATATATATATATATATATATATATATATATATATATATATATATATATATATATGTGTGTGTTTAGACTGTCTGACTCCTCTAAATCTGTCGTAGAAGATAGGTGAAAGAGAGAAGATTTCTCGATTTCAGAGACAGCCTCTATCACAGTCTACCATCTCCCTCGTGGAAATCAATTGCTATTACTATCTCTCACTGTGACTATCACTTATTCAAATCTAATCAAAAGGGACCAACCCAAGTCTTAATTCTCCTGTCAAAAAATCTACGACAGTGGTTTAGACTAAAAAAGGCTGTTCTTGCTTTGTTCATTCTGTTGTTGATGTCTTTGCTTGCTCCGCCGTCTGGTGTTACTATGCATCCTAGGTATGTGAAGGTGTCTGTCTGTTACAGTTGCTGATTCCTTACTGATATGGGCTCAGGGTTGTTCACATTGAGCATCATGATCTCCGTCTTCTTTAGATTGATGTTCAAGCCCACCTGCTGGCTATACTTATTAAGTATATCCGTTTTTTCCTGTACATGTTGATGTGAATGTGCTAGTAGTGCAATGTCATCTGCATATTCCAGATCTTCCAATGTAGAAAATGTAGTCCATCTTATTCCTCTTTGACTGCCCACTATTGTCTGGCGCATCACCCAGTCTATGACTGTTAAAAACTAGAGTGGTTGATAAGGACCATCCCTGATGTACTCCTATCTTCACCTCAAAGGTAAGGTTATTCTGCCCAACGCTACACGTAAAGTTGGCATAGAGGCTTTTTATGATTGACACTTTGCAGCTTGGAATTCCATAAGCCCTCAGTATTTTCCATAAACTGTCCCTATGTATACTGTCAAAAGCCTTTTCAAAATCAACGAAATTAATGTACAGCTGTCTTTGCCATTCTGAGCACTGCTCTATAATGTTCCTGAGTGTAAATATAAGATCTACACTTCTTCTGTTCTTTCTAAATCCTGCTTGTTCTGTCCTCAGTTTGTGGTCTACTGCTTTTGAAATTCTCTGTATAATTATCCTGCCTAGTATTTTGCTTCTCTCAGTTCCCAGCAAAATATGCAATTTAATCAGTTTATATTTTACATTCGAGATGTTTAACTCGCTGGTGGTTGTACTAATTTGTATGAGGCTAGCACCCTCAGCACATGAAAATGACAGTCTTGAACCACCACAGCAAGTGCTGGTGACTGCTTCATGACAGTTCTTTCACAGGGAACCCAAAAGCAGAAGTAGCCCCTGTCTCCAAGTGGAGCAGGGAGTGGATGATAATGACATCAGGAGGTACATTTTTGTTATATTAAAATTTTAATAAGTTTAAATGTATATTTAAACACGTGTAAATCAGGTAAAAGTTATTTCCGCTGTCCAGTCACATTTTTTCATCAAATTAACTGAGAATAACGATGGTTTTTTCATCCAATCCACTAGGTTTAGGATTTAGATTTATGCTCAGGGAGGGTAAAAGTACTGAGAAACAATTGGCGGTGGAAGGGAGAGTGGGAAGACGCCTGACTCAGTGTCAGAAAACCAATACTTTGCAGAGACAAAACTTAGCTTTTTTTTTTTTCTAACGTGTGTGGTACAAATTGAAGATACCAGTTTGTGGTACAAATTGGAGATACCAGTTTGTGGTACAAGTTGGAGATAGCAGTGTATGATACCAGCTTGATACAGTTGGTTATTAAATTTGTTATATGTAATTACAAACTAATAGTTGATTTAATTATTACAGAAAGAAGTGTAGACGTATGAATCAGTTAATTTAAATATAAATGCAACAGAGCTTCTTAAGGAATATTTTTACTGAATAATTCAGTTTGAGGCTCACAAACGAGCTAATGTATCTTCGTCTAACAGGGGAGAAAACCCGTAACAACAAGGAAGGAACAATGTACGTGGAATACTTCAAACATGAAACAATGCAATAAAAACTCATAAATATATAATAACCCCCTTAGTTAACATTCTCTCTTCTCTTACCAAAGGGCCGCATCGAATGTTGGTTTTTCTCTTCAGCCATATGAAAGTTAATTACATCAAACTTAACTCCCTGTTCTCCTATATGAAAGCTGACAACATCGGATCTTAATTCCATCTTCTCCCTACAGAAGTTAGCTACTTCGAATCTTAATTCTCCCTAATGACAGTTAATTATATGCAATCTTAATTATTAATTCTCTTTCATAGAAGTTAATTACATCGAATCTTAATTCTCCTTTCTACCTGATAATAATTAATGACATTGAATCTTAATTCGCTTTTATTGCTATTGAATGTTAACTATGAGTACATCGTATCTTACTTTCCCTTCTCCCTAATGAAAACAGCGATATAGAATCTTAATTCGCTCATCTCCCTAATAAACGTTTAACAACGTCGAATCGTACTTCTCTCTTCTCCCGTATGAAATTTTCCTAAATAGAATTTTATTTCCTTCTTTTCCCTTTACAACATCGAATCTTAATTCCCTATATTCCCTAGGAAGGTTAAGGTTAAGGAAGATCCCGTTACACGCCAGTTGAGGCATATTGAGAATATGGTGTTAGGCCCATATTTTCTTAACCATCGGCACACTAGGGGTGATGTGGTCAGCATCACGGCAGCCGCCTTAACCTTCCCAGAAGTTGCTCTGGTTGGGTCGACCCAGGAGCCGTTTGCGGCCTAACAAAATCAGACATCATCTGGGGATCGAACCATAGACCACTGAGCTAGGAAGCCAGTGCACTAACCACTATGCTACCGCGGCTCTAATGGAAGGTAACGACATAAAATCTTAATACTCTCTTCTAGGTTATAAGAAGATGAAGACCACAGGGACACATCGTGGAGGCTGGTTTTAAAACAAAAATATAAATTAAAAAAAAAAGTTAATGTGCCTTACTAGGACAAAGGCCATAGAAAATTGACTACGCTGCAGCCACAAAAAACTTCGTCAGGGACAGGAAATAAAGTGAGGGCTAAGTGAGAAACATGAGAAAATAAATAAAAAATGAATACAACCCGTAAAAACAACTACCATGTATCAGTGATCGCACCATCACATAATTTAATTCACTATATTTTCCTCTCCGGCACTATTGAACTACCTTTATTGTGCGTACTAATTATGTATACTATTCGATTGTCGGCACATTCTATTTTTCTACCTTCCGACAATAATTAGTATTGTCGAGTCTAGTTTACACTCCTTCCATTCATTTGTGTCGCTTTTGTTTACGTGAGAGTTTGATACAAATCAGATCAGATTGGGGGGGGGGGGGGGGGGGGGGGGGGGGGGGGGGGGGGGGGGGGGGGGGGGGGGGGGGGGGGCGGGGGGGGGCCCGGGGCGGTGGCAAGGTCATTTTTGTGTAGTGACCCAGTTTTATGTTTCACGGGAAGCGCCGGTTCATTATCGAAACTGGTGATAGAATACATTCATACGAATGATGTTAGAAACTTTGGGACAGAATAGTTTGACCAAAATGTTGCAGGGGATTGCGAATGTAAATATTACCGAGAATAGACGGATATAAACGCATTAGTCATGCAGAAAATTCCATGCGCAAAGTCATCATAACACGAACTTTTGAATGTATTGGCTGGCATTTGAGGCGCGAATATGCATTCAAATTGATTGGAAGATTTGTAGGAAACGCCAGGTCTTATCGTGGGCCGTGTGGCGAGAGGTTTTATTTGGCTTTATGATCAGTATAGTACTGACAATTACAGAAATATAATTTCTGCAGAAAATAGTGAAGTCCCAGTGTCTTAGAGGACAACTGGTATCACAACTTAGTTACGGCTGTGAATGATCTGATCTCGAAACAATAGTAGAGAGGAGACCGACATAAAGTGCCACCTCTGCTGTGTAACTAACTGTGATATTAAGACAAGGAAACAGATTTTACTTAACAATGATAAAATTGACAAGCCTTCAAATACAATTTCCTTATTATTTATTTAGTATATACACTATCTACTCTTGTGCTAAAGGGTGAATGTTAAAAAAATGGAATTTAATGGATTTGTAAGTTTACAAATGAGTCACATATATATATATATATATATATATATATATATATATATATATATATATATATATATATATATATATATATATATATATATATATATATATATATATATATATATATATATATATATATATATATTATATATATATATAGATATTACAAGTTTTCCAATTATAGGAAACAAATTTATATCAGCTGTGCTGTTAATTAAGTATATAACATTTATCAGCTATGCTGTTATTATTGTCTCTTTCTACGCTAAATCACTTTCTCGTCACTGACACTAATTTTTGCTCACAATGCTGACAGAAATGGTACTAATGTGTACTCATCTCTTAGAAGTTCTTGGTTTGGTTGACACAAAACCGGCTGAAGATCGTTCCTTTAGCCCACCCAAGACTGAGGGGGACTAAAGATGTAGATTCTGTGCAATCTCTATGCTCCTGCGGAGTTCCAGGCAGCTGGACTGACGACCCACGATCTCAGTTTTTATGACACGAATAAAACCTGTAACAAGGAAAAATAGGGGCTAATTTCTGTCCTCAAGCCCACCTATTTCTATTGTATATGATATGAGCGTGTCTCAGTGTCTGCATGTAGGATGAATGACAACATGGCTCAGTATGATTTAGCAATAGCGAGACAAGACAGGTGTCTACTTGCAAAATCTTCTTTCTGATAAATTAATACATGGATACATTCAATAATATAAATTCAATACATGAATACATCCAATAAAGTCAATACATGAATATATCCCATAATATATATTCAATACATGAATACATCCAATAATATGTACACCTAGGTGTGATACAACCATTTTCTTCCCCCTATAATATACCAGGCCCTCTCTGACAAGTGCTATACTAGCTGGTAACATATATCCTAACAATATTGTTATGTTCTTATGATAGGAGTATATGAGACGAGGACTGTTTGGTGATATATATCAGGTGGGAGTTATATGGGACAATAGATTGGAGTTAGATGAGACAATAGATTGAGTCCTAACAAGGACTGTTTTGGTTATATTGCAGTTGGTTTTATCTGAGATAACACTGGAGTTATAGGAGCCAATAGATTGAGTTATAGGAGACAATAGATTGAGTTATAGGAGACAATAGATTGAGTCCTAACAAGGACTGTTTTGGTTATATTGCAGTTGGTCTGAGATAATAGATTGAAGTTATAGAAGACAATAGGTTGAGTCCTAACAAGGACTGTTTTGGTTATATTTCAGTTTGGAGTTATCTGAGACAATAGATTGAAGTTATAGGAGACAATAGATTGAAGTATGAGTCCTATTAGTCTTCTCCTATTCAATCATATTAGGAAATAAAATCATTATACCTAATTCCCCCCAAGATACAATCAGTAAACTGGTACGTTCATATTAAAACAATATATGTTATATATATATATATATATATATATATATATATATATATATATATATATATATATATATATATATATATATATATATATATATATATATATATATACACAGGTGTATCTGCTGTAGGCCTATTTTCCTACCAGTTTATAGTAAATTTATATTTACCCTCCAAGATTTAAACAGGCCAGATTTTGACTCGACTAGTGAAGCCGGCTGCAGGTCAATGCCCTCAGGTAAGCAATAAATCAAGGGTGACAGCTTCTCTCCTCTTCAGTCGGTCGGTATCTCTGGCTTCGTGTCTGGTTGCGTGCCTTTGCATAAAATCTCGCCCGATTATATAGGTAGGTGAATGCTTAAGCAAAGCTTTTGGTTGGTTCCTGGCGGAGCAAGCTGATTGATTTCCTGCAGTTTCGTCTTTTGCTCGTACAGCCTAATTTTATTCAGTTTTTCTCCGCCATCTTGCGTGAACAAGATGGCCGCGGGCTTAAGTTTTTTTCCTGGCATGACTTCTTGTAATTTATTCTGTCTCAGAGACTGGTGAACGTATCCCGTTGATTGGTTGGGCGATCGACATAGGGATTTAACTAAGAAGTGGGTTTACACAACTCGTTTTCACGACATGCCGGAAAATGCAATATTACGTAGAAAATTTGAAATACGGCACTGCATCGTACTGAAGCCAAGAAAGAGTAGAAATTAGGATTCCGACCTTACAAGAACGGAAAACAAGTATTGGAGCACATTTTGACTATTAAAATAAGAAAACTCCACCTTTTAATACGGAAACCGGACTCCTACAGGACCTACTCACAGCCACAGAGGGATTATATAATAGAAATAATATCCCAGACACGGGTTCGGGGCATCTTTCGGTCTATAATAGCTCCGAGGTATTTAAAGTAGTCGACCTGCTCCAGGACCTGTTCTCCAAGCTTAATCTGATGTCTTCTTTCTTCTCGTGATATCACCATGGTGTTAAGGTCAAAAAGGGAGGTGATCCTTTGTATATGGGTTTAACAGAGTAAATTTATAGTTGCATCGTTTGTAGACTTGATTAACGGTGAATTGTTTAAATAAATATATGATAGAAGTTAGAGTGTACAGAAAGCGTCGTGAGCGCTGTTCTGTATTGTAGAACTGTGAATAGTTCTCGCGGCTAGTCCGTGAATTGACTGAGCGGTGTTGAACAGCGAAGTCTCGTGACTGGGCGGGAAATGTGTTTTCCCGGGGGAGTCGGTTCTAGGTGTTGACGGAGTGAAGTCAACCCTGGTGTTTTCTCTAAGTGTGTGTTCCAGACCAGTGTTCGGTGAAGAGGTTTATAGTGTTTTTTCAATGTGTGTCTCGGTGGAGACTTTTTGAACAGGCCTGTATTTGAGTATTCTTCCTGTATTTGAATATTCTTCCTGTATTGAATATTCTTCCATGTGTTAGATTATTTGAAGATGGTACGTACTATAATATTTATGACTGCAGTGGATGCAGCTTATGAGAGATTTTGTTATTGGGCACGTTCTATGAGAAGTGCACCACTAGTCTACAATTAGGCGCTATGAAGAGTGTGAGAGGTAAAGACATTACTTTGTAGGCCATAGACATTTTTGTAAAGGAGATTAGGCCATATATTGTGCAGGCTATATTACTGCAGACTGCTGTGTGCGCAGTCTTTCCTTTGAGGAATATTGTGGATGTGCATCTTCTATAGGAAGTGCACCACTATTTATTATTAGGCCTTAAGAAGAGATAGCGCTGATGACGATGATTATTCAACTGCCGGGGAGCAGCCTTTGTTGAGAAGGGGAGACGTAGTCTTTTGAGGAAAATCGTTATGTGCATCTTCTATAAGAAGTGCACCGCTATTGTGATGAATTTAATAGTACTGCGATGTGAGCAGTTTTTTTTTCTGGATTAGGCCATATGTATGAGGCCATATGTACAACTGCGGTGAACGCAGTTCTTTAAGGAACATGGTGGATGTGTATTTCTATGAGGTGTGCGCCACTAGGCGCTGTGATTAAGCTCCGTGGAGTGGTGGAGCTTCATGAATACCTGTACTTGATGTTTTGTACTTTATGCTGTATTTCGTCTGTGTCGTCGTCGGTATTGTAACGTAAATAAACTGTTCTTTAAACGTTACTCATCGTTCAACGATACATGAATTCTATGTGTGTCACTGTGATGGATGAATGTACCAGTACACCCTTACTTTGAACATTCTAGGCATAGTGACAGTAGTGACATATTTATAAATAGCCCTGGGTGGGCGTGGCCTATATAAGGAGAACCCATTTACGCCTTTATCACTGAATCATACAATGGCGTTAACATATCATTGAACAATATATATAAAGAGAACGGCAATATCAAGCAGGTTCAATAAACAGACAGGCGGTATCACATGGATTCTGTTTTAGAGCTGCTTATGACCATCCCTTTCTTCTCCAGCTCTTCCTTCCAGACTTGCAAGTTGGATTGGAGATGTGCCTCTGATTTAGTAATCAGGACAACATCATCAGCAAATGTCAGCTCTGACATACAGACCTGTCTCATCTTCCAGTACCCCACTGAATACTTTCTTGTTCTCTCCTTACATGCCTTGATGACATCACCTTATCTTACACCAGTGGTGGTCCTGAACTCTTCTGACATGGTTTGCTGTCGTCACATAATTTTTGCAAGACTTGTAGCAGCTCTGTATAGCATGAATCAGAGGTGCTGGAATATTCTTCCTTGCCAAACAGTCCCAAAGTTTGCTCCAGGAGATCCTGTCAAACGCCTTTTCCAGATCCATGAAACAAAGATGGATCTCACTCTTATACTCAAGGGCCTTTTCACTCAGCTGTCTGAGTGTGAAAATTAGGTCTTGAGTACTTCGGTTTGCTCGGAATCCGCACTGGGCCTCATCCAATTGTGGCTCAGCTAGGCGTCGGAGTCTCAGGTCTAGGATTCTAGAGTAGATTTTACCAGGGACACTGAGAAGGGATATGCCTCTATGGTTTCCACATTGTCGATTGCCACCATTTTTGAAAATTGGTGTTATGATGGCAATCTTCCAATCCTTTGGTATGGTCTTGTTGCACTACGCTGCCTGTAGGACCCTTAAGAGTAATAGGTCGACTGATGCTCCCATGTACTTAACCATTTCTGGTGTTATACCATCATGTCCTCCTGCTTTGCCCATCTTGATTTTCTCCAGTGCTGCCTTCAGTTCTTCCATCTTTATGTCATCTTCACCATCATTGGTTTTCTCTTCTATGCTAGTGGTTATCATTTCTGATGCTTCACCATGCTCACCATCCAGGAGTTCTGAGAAATATTTTTCCATCTTTCCTTTACATCCTTCGGGGCAGCAAGCAATTTGCCTTGCTTGTCCTTTATAAATTTGAGAGGGCATTGTTTTTCCTTCCTCATGTTCTTTAGGGTCTTATAGAACAATTTCTGGTTTTCTTGCGCATCTTTTTCTAGCTTTTCTCCAAATTCTTTCCAGGACTTCTGTTTTGCTGCTAGCACCTTGTTCTTTGCTTCTGTTCTGAGTATCACATATTGTCTATATGTCTCTATTTGTTCTGGTGTGTTTTTAGCTTCTAAGTATTGAGTCCATGCCATTTTCTTCTCTTTTATTTTCTCTTTGACTTCCTCTGTCCACCAAAGTGTCCTTGAAATCTCCGAGCATGATAATATAATCTAGGCAGTCATCCACTGTCCTTTGAAGCAGCTCGAAGAATTCCTCGTTGACCACTGCTATCTCATCCTCATTTGGCCCATACACTATGACCAGGTTGACTATGGTTTCTCCTTCTTTTAGTTTTACAACCATAATGCGCTCCGAGACAAAGTTCCATCCCTTGATACTATCTTTTTGGTTTTTGACAACAATGCAACCCACGCCCCCTTTATCTCTTTCAGATGTGGGTACACCACTGTAGAGCTGCGTGTTGCCATCGAGATCCATGACTCCTTGTCCCTTTTTCTTTGTTTCCGTATGATAATTGTCATCTTTATTATATATATATATATATATATATATATATATATATATATATATATATATATATATATATATATATATATATATATATATATATATATATATATATATATATATATATATATATATATATATATATATATATATATATATAATAAAGATGACAATTATCATACAGAAACAAAGAAAAAGGGACAAGGAGTCATGGATCTCGATGGCAACACGCCTCTTCAGTCATAACTGACTTTGGGAATGCGCCCCTGAGGTGACAGCCCTCAGGTGCACATTTTCCTGGTGTTCCTTTCGACGTTTTCTCCTCTCTTCTGCTTGTTGTGTAAGCTTCTTTTCTCCCAAACTGAGGTGGCGCCGCAAATAGCATCGCCACTTGGTGCGATCGGCAGCTTTATCCTCCCAGGATGCTGGATTTATGCCCAGTGCCCTCATGTCTCTCTTGTACACTTCTTTGAATCTCAGCTGCAGTCGCCCAACTGTTCTTTAGCCGTCTGCTAGTTGTCCGTAGAAGATATCTTTCGGGATGCGACCATTATCCTCGTTTATATATATATATATATATAATAATAATAATAATACATGTGAAAACAAAGAGCTATAACTGCTATTGAACAAATACATTTATTTTTTGTTATTCCCAGAAACAAGATAAAACAAAATAAAATCTAAAATGGTAACAACAACAAAATAAGTTATTTAATAAAAATAACGTTACATTGTACCTCAAAAATTGTGCCCGCTATGAAATAATGTGTTGAGCAGACCAGATTTCACTCTGAATTGTCATGTTAAGTATGTCATAACAATATACGCAATAACATGACAGCTAAATGTCTTCGTTTATTACATATAAGTTAGTTGGACAAGAATGAAGTAACAACAATTTAAAAATAGAAAGCAACTTTTCAGTTAGCCAGAAGAAGAATTTTTCGCTAAAGAATTAGTTCACAGATCAGAGACTTGGTACAGAACTATGACGTTAGTTTTGGACTACTATGCTGTAAGTATTGGACTAATGAATGACAGGGGGAAGCGACTACCTGTTTAACTTGACTCATTCATTTAGTAATCGTTCTTCCGCCCCCGGTGGAGCATAGTCATTAACAAATCCATACTATCTTGTGCCATAATTTCAAGATCTTTCAATATGCTCCTTGTCCCTTTCACTTCTGTCTACGGCTCCCTTCTGCGGGTTATTGTTGGTCCACCTATACCTCTTACCCTGAGGAAACCAGAATAAATACTGCCTTGTGATGCTATTAGCAGGTCTCCTCAATATATATCTATCCAACACTAGCGTCTTGTTCTCACCACTTGTAACCTGACTTGTCTTTGTTGTTAACATTTTTCTTTTTGTGTGTGGCTGTGACAAAACGTCTGAACATGCTCTTTTGTGTAATCTCCCACACCTTCAGCCCTCCGGCAAAATCCTTTCTGTTTCTTCATTTTTCTCACTCGTCGCTTTTATTTGGCATAAATCATGCTTTTTCATTTGTACTTTCACTATTTTTCTCTATGATGGACATAGCATAGTGAAGTCTCTAACACGCCACTCCCCTGTGGCAGTAATTGCTACGGGAGTAATGCGTATCTTATTGTTTACCACTCCTCAGACGTATTTACGCTTCGCCAGTTTTGGTGACCCGAACGGCGATATTTTATCGCATAATCTGTCTGACCATCTTTTCCAGCGAAGGTGTTTTGTTTATTCAAGCTACGTTGGGAAGGAGTGTTAAATAAAACCAAATTTGTTTTCCTGGCGAAACACGAGGCGGAACTTTTGATATAAACGCTTCCGGTCCTTGGTTAAAAAGTAATCATGGATTTATTTCATTTTAGACAAGATGAGTCTACAAATGTGTTGGTGAGAGTGTATGCAAGACATCACATTACCATATATGGGAGACGTGACCTTTTGAGAAAATTTTCCGTGTATGAACTATTTTGAAAGTGCCAAGCTCGACCTGTTTGAAATGATTGGATCTTTCTGATTAGATTCATAACATCACTGGAGGGAATATAGGCTGACAAGTTGACAGTTTTATTTCTCTGTGATTTGCACGCTCGCCAAGACAACACCACACCCTCGCCACAGTGAAAACTAGATTTATAATTCCTAATTCTTATCCGGACTTTTTATTGGAGAACCAGATAAGACTTAGAAAAGCACAGGAAATCTCTACATTTAATAAGGAACACCGAAACTAGGAAAACTGAAGAAACACGGAGTCAGAAGGGGCAATCTATTGTAAAATAGAAAGAAATCCGAGACACGTGTTGTAAGAGAACGATTCGTCTCTTTTATTCATCTGTGTGACAAGTCTGTAGCCAGGATTGGCTTTTTGTTGGTACCAGCAGAACGTACTATTTCTGGAACAAGATGGGATCAGTGGCCTACGCTTTAAGACAAACGACGCACTGTGTAGAATATCCTTGAAGTTTCTGGGAGACGAGCTACACCCGACAACCTTGACCAGAGACGAGTGATCAGTGTAAAAAGACAGAACCGTCATTGGCAGCTAAGTTCAAACATATGCTGCCACTTGAACTTCTTAACCCCTTTTCGCAATCCCCAGATACAAGGATGATAGCTTTTCTTTATCCATAACTATTCAAATTATTTTCAAACTGTTAAAACTAAAGTGATTATTAAATTTTGTTATTTATAATGTTACAAATTTAACTTCGACTTAATCTTTTAAAAGTACCACATGTTTGTCTCAGTCAAAGTTACTAAACACACACTCTAAACAGAGGTATAATATATATATATATATATATATATATATATATATATATATATATATATATATATAGGGAGCCGCATTAGCATAGTGGTTAGTGCACTGGCTTCCTAGCGCAGTGGTCTATGGTTCGATCCCCAGATGAGGCGGGAATTTTTTAGGCCACAAACGGCTCCTGGGTCAACCCAGCCCCAAATGGGTACCAGAGCAACTCTGGGAAGGTTAAGGCGGCCGGCGTGATGCCGACCACATCACCCCAAGTGTGCCGACGGTCACGATAATATGGGCCTAACACCATATTCCCAATATGCCTCAATGGGCGTGTAACGGGTTCCTTTACCTTATATATATATATATATATATATATATATATATATATATATATATATATATTTTTATATATATATATATATATATATATATATATATATATAGATATATATATATATATATATATATATATATATATATATATATATATATATATATATATACTCAAGCACATTAAAAACGCACCACTATTATATATACTGATGCCGAGAAGCTGGAAAAAAAAGTGTGGGAATGGATTTTCCCCGTGTTTGTCATGAGGTAGAGAGCGAATGTCTGCTGTAATGGAAAGTGCATGATTCAACCCACTGGTTTGTGTACAGACTACATGAAAACAATGAAAATTACACGTGCAACACGATTCCCAACAGCTATGACCCTGAAAATGTGTACGCGTTGTGGCAGTATACTCGGTATAAAAAGACCGTTTAGACAAAACAGTACATGCGCTTGAAATGCCACGACTATCTGAAAACGACCGCCAACGAGCCATTGGTATGATGGAGACCGGAATGAGCTCGCGGGCCTTTGCCAGAAGGATGAATTGCCACCACAGCACTATTGTACGTCTCAATGAACGTTACGGAACCACTGGCAGTGCCCGGGATAGACTTCGGAGTGGCCAACCACGAGTTACTACCCCTGCGCAAGATCGTCATATTGTGCTGAGTCACCTAAGGAATCGTTCTCTCCTGGCAAGTCAAACAGCACGAGCAATAGTGGGTAGACGTGGGCAAGTTTCTCGAATGACAGTCATTCGACGACTCTGAGATACAGGCCTTACTGCAAGGCGACCTTATGTTGGGCCAAATTTGACTCACAGACATCGTCAGCAGCGCCTGCAATGGGCAGAGCAACATGTCAGATGGACTAGACTGCAGTGGAATGCTGTCCTATTCACAGACGAGAGCAGATTCAACATATCCTTTGCTGATGGACGTATGCGGATTTGGCGACGGTGTGGAGAGCGCTTTGCAGATTGCTGTGTTCGTCAGCACAACCGATTTGAAGGTGGCAGTATTCACATTTGGGGAGGATTCAGTTTTTACCATCGCTTGCCTCTTCACGTCTTCCGTGGAAATGTTAATGCTGTGACATATCGAGATGAGGTTCTGGATGCATTGGTTGCTCCTGCGTTCACAAATTATCCAGACTTGCAGCTTCTCCAGCAGGATAACGCACTTGCGCACACCGCATGCATTACGCAGCAATATCTACAGCAGCAGAACATTGTGACGATTGATTGTCCTGCCCTATCACCAGACATGTCCCCTATAGATCATCTGTGGGACGAGCTTGAACGCAGAGTCTACAGGCAAGGTTCTCCTGCAAATCTGCAACAGATCGAAGCTGCTCTTACACGTGAATGGGACTTGATTCCCCGGAATTTCCTTCACAGACTTGTGCATTCCATGCGGAGCCGCTGCCCAGCTTGTTTGCAAGCACACGGTGGACATACCAGATACTGAGGATAGTGTTAATGAATTTTTTTATTGGTTGCATTTTTGGTTTTCTCCCTTGCCTGCACAGAATGCAATGAATTTCATAACAATCAAATGTACAAATTAATGACCAGCATGGATTCATAGGAAAATGAATAAAGATTCCAAATATGTAAACTTGTAAACACTTATATTTACATTTCACACTCTGTTCCTGGATTATACAGGTGGTGCGTTTTTAATGTGCTTCAGTATATACGAGTTCTGGTCAAAAAGTATCCGACCTTTGGCCAGGAAAAACACAATCACTGACCGGGAAGTCTAAAACCCTAATCCCCTTCAAAGTAATCTCCTTGGGACTGCACACACTTCTCCCAGCGGTCCCGCCATGCTTGGAAGACTTTCAGGTAGGCCTCTTTGGGAATGGAGTATAGCTCGGCCGTCGAATTTATCATAATGTCTTCTCGTGACTCAAATCGGGTCCCTTTCAGCGGTATTTTCAGCTTGGGGAACAGCCAGAAATCGCGAGGAGCCATGTCAGGAGAGTATGGAGCCTGACGAATCAGAGGAGTCTTGTGTTTGGCCAAGAAAGTCTGAATCAGATGCGAAGAATGTGTGGGTGCATTGTTGTGATGCATCTGTCAAGTTCCCGTTGTCCACAGGTCCGAATTTAGCGCACGCTCTCCGCAAGTTCAAATCCTCCGTCAATATGGATTGTACTGAACCGTGGCTTATCCCCGTCTCGTGTGTAAGTTCTCGGATTGTGAGACGACGGTTCTGCATGACCAAAGTCCGCACTTCGTGAATGACCACGTCGTTTCGGCTTGTTGATGGTCTACCGGAACGTGGCTCGCTATGCACCGATGTGCGGCCATCTTTGAAACGGTTGTACCACTCCTTAATTTGTGTAATGCTCATGGCTTCATCGCCAAAAGCTTGTTGAATCTTTCGAATTGTTTCTATTTGGGTATCATCGAGCTTTTGGCAAAATTTAATGCAATACCGCTGTTCAAAATGTTCCGTCATTTCGTGACAAATAAAAATCCTACGGCATGTTACTACCACAGCTCGCGCGTACACTAATTGCAGACGACTGACACTGTCTTTGGGAGGGAAAAAATTCATGCATGCGCAGGAAGGTCATCTCCACTCTATCCACCAGAGAAACCTCCTGTATATCATTTTTTGTCCCCGAAAAAAAAAATATATATATATATAAGAAAAAGGATCCTGTTACACTCCCGTTGAGGCATATTGAGAATATGGTGTTAGGCCCATATTTTCTTGACCATCGGCACGCTAGGGGTGCTGAGGTCAGCATGACGCCGGCCGCCTTTACCTTCCTAGAAGTTGCTCTGGTACCCAATTGGGGCTGGGTCGACCCAGGAGCCGTTTGCGGCCTAAAAAAATCCCACATCATCTGGGGATCGATAAAATTAACGTGCTTAGCAACAGGCAGCATTGTTTTCGCTTATCTGAATATCTTGTGAAGACTCCCATGTGACAGAAGCTTTACTACTCTTCTATCCACATTTCTGCCAAGAGTAATCTTGAGTAAAGATAGACTCCATTGAAGCCTATAATAGATACTCTTGTGTTTTGGCCACTGTTGGACCACTACTGCAAAGCAGGGGAGGCAATACTGTCACAGTGGCTTAAAGCATAGCCGGCTGCGTGCCCAACTCTCTTTAGACGCCTCAAAAATCATGGGTGGTAGGGAACAGTTTCAGTATTCTTTGATCCCATATTGGGCTCCAAGAATACACAGGCGATAAGAATCAGTTCTTAACCGCTAATCCGGTTCAGTCCACACAAGATCAGAACAGGATTATCTCTCTTGGCATAGCTCAGGATGATCGATCACTTGCGCTTGTTTATAACATAGACGGGATTGAGATTAATTGTGTATTTACATTTGAACTTTGACAAATCGATAATTTTTGCTAATAAAATAATTGTGTTCCGGCAGTAGCGTGGTTAGATCTGTCACAGCAAATAGAAATTGTAAACTACCGTCCAGAAAAACAAACAACTTAATCACGCCAGACGTGGTTCGAATGACTTTTGCTTTTATGTTACAGGAAGACAGTATTTTGTCACGGATGTTTGTATCTTGGGTTATAAAAATTGTAATGCCATATGTCTTACTGTTACTGCATATTTATAACACAATGTCTCCTTATTCTACTTCTCACAGACACAGCGAAAGATAGAGCTGATATGACGAACAATGGGCCGTGTTCTTTGATGTCGTCCAACGTCGTTAGGGTTAGGATTAAAGTTAGGGTTTAGGGATATGTTTAGAATATCATCCTTTATCCTTATCCCGTTTCACTGCGTCTCTGAATTCTTTGCTGAAGGCTGTAGAGCTGACGGCCTACTGCCCTTCATTTGATTTCATTTCTTCATAGATAGATAAAGAGACAGACAGACAGACAGACGACAGACAGACAGATAGATTACGTGATACTGACTTTCTTCTGTGCGATAGTGTCAGGCCGTCAAATATTTTCTCTCTTTTCGCCTCCTTATCGCTGTCTAGATTACTTAATGTTAAAATGTCTGTTACCCTTCCTTGTATCACAACGTAACTCGTGAATTTGGAATGCCCCGTTCCAATCCACAGCGTCAGGGGGTTCCCTTTCCCCACCTTTTTGGTTTAAAGAGTGACAGAGCATTTAACTAAGTCTTCGCATTTTAAGCGATATAGTATCATAGTTTTGTTATTGGTACGGTACTGTATTTATCAAAGGGAAGACGTCAAATAAATAAGCAATATTGTTGATATATAATATTATTAATCCCCATTTCACATTTTGGAAATATACTGCGATTGCCATTTAAGTGATGGTTGCGTTACGGAGGCTTGCGCGTAATTTGAGGTTCGCGTAAATAAAGATTATGCTCTCCATAAAAAGTTACAGTTTGGGAGTTGCTTCTGCAAAGTAGATTAAAATAAAAATTAAAAAAAGTTTTCATAAAAAGCAAGTGAAAACAAATATTAGAAATGTGAAATAAAAACATGAAATTGTTGATTTTAATAATAGTGATATTTTTCGCATTTTTGTCCTAGTTCGAATTCGGTCTTGCACTGTAAATGTTTGGCTAGTTTCTGGTTGGGCACGCCCTCTCAACCTAGACACAAAGTTATAATACAGATCCCGTTCAAATATAATAGAGCTTGTGGTTCGGTATAATGATGATCGTGTCTATTCTTTCATATATTAATTTATCAATTTGTATATTAATTACCAATTTTTTAACTAACGAAAGAAACAACTTTTAATTTTTTTAGCATTATGTTGAAATAAAAGTGTATTTTTTCCATTTGTCAGAGATAAGATTGTCAGTCAAATATTCTGGACAATAGAATTATGCATACTGGTTTCTTTCCAGTGTGGAAAAAAAATTAGAATGGGACACACATTGAGAAAACCAGATGATAACATTACAAGGCAGTTCATGTTCTGAAATCTCGAAAGAGAAAGAGCCTTAGACAAAAAAAAAACAAACAAACACACACACACACAAAAACAGAGAAGGGAATTAGACACAAACATGAAGTAGATAAAGAATACACGAAAAAGCCCGGATAATAAAACAGTAAAGATTTGGCGTGTTTTTGTTCAAGACCTATGCTCCAAGGGCAGCCTAAAGATAATGAAAAAATAGTTTTTTTCTGCTGAATATTTTAGTTTTGTGTACAGCTTTATGGAGATTAAATCTTTATTGTCTTAGTGGGGAGAAAATATTGAAATATTGTGACATGCTTCATGATCCTTCACGACACGTAGTTTGAGAACCATTACTGTGGGCATTCTGTCATAAGATGAGAACCTCTTGATCGATAATGAAAGAAAGTGGGTGGAGCTTAGGTATTTAGCACCACTAGAGTTGAAGGGTTGTTTCAACCGCTTTACTCTGACGGCGTAATGGTAGCGCTGTGACTGTTTCTATGTAACGGTTTTATCAACCCATAAGGGTTCTCTGAGCGTCAGACTTGAAGAGTGGTTTAGTGTTGCTTGTATCCTGCGGCACAGTTACTGGATTCGAAGTCTAGTAGCGTCACGAGCCAGTCTACCCACCTGTAAATGGGTGCCTGAAAGGTAAGGCAAAGGCAGCGAGGAAGGGAACGTCATAAAACTAGATCTAGTAAAGTGAAACCTTTAAAACTTCATTTCTCTATGTGTTGTTGGGCTACCATACTTTATCATTTCTCTATGTGTTGTTGGGCTACCATACTTTATCATTTCTCTATCTGTTGTTGGGCTACCATACTTTATCATTTCTCTATGTGTTGTTGGGCTATCGTACTTTATCATTTCTCTATGTGTTGTTGGGTTACCATACTTTATCATTTCTCTATCTGTTGTTGGGCTACCATACTTTACAATTTAAAGGTTCTGTAAGCTTTCGGGGGTCTGTTAGGAGGCCACAGATTGTCATGAATGGGTGCTCGCGATGAATAGAAGGATTGAAATGGTACGACAATATCATCGGTGTGGACCTGATGACAAGAACCAGACACGTGCCAGTGGAACAAGACATATATTGAGGAAACATGTTGACATCATTACAAGCCAGTCTGTATTCTGGAATCCCCAGGTAAAGAGAGCTTGAGACAGAAAAACACATTGAGAAGAGACCTTGAGACAGATCTAGATTAAACTGATAATGAAGACATTGAGAAGAGACCTTGAGCTGATGACGTAGTACCGGAAAACGTGACATATTTGTTGTAGGAATAAGCTCCCTTGGGGAGGTGAATGATGATAGTGGTGACCTATGGGGAGAGACGTCAAAGATTTAGCTGAAATAATAAATATTACACCACTGAACTTAAAATATATGTGCGCATATGCATTTTCCCCCTAGCTCTCAAAGGCGTACCTTCTTCCAAGCATTCAGAGAACTCTACAACACTGTGGCAGTTATTAATTATTATAATTATTTTTTTCGTTTTATACTTTTCCCTCACTTAGTTTTCCAGTTCTTGTTTGTTTTTTTTTTGTTGTTTTGATTTTTGATACTTGATATTTTCTCTCTACTTCAGGTAACAGCAGCAGCCAGTTTGATCAAGTTTTTGCTTTAATTTTTATGTTTTCTACTTAATTCTTACTTCCTGTCTTTTCTGTTTTTGTTTGTCTGTCCTTGACGAAGGCTTGGTGGCCACTATGTAGGTTTTATTCTTGTCCTTTGCCCTAGTAAGACGTCACCTTTTTTCTACACTCTCTATATATATTTACACAAAACGGTATGTAAGCCTATATGTCTATTCACCAAATATAAGGCCCACTTGATAGCCTTGTGATAAGTGTTCTGATCTGAATTAGTGCACGTAGTTGACTAGTCTTGGGTATAATTCACGCTGAAGGTAAAAATACCAGGCACGTTCGTCTCTTCCTTAGTCAATTTTCAATATCGTACTTCCAAGTTTTTCACCGATAACTTTTACGACGGCTTTTAGTTACCCTGTATAACTATCATTACTTTTCTGACGGCTTTCAGTTTGTTGGTATGGCCATCATTACTTTTCTGACGACTCTCAGTTTTCCGGTATAACCATCAATACTTTTCTGACTCCTTTCAGTTTTTCGATATAAGCATCATTACTTTTTCTGACTACTCTCATAATTTTCCGGTATAACCATCCTTACTTCTCTGACGGCTTTCAGTTTTCCGGTATAACCATCATTACTTTTCTGAAGACTTTCAGTTTTCTGGTAAAACCATCATTATTTTTCTGCTCCCCGTGGAGAATACGCCCTCAACAAATGCATGCAAATCCTTCCTGTACGCACCATCCGTTTCAGGTCTTCCAGTGCCGTCTTTATTCCTGTCATGTCTGCCGCCAGTTCTTTTCTCTATTTTCTTACTTCGAACTCCCTCTACCTAAACCTATCAATAGGTTCTTGTCATCGGATCTATATTAGTGATCTTGTTGCACCATTTAAATCCTTCTATCCAACGCAAGCACCCATTTATGAAAGTCTGTTAATTTTTGGTTGAAGTTTTTGTTGATCACCATGTTTTACACACATACAATAGGGTTGCCTTGACATTCCATTTCGAAGCAAATTCAGGTTTTAATAACCTGACCAGAAGGATTATCGGATCAAGAATAAATTCAATCTCTTCGGGATCGTACCGGTTCCTGCCAATTAGTCCCCAGGACTAGCCTTTTTCGTTGCTACGATCTACGACGATCGCAACAGGAGATGAACGAATGGTATAATTTACAGAAGAATTGATGTCTATTGATCAAAAAATGATAAGCTGAGAGAACAGGTCTTAGAGTAGGTCAACCACTTAAAATACCACGGAGCTGTTATAGACGGGAAAGTAGATATCAAAGAAGAGTTGGCTACACGAAGAGCAGCAGCTGGGAGACTTTTTCAGGCCATAAATCGAGGATTCCTCGACAACAGAAAAGTTGGCAAGAAGACGAAGATGGCTGTATACCGCTCCACCTATGTTCCAGTCTTGACCTATGGATGCGAGTCATGGGCAATGACTATAACCCATGAAATCAGCTCCAAACCTTCAAATGAGGTATCTGAGGAAGGTGCTTGAAGTTACAAGAAGAGACATGGTCTGCAACCAGACTATACTAGGCCTCAAAATCAAGCCATGGCATACCCAAGTAGAACAGTCCCAACTACAATGGTTCGACCATGTCTGTAGAATGGGAGAAGATCGGCTGCCACTACAAGTATGGGAAACTAAGAGCCAGGGATCCAGAACCCCAGGACGACCCAGAGTCCGCTGGGAGGAAAACATTAGACAATCTCTGAAGGACCGAGGACCAGACTGGAACAAGGCCAGGAGGAAGACAGCCGATAACATAGTGTGGCACTCACGGTAGAAGAGGAACAACTAAGTAAGTAAGATGAAAGATGCATGCCTCACCACAAAACGGGAAACGCCTAGGGAAAGATGATTGAAAGGATCACGCAAGACAAGTCAGGAAAGCTGTCATTATTATTATTTTTTCTTTTGAAGAAAAACCATCCGATTCAGTTTCCTACGCACTTTACTTGGTCCTTCCACTATTGTCGTGAAGCGTAGTTTGTAGCTGAAGTTTGCGTCCTTGACCCAAGTGTGTCGCCTTGGCTGCTGTGAACCCGTGTTGTTGTAGGATGTCTGTGATGATGCTGTCTATCCATCTGGCTCTTGATCTTCCCCATGCATGGTGCTAATTTATCGCACTCCATTCTCATGACACGACCAAACCACGTGATTGTCTATGTTTCTCTATACCTGATGCAGGGTGTAGTTCCTACAATTGTCTAATATCATCATTTCCCATGCTGTCTCTCCTGGAAACATCTATTCTCACAGGATGTCATCTTCCCCTTCTCTGCTTTCGTCAGGTTCCGCGTTTAACACAGATAGCAAATTAAGAATGTATTATTTATTAGCTGTCTTTTAGTTTTCATATTCTCATTTTTGTGTAGCGGTGACAGTTAATAAGTCGCTGCATTAACTTTTTCCGTTCAACCTCTGATGAGTTATAATGAAGATATATAGTGTAGATAATTCAAGATAATAAATTTGATTTCTGATATCTAAATCTGGCATAAAAATCAAAAGTGTAAAATCACATCTAGAATATTGTTAACAAGGAGGAGGGTGGGAAAGACCTGGGGTATGTGGGATAACCCACAATTAACTTATCATCTGTCAACTCTTTAGCTCTTATTTTTCTGATTAAAGGCCAACGGTCAAGTGAAAGTTAAAATACCAAGAATAACTCTCGAGATGTCTGTCACGGTTCATTCCCCATGAGATTTGTTTTCTTGTAAGATTTGTAGTAATGTCACAACTGTAACTGAATATGTACACATACGTATTTTGTGAAGATGTTATATGATGTTTTTTTACAATCATTTACTGTAAACAATAACAATATATGAGCGTCCAATGGATAGAGTAGTTAGAGGGTTTCTACAAGCTCCTGGTAATTGTCAGCCTTATTGTTTCCTAAAAAGTTTGTGGCCACTTGCTGGAAAGCATTCCAAGCTAACTTTTTATCACCTGTGAGGATATCATCAAAACGCTGATCTTAGACAAGCTGACGTATCTGTGGACCGACAAATACACCTTCCTTGATTTTGGCCTCAAAAGGTCTTGGAAATTTATCATGAAGGTATAAAAATCCTGCCCCATTTCGATCCATGGCCTTTACAAAATTCTTCATTAGTCCAAGTTTGATGTGGAGAGGAGGGAGCAAGATCTTGTGGGATTCTACAAGTGGTTTGTTAAGTACATTCTTTTTCCCCGGTTCAAGTGATTGTCGTTGGGGACAATCCTTTTTCTTGTAGTGGGAAGTCCTGGCACGGCTGTCCCACAGACAGAGGAAACAGCAAAACTTTGTGTAACCCTGCTATAGTCCAATCAAGATGGCAATGACCTTCAGGTCATCACAAATCTGCCACTTATACTTGTCATAGTTGATGGTGTGTAACAGTTTTTTCATGTTGTTGTACGTTTCTTTCATGTGGACTGCATACCCGAGTGGAACAGATGGTAAAACGTTACCATTATGGAGCAGCACAGCTTTTAAGCTCAACTTGGACGAATCAATGAACAGCCTCCAATCGTCGTCTTTGTAGTTGATGTGTAGTGCTGCCCATCAGACCTACTATATCAACGAAAGCAATGAGATTATCTGTCATTTTGAAATATGGAAGCAGATCTTTTTGCCGAGCACGAAACACAGACACATGCACATTCTCTTCTAGAAGATTCCATTGCTGCAGTCTGGACCCCAACAGCTCTGCTTTATTTTTTTTTGGCAATTCCAGATCTCTTACTAGATCATTCAATTCACTCTGGGTAATTGTATGTGGCCGTGCAGACTCTTCGATAGACAGGAAATCAGGATCTCTTGATGTAGATGCTTTCACATGTGACGGATGTCCACTGGCCTTACTATCTTCTTCATCATCCAGAGTATAAGATTCTGGTCGGTCCGGAACAGGAAGTCCTTCCTCGTGAGGCACTGGCCGCATAGCAGAGGGAATATTCGGATAGGTCACAGGCCACTTTTTCTTCTTAGAAATACCATGTCCAATTGGAGGAGTCATGCAAAAGTAACAATCATTAAGATGGTTTGTCGGTTCCCTCCACACCATTGGAACTGCAGAACGCATTGATCACCCTTTTCGGTTCAACCAGCAGCGTAGATTCGTTGCACAGGATTGACAACATATGTGTGGGGCCCAATCCCGGTCCTGGTCACCGATCTCACAACCAAAATAAAGGCTGTAAAGCTTTCTTTATCTTCGGTGTAATGGGTCGAATTTGTGATAGCAAAGTTATTTGTCGGCAAATATAGCAAAAATAATCCGCACTGTTCAAAGATTCACGAGGCATCTTGAACGATACGTCTGCACTCACAGAATTCACAACATAAATGATGACAAGGAGGAAATGTGGTTGCAATGACTGCTACAGATTGCGTCATCCAATTACACTGGACAACAGCCAAAATGTATCCCAGACAAAAGTTGCTATTCTGAACTAATTTGGACATGCTGATCACGAATATGAACTTAAAAATCGCGAATTAGCTCTAGTTTTCAAGATCGGGGGGGGGGGGGGAGGTTGGAGGTGGGTGTGTTTTCAGTAGGCTGATGGCTTCACCTTCCCAACGCAAATGACCCCGTCCTTCTCTTTTATATAGCCTTGGCGCGTGATTCCCCACGAGACGGATAGCCTTGAGCGGACCCACCAGAAGCTTATACTCTGGATGACGAAGAAGATAATAAGGCCAGTGGACATCCATCACATGTGAAAGCATCTACATCAAGAGATCCTGATTTCGTGCCCATTGAAGAGTCTGCACAGCCACATTCAATTACCCAGAGTGAACTGAATGATCTAGTGAGAGATCTGGGATTGCCAAAAAATAAAGCAGAGCTGTTGGGGGCTAGACTGCAGCAATGGAATCTTCTAGAAGAAAATGCGCATGTGTCTGTGTTTCGTGCTCGGCAAAAAGATCTTGTGGTGAAGTGGGATGTTATAAATATTTATAGGGGACTTAGTGTACTGACTGAGATCAGCTGTGAAGGTATCTATATCTATTAAGAGTAGTGTATTATAGATAACCTTACTTGCTACCACATATCTATATATCTCAGTCAGAATTATTCTGGAATAGTGTGATGACTACGTTAGGTGTCTAGGGTATGTGTATGATGAAGTGTAAGTCACAACAACAGACAGATAAACAATTTAATTTAATCCACTACTCTTGACAACGCTGTGACACTCACATACATATAACACTCTATGAGAATATCTTAAGGAGTCACTGATAACTTTTCAAATAACAATATGTATTCATGGTTATCATAAAGGTATATGTGTCCTGATTCAAATACAAAGGAACCAGGAATCACAATCAATTTTAATTACAAGTATATGTACAGACTTTATCAATATGAATATTGTAGTGACATATATTATTAAAATATCCTATGTGTGTCAGTTGTGTAGTGGTAATATGAGGTAATACTGGTTTTGTTTTGTTCAAGCTCTGTTGGTATTTGTCATCATGACTTCAATAGTTTGTCTTTTGGGACTAGTATTGGAGATGTTCTCAGTTCCTGATATTAAGACAATTAAATTCCCCTCTGAATGTTATTTTTACAAAGTCATTTCAAGATGAGGGGACATAATGTTGAGCTCAGCTGGCCAAATCAGCTTATCTTGCGTGATGGCGGCAGGGAAGGACTCCTCTGCTCGAATTCTCCTCTGGGCTCTGGAGACACCTCACTGATAGCTAAATGGACCAAGGAGTATGCTGTCCGACTCTGGATTCAGCAAAGCTCTGACCAGGTGCTGCTCAATACCATCAAGACCACGGTCCCTGAAAACAAGAAGGATGTACCTTCTACTTCATAACTAATTGATACTCTAGTTCTACACTGAGCACAATACAACACAAACATTGAGTTCAGAGCGTAGGCCAACTGTCAGCTTCATCTGAAATACTTTATACCAGCATTACCCTCCTTAATGGTCACTACGCCTCTGCACTTCCAGCATTATTTCTGTCTAATCAATCATCCAGGTGTCAGTGTACTATTTGGCCATTCCATGCCGTTTTACTTCCCTCCGACACCCTCTGTTCAGGCTGGAGCATTATAGGCTTTATCTCCTGTTTGCCACTGAACTACACATATATATACAGGCATAAATTAACAATTTACATTCAATTTTCATTAAAAGATACTGAATGGTTCAAGCTTACCACAATTCATAGAATAAACACAGATACGTTGATTAGCAATGAATTCTGGCACATTTACTGGCACAAATTCCCATCTGCTTATGTTCCAGGCTTTTATTTAACACAAATATGAGCTGGCTTCAACGCACTGTTGCTTTATCAAGATTATTTGCACTAGTGGTCTCGAACTAACGCTCCTAAGTGAGTATATCAGCGAGTCTAGCCAATGAGGCCACGTTTCGACAAGTGTTTGAAAAAATGTTACCTTTTCACGTCTCCCCTAACAACGAAAGATAGTATTTATAGCCCGACCAATCGTGGTTAGTCTTTCATTTGTTGCGCTCCAATCAATTTGGAGTTTACATGGTAGGCTAATTCTGTAACGTAAGATTTTTTTCAAACGCGTTATAAAAAAATTTTATGAGCAGAAATGATTCCATGCTGTCAGGCATCCCCACTATTTTATTTTGGGTATAATTTATTAATTCCTGGACTATTTGCGTAACGTTTTACATATTCTTTGTCAGCAAGCCCTAAGGAACCCAAATATACAAATTTAAAAGAGCTACGTGGCTGCGTTCAAAATATGTATTTTCTACCTCCTGTTTCGAAGATGTGCTGTCTGGGTACTGTTATGTTTTCAACCGTAAACCCATCTAATGTTATCTTTTCTAATAAGAGTTTTTCAGGATTTATAAACCTAACTCTGGGATGGGTAATGTATTTTATCACTGTCCGTCTGAAAAAAAGTTAGTGCATGTAGTCTTACACGCGTGATGGCAGCATTTGTGTATCGCGCGAAGCGTGTTTAGTGTTCGGCTTTCTGCCTCTCCCTTCTCGCTATCCTTTTGTCCATCTGTCTTTTGATCTTGGTAACATAGTGTAGAAAAAGACATGAATGGAATTTAAAATTTAGGTCAACTTGCATATTTCAAGGTTTTTCTTAGAAAGGCAGCACATTTTATTGTGTGTTTGGGAAACGCGTGTATGTTGCAGAAGGCCTTTAATATCAACGTGAAACGTTACAATTTGCATACGCAGTAGAAAACAAGGGGATTTCGAGTACAGTCATTGTGACAGCACTGTTCTTTACCATTCTTCTTCCTTTATTTATTATATGTATTTATTAGGCTTTATATTTACTTGATAATTTATATATGTGGATTAGAATATTCCACGACACCTCCCCTCTTAAAACAGACATTATATGTCAGTCCTTTATTCTATATTCACATAGAGAAATTTATTATTATTTCTGGGGTTTACGGTGATTCTCATCACACGGATGGCGGCTTAAAAAATCCGCTCCCAAATTGGTTTTTCCAGATATATACTCAATGCTAAAATTATATGGAGCCAGAAGTAAAGACCATCGGAGTAACCTAGAGTTCTCATGCTTAGCCTGTGCTAGAAACGATAAAGGTTTGTGGTCTGTTTGCAACTTAAATGCCTTCCCATACAGATAAATATTGAATTTCTTTATTGCCCATATTACTGCAAGACATTCCTTTTCGCTAGTTGAGTAATTGATTTCAGCTTTATTCAACTTTCTGCTAGCATATGCCACTGGGCTTAATTCCCCATCCAATGCATCTGATTTCTGTAGTAGAGTTGCTCCTAGCCCAATATTACTGGCATCCGTCCTTACAATGAATTCTTGACTTAAGTCAGGTAATTTCAAAATGGGTTTACTTGTGAGCTTTTCCTTCAATTCTTGGTAAGTCATTTCACATTGTGGTGTCCATGTAATGCGATCTGGATGTCCTTTACGTGTCAATTCAGATAACGGTGCACATATGGAATTAAAGTTTTTGATATACTTCTGGTAGAAACCACATAATGAGACAAAGGATCTCACGTCCTTCTTGGTTTGTGGTCTCGGGGCTTTCTGTAGTTTCTCTAAATTCTTTGGGTCAGGGGTCATGTTTCCCTGATAAACTGTGTGTCCCAAAAATTCCAATTCTTTACATCCAACGCAACATTTAGTTGGTCGGGCTGTTAAATTTGCCTCCCTAAGTCGATTAAACAGCATGTTCAGAGAGTCAATGTGTTCCTCAAATGTTTCTGTTGCTATAAGGATATCATCCATAAAATTTGTTATACAGGGATTATTCAGAGGATCCAATAATTTTCTCATCATTCTAGAGAAGACACTAGGCGCATTCTTCAATCCAAATGGCAATCTATTAAACTCATAGTGTCCTTCTGAGGTACTAAAAGCTAGGTATGGTCTAACCTCAGGCTTCACTGGTATCTGATAGTATCCTTTACTCAGATCCACTTTTGAGAAATATTTAGCTTTATTTAGTCTGGCAAACAGCTGATTTGTATCCGGCAATGGATCCACCTGTCCTTCTGTAATAGCATTCAGTCTCCTGTAATCTATACAGAGTCTATGTTCTCCAGAGGGCTTCCTTAAGAGTACAACACCGGAACTATACGAAGACTCACTGTGCGAAATAATTCCTTCCTTCAACATGTCATGAAATATTCTAATCCACATATATAAATTATTAGGTAAATATGAAGCCTAACAAATAAAATTAATAAAGAGAAGAGCAATGGGAAAATGACAGTGCTGTCACAAAGAATGTACTCGAAATCCCCCTTGTTTTCTGCTTCGTCTGCAAATTGTAACGCTTTCACGTTGATAGTAAAGCTTACTGTATTATTACCCGCCTTCTTCAATGAAACGTGTGCTGTATTTCTTGGAAAAGCATTGAGACGTACTGCGTAATGACCTAAATTAACCCTAACATTAATTATACTGCGTTACCAAAACGAACGAACAGATGGACTAAAGGGATAAAAAGAGAAGGGAGAGGCAGAAAGCCGAACACTAAAACCGCTTCGCGCGATACACAATTACTACCATCACGCGTGTAAGTCTACATGCACTAATTTTTTTTCAGACGGACAGTGATAAAATACACTACCCTTTCCCAGAGTTAGGTTTATAAATCATAACAGACTCTTATTAGAAAAGACAACATTATATGGGTTTACGTTTGAACACATAACAGTACCCAGACAGCACATCTTCTAAACAGGAGATAGAAGAAATTGCATATTTTGAACGCAGCCACGTAGCTCCTTTAAATTAGTATTTTTGGGTTCCTTAGGGTTTGCTGACAAATAATATGTAAAACGTTACGCAAATAGTCCAGGAATTAATAAATTATACCCAAAATAAAATATTGGGGGTGCCTGACAGCATAAAATCATTTGTGCTCATAAAATTTTTTTTATAACGTGTTTGAAAAAACCTTACGTTACATAAATAGCCTACCATGTAAACTCCAAATTGATTGGAGCGCAACAAATGAAAGCCTAACCACGATTGGTCGGGCTATAAATACTATCTTGGTTGTTGGGGGAGACGGGAAAAGATAACATTTTTTTCAAACACTTGTCGAAACGTGGCTCATTGGCCAGTCTCGCTGATATACACACTTGGGAGCGTTAGTTCGAGACCACTAATTCAAATAAGCTTGATAAAGCGACAGTACGTTGAAGCTAGCTCACATTTTTGCTAAAATAAAAGCCTGGAACATAGGCAGAACGGAATTTGTGCCAGTTTGTGCCAGAATTCATTGCTAATCAACGTATCTGTGTTTATTTCCATGAAATTGTGGGACAGTGGTCTTGATGGTAGTGAGCAGCACCTGGTCAGAGATTTGCTGAATCCAGAGTCGGACAGCATACTCCTTGGTCTTTTTAGCTATCAGTGAGGTGTCTCCTGAGCCCAGAGGAGAATTCGAGCAGAGGAGTCCTTTCCTGCCGCCATCACTAAAGATAAGCAGAGTTGGCCAGCTGAGCTCAACATTATGTCCCCTCATCTTGAAATAACTTTATAAAAATACTATTCAGAGGGGAATTTACTTGTCTTAAAATCAGGAACTGTGAACATCTACAATAATGGTCCCTAAAGACAAACTATTGAAGTCATGATGACAAATACCAACAGAGCTTGAACAAAACAAAACCAGTATTACCTCATTTTACCACTACACAAATGACACACACATAGAACATTTGTAATAATATATGTCACTACAATATTCATATTAAATACATTCTGTACATAACTTGTAATTTAAATTGATTGTGATTCCTGGTTCCCTTGTAGTTGAATCAGGACACATATTCATTCATGCCAGTAATGAATACATATTGGTATTAGAAACGTTACGAGTGACTTCTTAAGATATTCTCATAGAGTGTTATATGTATGTGAGTGTCACAGTGTTGTTAAGAGTAGTGGATTAAATTAAATTGTTTATCTGGCTGTTGTTGTGACTTACACTTCATCATACACATACCCTAGACACTAAACGTAGTCACCACACTATTCCAGAATAATTCTGACTGAGATATATAGATATGTGGCAGCAAGTAAGGTTATATATATAATATACTACTCTTATTAGATATATATATACCTTCACAGCTGATCTCAGTCAGTACACTAAGTCCCTTATAAATATCTATAACATCCCACTTCACCACATATATTGGGGTCTCGCTCTTGGGATTTTGAATCTTTAACTATTAAAAATATTGGGGGTAATTCACTTCAGGGAATATAAGAATTAAAAGGTATCCTTGGGTGGAATTAAATAAGGTTGAGCTCACGGTGCCTGTTTTGTCCATTAGAGATTGAATTGTTGGTTAGACATTGTATTAAGTTACCTGATAGACAATGGCGGACCTGGCCAAATTTCGATCTGCTGCGGTTCAGACTGCAAAAGAGTTAGGATTAGATGGGCAAGTTATGGTTGCCTATGTCACAACGGAATGTGACAAATTTATTGAACGCGAAGAAAGAAGATTAGAAAAAGAAGCCGAAAGAAAGTTAGAGGCTGAGACTAAGAGGTTGCAAGCTGAGGCTGAGACTAAGAGGTTGCAGATTGAGGCTGAGGCTAAGAAATTGGAGGCAGAAAGAGAAGACAAAAGATTAGCTGCAGAAAGAGAAGCCGAGGAAAGAAGACAAGCTGCAGAAAGGGAAGCAGAAAAGGAGGAGAAGAGATTACAAAGGGAACATGAGTTACGACTAAGGGAGTTTGAGTTTCAAGGCCATGCTCCTGAAAATGGTGCCAGTCCCTTTGCCTCTGATGCTACGGTTACTCAAGGAGCCTCAATCTCAGCTATGAACTTTCATTTAGATCATTTTGTTGAGAAAGACGATGATATTGAGAGCTATATAAATAGGTACGAACTATTAGCTACCACGTATGGGTTAGAGAGAGAAAGGTGGAGCTTAAAGTTATCTCAGGGACTTCGTGGGGCAGCTTATGAAGTTTTTGCAAAAATGAGCAGAGGTGATCAGGAAAATTATGACATGCTAAAGCAGGCTCTTTTGTTAAGGTATGAAAAGAATGCAGAGTTTTACAGGAAAAAATTTAGGAATGCTAAACTACTGTCAGGTGAAACCTATCACCAGTTCTCTGCACGAATAGAGACATACTTGGAGAAATGGACTTCTCTGGGGAAAACCCAAGATCTTAAGGAAATGGTCCTTATAGAGCAACTAAGAGAGTCCATGGCTCCAGACCTGAGAAAGTTTCTCATGGAACAAGGTGCAGAGAGGCTGGGTGAGTTGCTAAATGTTGCTGAAAGGTATCAAGCAGCTCAAGCAGAGGTAACAGGTAATAAAAAGAAACAGGTGGACAACTTCAGGGCACCACAGAACTTTAATAAATTTGATCCTAAGGATCAAAATAAAGGTAAGCACCAATTTGATAGGCCACGGTATGAAAATAAAAATAAATTCCCACAATTCGATGAAAGGAAATATGATGAAAGAAAATCTTTCAACCAAGGAAAAAGGTGGTGTAAAAATTGTCAGATGGACAATCATGACACTGACCGTTGCAGAAGGAAACCTGTGTATATGGCAACCCTTCAGGTCAGGTCGACCTCAAGACAGGAGGAGGATATTATGTTAGATACCACTCCAGAAGAGATGAGGAAGGCACAGGCGGGGGATAAAACACTCAAGCCTTGTTTCAGAAAATTGTCAACTTGTCATACAACTCCAAGCAAGGGAGATTTTTACATGAAAAACAAGTTGATGTATAGGAAGACTGGAGCTAGATCCAATGGTCACGGACAGCTGGTTCTTCCAAAAAGATATAGGGCAGACTTAATAAGGAGCCTACATGTGAAACCAGATGGGGACCATGAGAAGATAGGTACCATCATTCAAAAGGTGGCTCACAATTATTATTGGCCCAAAGCAAGATGGGACATTGAGAATTTTGTAGAAAGGTGTAGCATAGCACATGAGGGAACACCCACAAGTGGGAACATGGATCAGGACCTGGACACGCCACGGGGCAAAATTAGGCCTGAGAATAAAAAGAGATATAAATTTGATAAAGTGGACCAAATGGAATGGGAAGCCCCTTTTCACGGACAAGCTTCACTTAACTGTTTTACAATGGCCACTATGCGGAGAGTGCAAAAGGATGTCTTACCCCAGGATAAGCCGACAATCCCTCAATCGGACTTAAACAAACTGGAGGAAGAAGATGTAGAGAGGAAATCTCTCATCAAGAATTTTAAGAGGGGAGACAGCCCCAAGAAAAAAATTGGTAGCGGTCGTTTTGTGAATGATAATTCTGGGAGGAAAAATCATCACTATAAAGCTTCAAGTGGAAGAGACCATACCGGTGCATGGACAAATAAGTCCACACAATTAAAGGTCCATATGTAGCTATGTTAAGAACGTGGACTGATGAAAAGGCAGAGGAAAACATTACATCTTCATACCAGTATGTGAATGAGCTGACCACTCGGTTAAAAACTGGCTGGAAACTTGCCAATGAAAATTTGAAACAAGCCAGGAAGAAACATGCTGCCTATTATAACAGGAAGGCGAAAGACAGAAATTTGGCTGTGGGAGAGAAGGTACTGCTTCTTTTGCCCGGGAGTCAGAATAAGTTACAAATTGGATGGCAGGGTCCATATACAGTTCTAGAGAAGGTGTCTAGAACAAATTATAAGATAGATAAGAAGGGGAAAGAAAAAATCTATCATGTGAATCTCCTGAAGAAATATTTGGAAAGAGAACATCAGGAAGAGACACACTTGTTGACCTTGTCCATCGCCATGGAGATGAAAAAGGAACCACTTTCATCATTTGAATATCCATTACACCCTGTGAGACAGCAGCACAGGTGAAAATCAGTACACATTTAACGAAAACTCAGAAAGAGAGAGTGCAACAGGTTCTAAATAATCATGCAGAGGTGTTAACAGACCGACCAGGGCATACAAACCTATTGGAATATGATATGAAACTCATAGACTCCACACCTGTCTGTATGAAACCATATTCGATTCCGTTTGCTAAGGAAAAAGCTTTGAAGGAAGAGATAGACTATCTGTTGAAGGAAGGAATTATTTCGCACAGTGAGTCTTCGTATAGTTCCGGTGTTGTACTCTTAAGGAAGCCCTCTGGAGAACATAGACTCTGTATAGATTACCGGAGACTGAATGCTATTACAGAAGGACAGGTGGATCCATTGCCGGATACAAATCAGCTGTTTGCCAGACTAAATAAAGCTAAATATTTCTCAAAAGTGGATCTGAGTAAAGGATACTATCAGATTCCAGTAAAGCCTGAGGTTAGACCATACCTAGCTTTTAGTACCTCAGAAGGACACTATGAGTTTAATAGATTGCCATTTGGATTGAAGAATGCGCCTAGTGTCTTCTCTAGAATGATGAGAAAATTATTGGATCCTCTGAATAATCCCTGTATAACAAATTTTATGGATGATATCCTTATAGCAACAGAAACATTTGAGGAACACATTGACTCTCTGAACATGCTGTTTGATCGACTTAGGGAGGCAAATTTAACAGCCCGACCAACCAAATGTTGCGTTGGATGTAAAGAATTGGAATTTTTGGGACACACAGTTTATCAGGGAAACATGACCCCTGACCCAAAGAATTTAGAGAAACTACAGAAAGCCCCGAGACCACAAACCAAGAAGGACGTGAGATCCTTTGTCTCATTATGTGGTTTCTACCAGAAGTATATCAAAAACTTTAATTCCATATGTGCACCTTTAACGGAATTGACACGTAAAGGACTTCCAGATCGCATTACATGGACACCACAATGTGAAATGACTTACCAAGAATTGAAGGAAAAGCTCACAAGTAAACCCATTTTGAAATTACCTGACTTAAGTCAAGAATTCATAGTAAGGACGGATGCAAGTAGTATTGGGCTAGGTGCAACTTTACTACAGAAATCAGATGCATTGGATGGGGAATTAAGCCCAGTGGCATATGCTAGCAGAAAGTTGAATAAAGCTGAAATCAACTACTCAACTAGCGAAAAAGAATGTCTTGCAGTAATATGGGCAATAAAGAAATTCAATATTTATCTATATGGGAAGGCATTTAAGTTGCAAACTGACCACAAACCTTTATCGTTTTTAGCACAGGCTAAGCATGAGAACTCTAGGTTACTCCGATGGTCTTTGCTTCTGGCTCCATATAATTTTAGCATTGAATATATATTTGGAAAAACAAATCTGGGAGCGGATTTTTTAAGACGCCATCCGTGTGATGAGAATCACCGTAAACCCCAGAAATAATAATAAATTTCTCTATGTGTATATAGAATAAAGGACTGACATATAATGTCTGTTTTAAGAGGGGAAGTGTCATGAAATATTCTAATCCACATATATAAATTATTAGGTAAATATGAAGCCTAACAAATAAAATTAATAAAGAGAAGAGCAATGGAAAAATGACAGTGCTGTCACAAAGAATGTACTCGAAATCCCCCTTGTTTTCTGCTTCGTCTGCAAATTGTAACGCTTTCACGTTGATAGTAAAGCTTACTGTATTATTACCCGCCTTCTTCAATGAAACGTGTGCTGTATTTCTTGGAAAAGCATTGAGACGTACTGCGTAATGACCTAAATTAACCCTAACATTAATTATACTGCGTTACCAAAACGAACGAACAGATGGACTAAAGGGATAAAAAGAGAAGGGAGAGGCAGAAAGCCGAACACTAAAACCGCTTCGCGCGATACACAATTACTACCATCACGCGTGTAAGTCTACATGCACTAATTTTTTTTCAGACGGACAGTGATAAAATACACTACCCTTTCCCAGAGTTAGGTTTATAAATCATAACAGACTCTTATTAGAAAAGACAACATTATATGGGTTTACGTTTGAACACATAACAGTACCCAGACAGCACATCTTCTAAACAGGAGATAGAAGAAATTGCATATTTTGAACGCAGCCACGTAGCTCCTTTAAATTAGTATTTTTGGGTTCCTTAGGGTTTGCTGACAAATAATATGTAAAACGTTACGCAAATAGTCCAGGAATTAATAAATTATACCCAAAATAAAATATTGGGGGTGCCTGACAGCATAAAATCATTTCTGCTCATAAAATTTTTTTTATAACGTGTTTGAAAAAACCTTACGTTACATAAATAGCCTACCATGTAAACTCCAAATTGATTGGAGCGCAACAAATGAAAGCCTAACCACGATTGGTCGGGCTATAAATACTATCTTGGTTGTTGGGGGAGACGGGAAAAGATAACATTTTTTTCAAACACTTGTCGAAACGTGGCTCATTGGCCAGTCTCGCTGATATACACACTTGGGAGCGTTAGTTCGAGACCACTAATTCAAATAAGCTTGATAAAGCGACAGTACGTTGAAGCTAGCTCACATTTTTGCTAAAATAAAAGCCTGGAACATAGGCAGAACGGAATTTGTGCCAGTTTGTGCCAGAATTCATTGCTAATCAACGTATCTGTGTTTATTTCCATGAAATGTGGGACAGTGGTCTTGATGGTAGTGAGCAGCACCTGGTCAGAGATTTGCTGAATCCAGAGTCGGACAGCATACTCCTTGGTCTTTTTAGCTATCAGTGAGGTGTCTCCTGAGCCCAGAGGAGAATTCGAGCAGAGGAGTCCTTTCCTGCCGCCATCACTAAAGATAAGCAGAGTTGGCCAGCTGAGCTCAACATTATGTCCCCTCATCTTGAAATAACTTTATAAAAATACTATTCAGAGGGGAATTTACTTGTCTTAAAATCAGGAACTGTGAACATCTACAATAATGGTCCCTAAAGACAAACTATTGAAGTCATGATGACAAATACCAACAGAGCTTGAACAAAACAAAACCAGTATTACCTCATTTTACCACTACACAAATGACACACATAGAACATTTGTAATAATATATGTCACTACAATATTCATATTAAATACATTCTGTACATAACTTGTAATTTAAATTGATTGTGATTCCTGGTTCCCTTGTAGTTGAATCAGGACACATATTCATTCATGCCAGTAATGAATACATATTGGTATTAGAAACGTTACGAGTGACTTCTTAAGATATTCTCATAGAGTGTTATATGTATGTGAGTGTCACAGTGTTGTTAAGAGTAGTGGATTAAATTAAATTGTTTATCTGGCTGTTGTTGTGACTTACACTTCATCATACACATACCCTAGACACTAAACGTAGTCACCACACTATTCCAGAATAATTCTGACTGAGATATATAGATATGTGGCAGCAAGTAAGGTTATATATATAATATACTACTCTTATTAGATATATATATACCTTCACAGCTGATCTCAGTCAGTACACTAAGTCCCTTATAAATATCTATAACATCCCACTTCACCACACAACAGATAGTCTATCTCTTCCTTCAAAGCTTTCTCCTTAGCAAACGGAATCGAATATGGTTTCATACAGACAGGTGTGGAGTCTATTAGTTTCATATCATATTCCAATAGGTTTGTATGCCCTGGTCGGTCTGTTAACACCTCTGCATGATTATTTAGAACCTGTTGCACTCTCTCTTTCTGAGTTTTCGTTAAATGTGTACTGATTTTCACCTGTGCTGCTGTCTCACAGGGGTGTAATGGATATTCAAATGATGAAAGTGGTTCCTTTTTCATCTCCATGGCGATGGACAAGGTCAACAAGTGTGTCTCTTCCTGATGTTCTCTTTCCAAATATTTCTTCAGGAGATTCACATGATAGATTTTTTCTTTCCCCTTCTTATCTATCTTATAATTTGTTCTAGACACCTTCTCTAGAACTGTATATGGACCCTGCCATCCAATTTGTAACTTATTCTGACTCCCAGGCAAAAGAAGCAGTACTTTCTCTCCCACAGCCAGATTTCTGTCTTTCGCCTTCCTGTTATAATAGGCAGCATGTTTCTTCCTGGCTTGTTTCAAATTTTCATTGGCAAGTTTCCAGCCAGTTTTTAACCGAGTGGTCAGCTCATTCACATATTGGTATGAAGATGTAATGTTTTCCTCTGCCTTTTCATCAGTCCACGTTCTTAACATAGCTACATATGGACCTTTAATTGTGTGGACCTATTTGTCCATGCACCGGTATGGTCTCTTCCACTCGAAGCTTTATAGTGATGATTTTTCCTCCCAGAATTATCATTCACAAAACGACCGCTACCAATTTTTCTCTTGGGGCTGTCTCCCCTCTTAAAATTCTTGATGAGAGATTTCCTCTCTACATCTTCTTCCTCCAGTTGGTTTAAGTCCGATTGAGGGATTGTCGGCTTATCCTGGGGTAAGACATCTTTTTGCACTCTCCGCATAGTGGCCATTGTAAAACAGTTAAGTGAAGCTTGTCCGTGAAAAGGGGCTTCCCATTCCATTTGGTCCACTTTATCAAATCTATTTTTCTTTTTATTATCAGGCCTAATTTTGCCCCGTGGCGTGTCCAGGTCCTGATCCATGTTCCCAATTGTGGGTGTTCCCTCGTGTGCTATGCTACACCTTTCTACAAAATTCTCAATGTCCCATCTTGCTTTGGGCCAATAATAATTGTGAGCCACCTTTTGAATGATGGTACCTATCTTCTCATGGTCCCCATCTGGTTTCACATGTAGGCTCCTTATTAAGTCTGCCCTATATCTTTTTGGAAGAACCAGCTGTCCGTGACCTTTGGATCTAGCTCCAGTCTTCCTATACATCAACTTGTTTTTCATGTAAAAATCTCCCTTGCCTGGAGTTGTATGACAAGTTGACAATTTTCAGAAACAAGGCTTGAGTGTTTTGTCCTCAGCCTGTGCCTTCCTCATCTCTTCTGGAGTGGTATCCAACATAATATCCTCCTCCTGTCTTGAGGTCGACCTGACCTGAAGGGTTGCCATATACACAGGTTTCCTTCTGCAACGGTCAGTGTCATGATTGTCCATCTGACAATTCTTACACCACCTTTTTCCTTGGTTGAAAGATTTTCTTTCATCATATTTCCTTTCATCGAATTGTGGGAATTTATGTTTATTTTCATACCGTGGCCTATCAAATTGGTGCTTACTTTTGTGTTGATCCCTAGGATCAAATTTATTAAAGTTCTGTGGTGCCCTAAAGTTATCCACTTGTTTCTTTTTATTACCTGTTACCTCTGCTTGAGCTGCTTGATACCTTTCAGCAACATTTAGCAACTCACCCAGCCTCTCTGCACCTTGTTCCATGAGAAACTTTCTCAGGTCTGGAGCCATGGACTCTCTTAATTGCTCTATAAGGACCATTTCCTTAAGATCTTGGGTTTTCCCCAGAGAAGTCCATTTCTCCAAGTATGTCTCTATTCGTGCAGAGAACTGGTGATATGTTTCACCTGACAGTAGTTTAGCATTCCTAAATTTTTTCCTATAAAATTCAGCATTCTTTTCATATCTTAACAAAAGAGCCTGCTTTAGCATATCATAATTTTCCTGATCACCTCTGCTCATTTTTGCAAAAACTTCATAAGCTGCCCCACGAAGTCCCTGAGATAACTTTAAGCTCCACCTTTCTCTCTCTAACCCATATGTGGTAGCTAATAGTTCATATCTATTTATATAGCTCTCAATATCATCGTCTTTCTCAACAAAATGATCTAAATGAAAGTTCATAGCTGAGGTTGAGGCTCCCTGAGCAACCGTAGCATCAGAGGCAAAGGGACTGGCACCATTTTCAGGAGCATGGCCTTGAAACTCAAACTCCCTTAGTCGTAATTCATGTTCCCTTTGTAATCTTTTCTCCTCCTTTTCTGCTTCCCTCTCTGCAGCTAATCTCTTCTCTTCTCTTTCTGCAGCTAATCTTTTGTCTTCTCTTTCTGCTTCCAATTTCTTAGTCTCAGCCTCAATCTGCAACCTCTTAGTCTCAGCCTCAGCTTGTAACTTCTTAGTCTCAGCCTCAGCTTCAAATTGTAACTTCTTAATTTCCCTTTCAGCCTCTAACTTTCTTTCGGCTTCAAACCTTCTTTCTTCGCGTTCAATAAATTTGTCACATTCCGTAGTAACATAGGCAACCATAACTTGCCCATCTAATCCTAACTCCTTTGCAGTCTGAACAGCAGCAGATCGAAATTTGGCTAGGTCCGCCATTGTCTATCAGGTAAGTTTATACAATGTCTAACCAACAATTTAATCTCTAAATATATCTAATGGACAACACAGGCACCGTGAGCTCAACCTTATTTAATTCCACCCAAGGATACCTTTTAATTCTTATATTCCCTGAAGTGAATTACCCCCAATATTTTTAATAGGTAAAGATTCAAAATCCCAAGAGCGAGACCCCAATATATGTGGTGAAGTGGGATGTTATAAATATTTATAGGGGACTTAGTGTACTGACTGAGATCAGCTGTGAAGGTATCTATATCTATTAAGAGTAGTGTATTATAGATAACCTTACTTGCTACCACATATCTATATATCTCAGTCAGAATTATTCTGGAATAGTGTGATGACTACGTTAGGTGTCTAGGGTATGTGTATGATGAAGTGTAAGTCACAACAACAGACAGATAAACAATTTAATTTAATCCACTACTCTTGACAACACTGTGACACTCACATACATATAACACTCTATGAGAATATCTTAAGGAGTCACTGATAACTTTTCAAATAACAATATGTATTCATGGTTATCATAAAGGTATATGTGTCCTGATTCAAATACAAAGGAACCAGGAATCACAATCAATTTTAATTACAAGTATATGTACAGACTTTATCAATATGAATATTGTAGTGACATATATTATTAAAATATCCTATGTGTGTCAGTTGTGTAGTGGTAATATGAGGTAATACTGGTTTTGTTTTGTTCAAGCTCTGTTGGTATTTGTCATCATGACTTCAATAGTTTGTCTTTTGGGACTAGTATTGGAGATGTTCTCAGTTCCTGATATTAAGACAATTAAATTCCCCTCTGAATGTTATTTTTACAAAGTCATTTCAAGATGAGGGGACATAATGTTGAGCTCAGCTGGCCAAATCAGCTTATCTTGCGTGATGGCGGCAGGGAAGGACTCCTCTGCTCGAATTCTCCTCTGGGCTCTGGAGACACCTCACTGATAGCTAAATGGACCAAGGAGTATGCTGTCCGACTCTGGATTCAGCAAAGCTCTGACCAGGTGCTGCTCAATACCATCAAGACCACGGTCCCTAAAAACAAGAAGGATGTACCTTCTACTTCATAACTAATTGATACTCTAGTTCTACACTGAGCACAATACAACACAAACATTGAGTTCAGAGCGTTAGGCCAACTGTCAGCTTCATCTGAAATACTTTATACCAGCATTATCCTCCTTAATGGTCACTACGCCTCTGCACTTCCAGCATTATTTCTGCCTAATCAATCATCCAGGTGTCAGTGTACTATTTGGCCATTCCATGCCGTTTTACTTCCCTCCGACACCCTCTGTTCAGGCTGGAGCATTATAGGCTTTATCTCCTGTTTGCCACTGAACTACACATATATATACAGGCATAAATTAACAATTTACATTCAATTTTCATTAAAAGATACTGAATGGTTCAAGCTTACCACAATTCATAGAATAAACACAGATACGTTGATTAGCAATGAATTCTGGCACATTTACTGGCACAAATTCCCATCTGCTTATGTTCCAGGCTTTTATTTAACACAAATATGAGCTGGCTTCAACGCACTGTTGCTTTATCAAGATTATTTGCACTAGTGGTCTCGAACTAACGCTCCTAAGTGAGTATATCAGCGAGTCTAGCCAATGAGGCCACGTTTCGACAAGTGTTTGAAAAAATGTTACCTTTTCACGTCTCCCCTAACAACGAAAGATAGTATTTATAGCCCGACCAATCGTGGTTAGTCTTTCATTTGTTGCGCTCCAATCAATTTGGAGTTTACATGGTAGGCTAATTCTGTAACGTAAGATTTTTTTCAAACACGTTATAAAAAAATTTTATGAGCAGAAATGATTCCATGCTGTCAGGCATCCCCACTATTTTATTTTGGGTATAATTTATTAATTCCTGGACTATTTGCGTAACGTTTTACATATTCTTTGTCAGCAAGCCCTAAGGAACCCAAATATACAAATTTAAAAGAGCTACGTGGCTGCGTTCAAAATATGTATCTTCTACCTCCTGTTTCGAAGATGTGCTGTCTGGGTACTGTTATGTTTTCAACCGTAAAACCATCTAATGTTATCTTTTCTAATAAGAGTTTTTCAGGATTTATAAACCTAACTCTGGGATGGGTAATGTATTTTATCACTGTCCGTCTGAAAAAAAGTTAGTGCATGTAGTCTTACACGCGTGATGGCAGCATTTGTGTATCGCGCGAAGCGTGTTTAGTGTTCGGCTTTCTGCCTCTCCCTTCTCGCTATCCTTTTGTCCATCTGTCTTTTGATCTTGGTAACATAGTGTAGAAAAGACATGAATGGAATTTAAAATTTAGGTCAACTTGCATATTTCAAGGTTTTTCTTAGAAAGGCAGCACATTTTATTGTGTGTTTGGGAAACGCGTGTATGTTGCAGAAGGCCTTTAATATCAACGTGAAACGTTACAATTTGCATACGCAGTAGAAAACAAGGGGATTTCGAGTACAGTCATTGTGACAGCACTGTTCTTTACCATTCTTCTTCCTTTATTTATTATATGTATTTATTAGGCTTTATATTTACTTGATAATTTATATATGTGGATTAGAATATTCCACGACAGATCTGCTTCCCTATTTCAAAATGACAGATAACCTCATTGCTTGCATTGATATAGTGGGTCTGATGGCAGCACTACACATCAACTACAAAGACGACGATTGAAGGCTGTTCATTGATTCGTCCAAGTTGAGCTTAAAAGCTGTGCTGCTCCATAATGGTAACGTTTTACCATCTGTTCCACTCGGGTATGCAGTCCACATGAAAGAAACGTACAAAAACATGAAAAAACTGTTACACACCATCAACTATGACAAGTACAAGTGGCAGATTTGTGGTGACCTAAAGGTCATTGCCATCTTGATGCCAGGACTTCCCACTACAAGAACAAGGATTGGCCCCAACGACAATCACTTGAACCGGGGAAAAAGAATGCACTTAACGAACCACTTGTAGAATCCCACAAGATCTTGCTCCCTCCTCTCCACATCAAACTTGGACTAATGAAGAATTTTGTAAAGGCCATGGATCGAAATGGGGCAGGATTTTTATACCTTCGTGATATATTTCCAAGACTTAGTGAGGCCAAAATCAAGGAAGGTGTATTTGTCGGTCCACAGATACGTCAGCTCTTCCAAGATCAGCGTTTTGATGATATCCTTACAGGTGATGAAAAGTTAGCTTGGAATGCTTTCCAGCAAGTGACCACAAACTTTCCAGGAAACAATAAGGCTGACAATTACCAGGAGCTTGTAGAAACCCTCGTTGCAGCGCTACGAGAGACTAGGGTGCATCATGTCTTTGAAGTTACACTTTTTACACTCTCATCAGGATTTATTCCCTGCTAACTGCGGTGCTGTCAATGACGAGCATGGGGAACGATTTCATCAGGACATTACTACCTTCAAAAAAAAGTACCAAGGGAAATGGAATGCAACAATGCCAGCAGACTATTGTTGGACCCTTGTGAGAGATGCTCCAGAAACTCATTACAAGCGACAGGCAAAAAGGCGTCGCTGTGAATCATTTCTGCTACGAGCATTATTATCATATGGTATGTATATGGAAATGTGTAAAACTTGTTTTATAGATATTTATAAAACTAGAGCTAATCTGATGTTTTAACGGCCATTTTCATATTCAGCAGCCCAAACAACATTAAGGTAACTTGGTTTAATCTCAGATACACACAAAAAGTCAAAATTTGTTGTCCAGTGTTAGCACTCAAGTCTATCCGTTTCGTGGGGAATCACGCGCCAGGGCTATAGAAAAGAGAAGGACTGGGTCATTGGCGTCGAGAAGGTGAAGCCACCAGCCTTCTGAACCCCCCCCCCCCCCCCACCCCACCCCGTTCGATCTTTAAAACTAGAGCTAATTCGAGATTTTTAAGTTCATATTCGGGATCAGCATGTCCAAATTAGTTCAGAATAGCTACTTGAGACGGTGCATAATATTGTATAAGATGTGGTGCTTTATTAATCGAAAGGCTTTTATAGATATGAAAGTATACAGTCTATTTATTTTTACTTCCCTTGAGTTAGTCAAAGGGATATAACCGTGACACTTTCTTTACTTGGAATACTTCTGTGGATGACTGGTTATGCACCAGAGTTGTTACTTTCAGAAGTAAGGACAAATCGAGATAGTAAGGAGTACTTGTAAATGCTTATAGTTGGTAGTAGCATGATTGAAGGTTCAATTATCAACAGCAATTCCAACAATGTCAAAGAAGATTTTCAACGCAGAATATTGGAGGAGTCTAAGTATTTATATCAAATGTTCTTTATTTAATTATTTCCTTTCCATGCTGGCAATACATATCTCCAGCCCATTTCCTACAGTGTATTTTACGCTGTACAACCCAATGCCTAGAATCCGGCTTTAGGCTGGGATCATGTGTCTACACACAGGGACCAATACAGTGACATTCATGTGTCATTAGGTCTCTTGTGTGAGAACACAGAAGATCACTACGGTGACACATGTTGTCATTGGGTCTTCTTGTGTTGGGACACGTGGTCTTGACCAGGGCCGGGTTTGGGCGGGGATAATGCGACCTCATGCGAGGAAAAAAATATGCGACCTCAAGCGAGAAAAAAAAAAAAAAAAAAAAAAACAGTGTATTTTACACTGTACAACCCAATGCCCAATATCCGGTTTTTGGCTGGGATCATGTGTCTAGACACAGGGACCGGTACAGTGACATTCGTGTGTCATTAGGTCTCTTGTGTGAGAACACAGAAGATCACTACGGTGACACATGTTGTCATTGGGTCTTCTTGTGTTGGGACATGTGGTCTTGACCAGGGCCGGGTTTGGGCGGGGACAATGCGACCTCATGCGAGGAAAAAAATATGCGACCTCAAGCGAGGAAAAAAAAAAAAAAAAAAAAAAACAGTGTATTTTACACTGTACAACCCAATGCCTAGAATCCGGCTTTTGGCGGGGATCATGTGTCTACACACGGGAAACAGTAGTGACATTTATGTGTCATTAGGTCTCTTGTGTGAGAACACAGAAGATCACTACGGTGACACATGTTGTCATTGGGTCTTCTTGTGTTGGGACACGTGGTCTTGACCAGGGCCGGGTTTGGGCGGGGATAATGCGACCTCATGCGAGGAAAAAATATGCGACCTCAAGCGAGGAAAAAAAAAAAAAAAAAAAAAAAAAGCTGTACAACTGTTGCGTGCATATTTTGACGCACATTTTATAAAAATTGATATGGCTATTTGATATGGGAAAATATAGACATGCATTCATTTGTGTATGAAAATGCTGTCTATGGTAAAAGCGAGATAATCCATGTTTGATTCACACTTTTGATTATAGGAGTAATCGTTCTGGATATTGATCCGGCGCAAGGATAGTGCGCTTGCGTTTGTACTTATTTTTTAGGGCCAGAAAATATATTAATTTGCTTATTGTGTTTATGGCCTGAATTCATATGTATTACATATTATTAGTACAAGTAGAATCAGTCCTATATTGTATATTTTGGATGGGTAGGAGGGACTAGATTCTTGTATTCCGGTCTAGCGGAAGTATGAGTTGTCTTGACAAGTCGTGAGGAGTTCCGATGTACTGCTTACAAATGGCGGGGTACGTTTTTCTAGAGCTGGTCCTTTCGTCAGGAAAAAATGTCTTACGAAGTGGTATATGCATGAGTGAACGACAACTCAGGGAGGTAGCCATGTTGGATTTCGGTCATCATATGTTTTGATCACTGCCAAGAGAACAGATTATTTATCTTATTATCGGACAGTGACAGAGAGATCTCAATCCTGCTAGAAACCCCCCTTCGTGGTTTCATAATCTATACTACAAACTATGGACGTCAAGTAACTTTAGTTATTTATCGATTCCTTCACTGACGCGTTTAGTCAGATAGGGGAATGCGGCCATAATGTATCATGACATTGAACTTTGATGTACTGCCATTATTTCTGAATGTGTCATGACTTCAGATCTGCTATGTATACCTACAAATTGATATGTCAACGAACCATGATGTACTCGTATGTCCCAGTGTGTACGTCTGAATAAATTGAGTAAACTAAGATTCCAGCAGTCTGCATTGGTGCCTTGTAGACAAGTGTGAGTGGTTATATTGGTCAGCACACGAACAGCACACCATTCGCGGTAATCACACTCTACACTTCTACTTCATACATACACCATCCTGCGTCGGCTGAAGTGACCAAGTTCAGGGCCTGCTTCCCCCTGGAGCCTTTGCCTTCCCTAACTCAGGACTAGGGTGAGTTACCCATTTACAGCTGGGTAGACTGGAGCATGCCTGATCTCAACAACACACCACTCTTCCTTACAGAGCAGACAGACTGATACTTTACAGTGGTGTACTACAGGTGTAGTAAGAAATAACGTCTTTACAACAACCCAATGCCTAGAATCCGGCTTTTGGCGGGGATCATGTGTCTACACACGGGAAACAGTAGTGACATTTATGTCATGAGGTCCTTTGTGTAAGAACATAGAAGACCACTACAATGACACATGGTGTCATTGGGTCTTTGTGTGTTGGGACATGTGGTCTTGACCAGAGCCGGGTTTGGGCGGGGACAATGCGACCTCATGCGAGGAAAAAAATATGTGACCTCAAGCGAGGAAAAAAAAAAAAAAAAAAAAATTTTACGCTGTACAACCCAATGTCTAGAATCCGGCTTTTGGCTGGGATCATGTGTCTACACACGGGGACCGGTACAGTGACATTCATGTGTCATTAGGTCTCTTGTGTGAGAACACAGAAGATCACTACAGTGACACAGTTTTGTCATTGGGTCTTCTTGTGTTGGGACATGTGGTCTTGACCGGGGCCGGGTTTGGGCGGGTACTAATGCGACCTCATGCGAGGAAAAAAATATGCGACCTCAAGCGAGGGAAAAAAAAAAAAAAAAAAAATTTTCTGCAGCGCATTTTACGCTGTACAACCCAATGCCTAGAATCCGGCTTTTGGCTGGGATCATGTGTCTAGACGCAGGGACCAGTAGTGACATTTATGTCATGAGGTCCTTTGTGTAAGAACATAGAAGACCACTACAATGACACATGGTGTCATTGGGTCTTCGTGTGTTGGGACATGTGGTCTTGACCAGAGCCGGGTTTGGGCGGGGACAATGCGACCTCATGCGAGGAAAAAATATGCGACCTCAAGCGAGGAAAAAAAAAAAAAGCTGTACAACCCAATGCCTAGAATCCGGCTTTTGGCTGGGATCATGTGTCTAGACGCAGGGACCAGTAGTGACATTTATGTCATGAGGTCCTTTGTGTAAGAACATAGAAGACCACTACAATGACACATGGTGTCATTGGGTCTTCGTGTGTTGGGACATGTGGTCTTGACCAGAGCCGGGTTTGGGCGGGGACAATGCGACCTCATGCGAGGAAAAAAATATGCGACCTCAAGCGAGGAAAAAAAAAAAAAAAAATTTTCAATTACAGTTCCTTCAACAAATAATTCCTGGAGTGTTTTCTGGTCGGAGCAATACTGCCAGCTTTAGCCTCGATGGCGAAAAGGTTTATTACTTATAACAAGTCATGACAGGGGATGTGTGAAATCTGTGTAAACCTAAAGGTCAATTTGAAACTTTTGAAAAACTAACATGCGACTCAATTTGTGGGTGGATAAAACCACAATAAAATACGTGGCAGGTGTCAGCGCTAGGTCGCTGGTGACCCTGGTAGGTAGTAGGTGTCTGGACGGTTATGTACTTGTCACAAACGTAGGAGTCAAAGGCTTTTGTTCTCACAATAGGGGAGCGCCAGGTTGCTCCGCACCTCAAGTGAGTACGCCTTATGTAGGTTTGACTCTGGTCACTGAGATAACTGTCTCAGGGTCTGACTGGTTACCATGATGCATCAGTCTATATACTAGTCCGGTGCTATGGTTTGCCGGATGATATTATTTCCAATTGGAGGATAGACCAGAAACTATCTTATGATTGGTCTTGGGGCCTAGCTGACTATTAAAATAATCTTTAACCTGACTAACTACGAAACCTCATCTAAAATTATTGTTACTAAGTAAGTATGACCAACCATTGTTCTAGGTTCTCTCTATTCTAAATGTCTTCCGGCCTAACTTGTATGGAAGCGACACAAGGTTTGATGACATCATGGGTTCATGTGTGCCATGACTGATGATGTCATTGGTTTATGACTAGTGTTTATGTTTACTAACTAGTCTTGCTCACGTACTTTTACTATAATTCTAATAGTTGTAGCATTTATAGTGGTTAAGGGCGACGTAGTAGGCCATACGGTCACACTACTTTTGTCTCGGATACCTTTTGGCTGTTGTCCAGTGTAATCTGTGTTTAAATTAGTTTTGGCGCTGCAATGTGCGCCTGTTTCATATTTTCCCAAAATACTATCAAGATTGTTTCACAGTTTCTTACAGACGTTTCAATTAGACAATAGGAAAATGAGGATGATTTCTAAACCTCTACACCTCTACCTAGGCTGAGCTGTGCGTGCTTCACCAAAACGAGGCAAAATCTTTTTTTTTAAAAATCATTGTTCAGATCATATGATATTTTATATATGGACATGTTGCCAATATAACTGACAGATTTTGTGCCTAGATTCAACATTGCCCTTCTTGCCAAAACGAGGCAAAGTTTTATTTAAAGAAAAAAACTTTATTTATCACATTTTAACTTCAGCCTCCCATGAAGCATAGGCCTTCAATAATTTCTTGTCCTGTGCCATCCATTATTTCCACGTCTCAAAACCTTTTCATGTCTGTCTCCCTGTTCTCTTCTCTGTGAATTTTAGGTCTAACTCTATTTCTTTTAAACTGGGGATTTCAGAAGGGGATGAAGAAAACATAGAAAGACCTTAAGCGGATGGCACGGGACAGGAAGACTTGGCATAAGTTTGTTGAAGACTTGACATAAGTTTGTTGAAGACATATACTCTTTAGGAAGCTGAAGGGTGATGATAATTCCAGAACAAGGACTGACTTGTAATGCTATCAACAGGTTTCCTCAATGCGTGTCCTATTCAATACCAGCAATGTTTCCTTTGATCTTCTTCCACTGGTGTTTGGTTCCTGTCATCACTTCCACACTGATGACCTTGTCATACCATTTAAAGGCTGAAATGAAGAACAGTGGCAGGTGTTCTTCTGTTTCATCCAAATAAGTCGTCAGCATCGTTAGTGTTAGGATTCCTAAACTTCACACTTACGCATTTTTACTGCATCTCTGAATTCTTTTTAAGGCTGCATCGAACAAACGTTCCATTGTTTTTCATTTAAACTCATTTAAATAATTTATGCGCAAACACCTATAAACGAAAGTTTGTCTTTCTGGTTGTGGTTCTCTACGTTTTCAGCCATACAAAAGGGCAGTCTTGATATTTGCATTCAAGAGTCTTACTGTGCTGTCATCATTGCCAAATCAGGTCAATAATATGTCAATATGTCTAATCAATGACGAGCAAGCTGTAAAATTAATAATTCTTATCATTTAAAATCCTTTAGCTCCTCAAGGAGAATAGGCCTTCAACAAACATAAGCCAAGCCTTCATGTCCTGTGCCATCAGCTAAATGCCTGTCCATATCTGTCCCCAGTTCTCTTCTCCGCATGTTCCTTGGTCTCCCACTAACACTCTTACCCTGGGGATGCCAGAACAAACACTGCCCAGTAAAGCTACGAACACGTTTCCTCAACAAGTGTCCTATTCATTTCCAGCGTTTTCTTGCGCCACTGAAACTTGTCTGGTACTTGTCATCAATGTAACCGAGTGAGAGGGAGTGGTTACGGCATCAATTAGCTAATATGTCACAGAGGGTGTGTACTGAGAACTGGTCCAAAGGCACCAATTAGTTAATATGTGACCGCACCTGCGTCCTAGGTGGTGGTGTTATTAACTTTCCACAAAGTACCTTCTTTTAACTAGGTGGTAGGTGGCAGGCCTAGTTAAGTAACTCACACCAGTCTCTTTTCTTGTTTGTTTATCTTCCAAGTTAAGGTCATAATATATGAGTACTGGTTGGTAATTCTTGGATGAACCACTTTCCTTCCTTCATTCAACCCTTGACTCGTTCGTTCCCTTCTCCGTTGTTATATACTGTGTCTGATCGTATAGTGGATTTATATAAAGGCTAATAGTCTGGCATACACCAACCTCTCACAAGGATCGACTCAAGCATTTGTTTTTCCTCTTGCAAAAACATATTTATTTACATGTAATATATTTCAATGATGTAGATACCTCTTCATAGAGCATACCTACAGTTGTGGCATAGTTGCTTCATGTATATTTTCTTCATCTCATGTATATGTAGACACTTAATCTCCCTTTGTTCCTCTATCAACTCCATGTACTTATTTAACCTCTTTAAATTCTGTTTCAGTATACCTCAATACAACTGATCAGCATTATGCAATTCATTAATTTGTACTTTTATTCTTCCTGTACAAAACTTGGTCAGACCTGCCTGTATCCGCTTCTGGAAAAAAAACATCCCATAGTTCTATGCATGAAGTAAACCTTATATATTCCTTACTTACATGTGAGAGCATTCAAGTAGTTCTTAAAGAAGTCGACCATCGCTGCCACTTACTTGTCGTAACTAATTCCGTGTACAACTCATAGTTTCACTCACTGTGAACTCTCTCTCTCTCTCTCTCTCTCTCTCTCTCTCTCTCTCTCTCTCTCTCTCTCTCTCTCTCTCTCTCTCTCTCTCTCTCTCTCTCTCTGTGATGAAAAATATGTAGCTCCCTTCTTGGGATTCATTCATATCATCCATTTAATAGATGACGGTACCAAGCTTGACCTTCAATATTTAATTCAATTCCTTCTCTGGTTTGCTTGGTCATTAAAGTTCTCATTGCTCATATGGCTTGTCGACCTGTGAGTTCAGTTTTATTTCTCCTGTAAAACTTTCATCAATGTACATAATAATTAAAAAACCAATACTTACAGGCGATTCCCTGAATCTCTCCTGAAAATTCACTCACTACTGTCACTATTAAAGCTCTCTTAATCATCTTCCACTCTATCTATGTGACACGTCTTAGTTATATCATATTGTTACTGACTAGTCACTATCACGTCGTCTGAAATTCCTAGAACTAATGTCACTTCTCTTTAACCACTGACTTCTTTTAAACTTCTAAGTTTTTCTATACAGCTTGTGCATCTTCTGTATAACTTTTAAAACTATCTGTAATACCACAGAACTTATTAAAACTGGTGGCAACCGCACAACAGCATCTCTTGTTCCTTCGTCTTCGGAAACACGACTGCCCTCTAGCAAGCCGTGAGCTGTTCTGACCTCTGGCCATCGTCAGCTGATATGTTTTTTCCTCCACCCTACTTCTGATTCGTTCTTTCACCTGTTTACCAGCTGAAACCATTGGTCGGCTTTATTTACTTCTCACTAGAAAAATACTCACTCTTTTCCGACACAAGCGAATTCAGTGAACCATCGTCTGTTATTTTTAATCTTCCCTCTATCTTTCTTCTCGTGAGCCGTTTTCAACGCTCACGCAACCTTGGCAAATATTTATAATGCCTGGGCAAACCCTACGGCACCCTACTTTAAGCATTCATATTAACCCTGTCAGAAGCATAAACAATGCCTGGGCAAACCCTACGGTGACATCAATGTAATACCGTAACAGAAAGTTAAAGAACAAATAAAATTAAATATCGTGTCAGAGTCAGTTGGAAACATGAGCAATTCCTATATTTCTCATTTGTTCGCTGTTTCTGCTAACACATTATCTCAAAACATCAGAAGTTTCCAGTTTGTCATTTATTTGACAACCTTAATCCAGCAGTAGGTAACCCAGATGCTGTGAGAATCTACTTTAGAAACACTGAACTCTCTATAGATCTGCCTTTGACTAAATCATGTTCAGGTTTCTGAGCATTTGAAATTTAGAACAAGTGCAGCCTACATGTAATATTGATTTCTGCAGACGATTCACTTTCTACAACTCCACCGACAGAACAGTTGAAAATTGTGCTCTAAGTTATATTTTATCTGCAGTGGTTAGTGCACTGGCTTCCTAGCTCTGTGGTCCATGCTTCGATCCCCAGTTGAGGTGGGATCTTTTAGACTGTAAACAGCTCCGGGGTCGACCTTGCCTCATGAATTCGGTACCACGGAAACTCTGAGAAGATTATGGCGGCCGACTTGATGCTAATCACATGAGACCTCCGATCAAGAAAATATGGGGCTAACACCATATTCCCAATATGCCTCAATGGGCATGTAACGGCAACCTTGACCTTTTTATATTTGACCAAATGTTAACTTTACATCACAGAAAATATTTGGTCTATGCAGTCCCAGAATAAAGTGAATTTTAGTCAGCTAGCTGGTGGGGTTTTACTGAGAAGAAATAAAAATACCTTGAATCCTGGGATACCATGTTTTTAAATGTTTGTGGGAGAGGACTAGTCAGAAATCTCATTAGATTAAAAAATATTTTCTTTTCTTCTCCCTCCATCACCAATAGATCTACGAAATCATCGCCTGTAGATCGTGATCACCCGGTTACTGAACACTGCTTTAATCAGAGGCGTCACAGGGGATGATCAGCTGAGGGGTTGACACCAAAATGACTGTCTATAAAATGTTTGTGCAGTGTTTCAGCAGAAATTTTTTTTTTTAAATAAAAATATCCCTGTATGATAAAAATATTTGTCGTAAGCCCAGCTTACATGTACTGTATCAATATACCTACAAGGCTAAAACTCTATGTTAGTTTACTTTTTTGAACCTTCTAATGCGCATGCGCATTGATTTCGATGAAGTGATTCACACGTTCTCAGCTTTGAAGGCCATGAAAGGAAAGTTATGATTTAGTCGAGATGTTCACTAAGTGCTAAAATGCTTGTGTGTTTGTTCCTGTTTATGTTCTTGGCATTATTTCATTTATGAGTAACATTACTACGGATTCTGTATGGTCTGGTACGGGAGGTGGTCCATGGGGGTGACACCAACCCTAGTGACACCTCTGGCTTTAATCCAATACGTGCTAGTTTTTTTTTAGAGCCCGACACTTTTCTTTTTTTGCAGTGATTGTGACATTAATTTATCTCCCATTCTGCTCTTTCAGGAGCATGACGCCAACACTACAGCTACTTCTGCATTGAAGCACATGATCCTGCTTTAGTGGTATCTGCAGCAACTTGTTTTACATGTTTAGGATCCCTGCCCCAGGCACAACCAACCATTAGTCACCTTTTATGATATACCTGAGGCAGAAGAAATCTTTTTCTGTTTTGTCTCCTCAGGTAACAGCTGGAACCACACACACAGGACGTAATGTGAGGACACAACAACATTTTAATTTGCAGGGAAGAAAGGAATAACAATACTGATATCACTAAAAAAGTAATTACTTCTGTAATAAAATCACGATGTGAAAGTGCAGATCTATATCATGAGAATGTATAAGATATAACACAAACTGTCACCACGATACAAACTTCATTATCATGTCCATGTTGTGCTCCCTAAGGAGTATCAAGTAACCCTAGCAGCTGCCTCCACTCAAGAAATCCTGCACCAGAGCATTCATCTGCTCATACAGCATTGGTTTCTGAAAATAGGTGTTTTACGTGATGAGATTGCCTGCCCCATACACTATCCTTTATTATTCACCTCACACGAAAATACTTCAGAGATCAGTAGCCGTATTCCCTCTATGTGTCCCCAGAGATGACCATCAACTTCTTGTGGCTAAAACAAAAAGGCCAATCTTTAATTCTTTCTTTAAATAATTTCAAAGACAATGGTGAGCAAATTCAATAATCAATATTTATTGACAGAGCTTTAAAGTCTTCATATATCAATCAAATTCATACATGCATTATTCATTGGTATTTGTTCATTCATTCATCTTACACCACTTAACAAAGTCAATACATAATGTCAGACACCCATGTCCCGTGTGCAGGTTGTGCACGTTAAAATCCCACGCCAGTTGGAAATCATAAAGAGTAGCCCACAAGGCCGCTGCTCAGGCAAAATTTAAAAATGAGAAACCTACCCACCAAATATATTTATAGAATGTGTGATTCCTAATTACACACATTGGGATTCTCACCAGTGCTACGGAGTTCGTGCACTGTGCTGAGATCCTCCTTGTGTGATATAAAGGAGGAGACCAGAGCACTGATGGAAATGCTCGTGTGCAATGAAGATAGTAATAAAATAAAAAAAATATAAGCAAACCAAACCAGGCACCCATACACACATTATTCATGGCTTTTTGTTCATTCATTCATCTCCCTTTAGATTGCCAAGAAGCATAGGCCTGACATATACCTTTATGTGTGTAATATTTATTTATTTACTGAGAGAACTAGCTGATTGCATTACAAGGCAGGTCAGGTTATGGACATGCCAAGGTAAGAGAAACGTAGCACTGAGTAGAAGATTGGTTACAGCGTTTGCTTCTCATTGCAAAGTTGCGTGGTTCGAAATCTGGTAGTGCCGCACTCCAGCCATGACTGGGTATCTGATTGTTCTCAGGTTTATGGAAGACATATGTAGCAAGTACAGGAACTGGTCAAACCACCTTATAAAGCTGAGACCTAGAACAAGTGAAATCTCTAACACTTCACTCTTTATGCAGGCCAGTTCAATCCGGACGAGAATGTTGGCTACCTTTTGGTGTTTCTTGGCTCGCTCTTTTAGGAGAAGAATTTGTTCTTGATTGACCAGTTTTGTTCTTTGGTGTTTTGCTATGTTCTTTTCTTTGTTAGTTTTTCTAATTCTCCAGTTGTTTCTATTAAGTGTCCTTTCTTTATAGGTTTCTTAATACTTTCTTTGTTGGTTTGGCAACAAGCTGACAGACAGACCGAATTTCTAGATGGTATAAAAGATAGTCTCAGTCACAATTCTTTATCAACACCAATGACAGTATAAAAAAAGTCGACAATCACTGGAACATCAACAATTACGATTAATCACAATTTGAAGCATTGACGACACGCATGGTTTAACGTCACCATATTAATACGGGCAGTGTTTAACATAAGTCCAGGACAACAGTTTGCAGGCCTGTTTATTGATGTTACAATTATCTTCTTTTTCTCACCATGTCTTGATTGTTTTACATCACCCAAAATGAATAGATCCTTACTTCTTCACATTTGCTTTGGTAAAATACATGGATTGGAAATAGTTCAGTAATTTGCTCATTAATGAAGAGCTGTTATGTCTTCTTCCCTAGTCCGTCTATCTTATCCAAGGGAAGTAAACATGAATATCTTCTGTTTCTAACTGACGTGCAATTATTGTCCTTAGTCTGACATGGAAATTAGGTGGCTAGTGGGTTTGTAGTATTTGAAGAAACACGTTTCATTTAAAGTCACTTTATTTTTCAGCGTTGGTTGAGTAGTTACTACTATCAACATATAGACATGGTTACCTCTCCTATAATATGAAAAAATCGGGCGCCAAACACAGACAACTAGCTGTTGCAAGATGGTGATCTCTGGAAAATGTCTCTTTTAGCTTTCTTCTGTCTCTAACAATTTTGCCGCTTTTGTGATCTAAAAGCTATTCCAATGGCTAACTGAACCTTTGGGTCCGGTTCATTCGGCTTCTGCCCCCCCGTCTGGTTGCTATACGATTAGCTTACTGCTTTTGTTTTACATTGTTTGCAGACCAATTGTCACGCCATTCTGTACGTGTTGAAAGATTTTTATTTTATTAAATTCTGCTGACTATACTAGTTTATGATTTAAGTTCATTGGAAGGGTTCTCATTCTATTTTAGTTAGTGATCACTAGCTTATTGAAGGAGTTTCTCTACTACCTTTACTATATTTTGAGAATCACTGCTAACGTGAACTATTGTCGGTCACTACGTACAGGCTGTTCATTCGTCATTGTCATACATTGAATTCTAAAAGTCTGCATTTTGTACCGTCACGTCTCCGACGCTTTTATTTAGCATAACCATTAACTAATATACATAATTGTCAGTCTCTGTCATTAATTTTCTTATTTATCCTATTATTTATTCGGCGACAGTCCATCAGTGGCCAAAACTCAAGAGTAACTAATGTGCGTCTTCAAAGGTGTCTACCTTCGCACAAGATTATTTTCGACAGAGTTGTAGGTAGAAGGATAATGATGCTTCTACTTCAAGGGAATGTCCACAAAATATTCAGAAAAGCGAGAACAATGTTGCATGAGGCTGAACAAATATTAACTCTAGTATCTGCCGTCAACATTTGTGAAGGATAGAGTTTTCTTATAATTAGTTAGCTCGTTCAATCCCCCAGCTGAGTTAATTCAGCGAAATTCCCTTTATTTTGTTTAGAAAAGAATATTCATCACAGTGTGATGTTATGGTTTTTGAAAAAATGGTCAGTTCACTTGGCAGCTTTTATGTTTGTACTTAGCTGCCAATGAGTTTGATGGCTTTTGCTCCCGCGGATGTTTCTTCTTTGCAGATAGATGACTGGATCACACTCGTCACTGCTTAAGTTTGAAAGTTGTATCACGTTCTAAGAAGTGTCATGGAGTAACTACCAAGCTGGTCCCGCGTCTCTAAGACCCGTCTGATGATGGTGTCTAGCGTCGACTTCAGGCCACTTATACCCTCACTTGTTTCAATTTTAGTAATTTTTGTCCAAATTTTTGTCTCAACTGGTACCACTTACTAGTATCACAAATGAAGAGAACGAATACCCTCTTGAGTATTGTGTTTCCCTGACACACACTCATGTGCCCCCCTCTTTTCATTTCACCATCCAATGTTCCTCAGAATTTTACCCTCGCTGAGAATTAATATTAATCCCATTGAGCGGGAAATCATTCATTACATATAAGTTGAATAGATTTATATTTACCTTTACATTGGTTGAAAAGGTTAATAATATAAATTGAATATGTTGTCCTTTACATCTACCATGTTTGAAAATGTTAACAATTTAGATTGCATATGTTGACATTTACATCTACACTAGTTGAAAATGTTAATAATATAGATTATGTACATCATTTCTTTCATCATTTACTCCCTGCTCTATATGGAACTTGGGACTATCTCTGGTTTTGGTTCTCTGTAAGAAACTTGCAATAAAGCAGTCTCCAGCCCAGGCAGTGGTGGTTCATGAAATCATCATTCTATATGCTGAGGTTGCCAGCCTCAAATGACTTGGACATCCACTAGCAATTTTCACACATTAATATTCACATGTCAATCTATACATATTAGTTCACATGTTAATAATGCAAAATATAGAATTTAAAATGTACAACTTACCCCATTCTTTAGACTCACAGACTGCTGGCTCAGAGAAATAGTTTAAGGCAGCATGACGATGCCTCTTACACGTGGTCTGGGGTGTTGTTCTTTTAGCAATAAGTTCCCACTTTGACTTCGTGTTACAGTTTCCTCAGATTCCGGTTTTCCGTGTTAAAATGTTAGAGTTTTCCTCAAGATGCTCAGACATGGTCCGGTCTGGTAACTCTGGCAAGGTTTGGTTGTCTTCTTGGCGCGAGGTGAATTTTCACAGAGTTCTGAACTAACTAAAGTGTCAGGTTATATTACACTTTGCTCACCCCGCAGTACATTCTTACGATTTAGGTAGGGTCACATTAGGAATTTTGTTCTTCCTATGTTCCGAATGCCTTCCAATTGTTTTAAAACCTGTGTGCTTTGGTGGGGTAATTGGGACCCCAGGATGCAGCAATAGTGAATGCAGTCAGCGACCCATAGCTGTACTGCTTGCATCAGGACCAGCGAAACAGAGCTGGTCAAGACCGCACTCCACCTCCACGTGGTGGTCCTGGAAACAGTCTGCAGCAGTGCAGTCTGGCTGAGCGAGTGCGGATCGTATGGGAAGGCAAATCCGGTCCCTAAAAAATGCCATGCTGAAGTCGGATGTGTCGACCGAAAGGTGCAGATATCCCAGCTTAGGCGTAAACAGACACAACGCAACCACCGTCCTTTTCAGGGCGAACGAAGAAGAAGAAGAGAGAGGTGGGGTAAATCAAAATATTTTCACTATGAAATGTCTGTGCGTTAATGCAAAGGCAATGTCTTCCAAATATGGAAGTAAGGTTTCCGTACTATTCTCGTCAGTAATTACAAATAACTTCTTACTTTTATCTCAAGTAATATCTTCGTGATAATTCGACCGGAAGCTTATTACAACATTCCGACTTCCAGGTGCATGTCTGTAATATGTCATCAGACAGATAATTTATCTCCCGGTCCTTGTGCAAACACCGACCCTCGTGTAACTATCTGGGCTTGACTCGTCACGACAGTAATTAGGGAATCCCAATCGCCATATCAGCGCTACATAACCGTGCTGGGCGTACGTCGTGCTAATCCGGCGCGGCCAAGGTTTGGTACATGCGAATTTTACCAACATGACTGTCGGTCAATATTGCATCACCTGTCTACTCTCTCAGCAGGGATGGTCAGGTAAACAGACAAGACGAATTATTACTGAAAGGAGTGTGAGGTGATTAGAAAATAGTTAATATCTGCTTGATAGCAGAGAAAGAAAATGTGCCGACCACTGAAAATTTCACGTAATTAGTACTCACAACAAATGTAACTGACTACTGCCGGAGAGGAGAAGAGATCGACCTAAAATTCCGTCACACTGAGGCTTTCATAAAATATTCTATTTTTCTCATACATCTGGTTACATTTGTGAGTTCACTGTAATACATTTCTAATGGCTAATGAAGTGGTTTCAAAAGAATGATATCTCAACAATAATTCACAAATTAACTGAGAATCATGAAATGTATATATATATATATATATATATATTCTTCTTTACTGTATGGTGTAGAAACATGGACTTTGAACAAGTAATTGGAAGAAAGAGTTGAGGCTCTTGAGATGTGGATATGTAGAAGAATGGTGCGCATCTCGCGGAAAGAGAAGAAAGCAAAAAGGTAATAAAAAACCTAGGAATGAAAAGAGAATTAATAAAGAAGATCAAAATTAAGCTAAAATATGCTGGCCACATAAAAAGACATATCACCTTGCAGAAGACCAAAATGGAAGACAGACTTGAAAGAAACAGTGCAAATGGAAGACAGACTTGAAAGAAACAGTGCAAATGGAAGACAGACTTGAAAGAAACAGTGCAAATGGAAGACAGCACTATAAATGAGAAGATAACATCAATAGATGTTCAGAAAAGAGCATATCAGAGTGCACCATCAAGACAAGAGACAGACGACATTGGAGATCCATTGAAGCCGACCTTCGTTGTGGAGATGGTAGCTGATGAACTATGATTGGTTGTTTCCATTCCCCAATCAACAGCGACCAAGAATAAAAATGGCGAAAGAGGTATCACTGTCGTTTTTACCTCAGTGTGACTTCAGTAAGTTGTCTTTCCCGAAGATGTATGCATATCATTTCGTCATGTGTTTTCTGTATTAACCCAAAGAACCTGTGGGAAAATCCATAATGTCTCTTGTGTATCCAAGCTGTTCTTTTATTTAAACTGTCGTATGCCTTTTCATTGTCCACAAATGCAATGTAAAGAGGTCAGCTCAGTTCTAAGCTTTGTTAAACTATTTTGCGCAGTGTGACAGTCTGGTCTATACAGGATCTGTGTTACTGAAAACCTGCTAGTTTATATTTCAGTTCTTATCTATGGTTTCTTGTGATCGCTCAAGGGGGATCGTGTTTAATATTTTCTTTTGCTCTCATCATTACTCCGTAAGTTGTGCACTCTTTGAAATCGTTCTTCGGCAACATGACCAGATATAATTCCTTCCATTCTGCTGCTCTTTCTTGCCTTTATCTGACTTGACTACGTAATTTGAATAAAATCTCTTCAGAGGTTTCAACATCTGTTATGATGGACCCTCCTGGAATGCGATCTGGGTTAGTAGTTTGTCCATGTCATTGGAGCTTTGTGATTTTCTTTATTTCTTCCTTCTTTTTGATTTCAAAACTAACTTTAATTCAGTTTCTGCTGGTTGGGTATCTGGATTTGGTGGAGCAGGTAACTTTGTTTCTGCTGGCTCCTTTCTTTGACTGTTTCTGTTGTAGACTGCACTCCTAGCTAAGGCACTATTGCTTGAAGACTGTGGCTATTTTCACTGCTTCCCGAGTAAGAACTTGAAGTGTGGAGAATACACTTGTAATGCAGTTCTATATACAGTTCTTGAAACACAATGTCGCTATGTTCTGCAATACGATCAGATGTTTGACACCAACGATGCATTGAGGTATTTGGTATACCAACCCTGGTATACGAATAAAAAAATGTTTCTTTCAATCCGTTGCACCCCTTTGTTGAAGTCGTTCATTGGCCGGCGCTGTACTGTTTGTACCTTCGTGTGTGCGCTCTAAAGCTGCAGCAGTTATATTAGTATTCGAAAATGATGGATACTATCAAAGTTGACAAGACAAAAAGTTCCATCAGCTAGATCCTTGGAATCAGTGTAGACTTAAATGCCGATTAAATGCTGTATTTAATTGTAGTAGTTCACTTTCACTGGCTAGGCATACCCAATATAGCTGTGGGGGTGTCGCTAAAATAAGCTGTATTTGTTATTGTCTACCTCAAAACCTCCGGCTTGGCCTACCAAATAACTGTGGCGTTATCAATGGTATGTTCATAAAATAGGCCCAAGCATGCGTCTAGTAAGTGTAACGCCAACAGTAAATCATCAAATAAATGCTCCAGTGAGAGATAAGGTACAGACTTTATTGTAGATACATTACTCCAATATTGTTGAAATCATGAATGAATCAAGTAGAGCTCAAAATACACTTCCTTTCAATAAATATCTCATCTAGCAATCACATACATTGCTAATGCCTCATGAAGTAGAATCATACAGCGAATATCATCACAAAAACTACACATCCCACACAGCCATTCCGGCTGAATACACTGCTATGAAAGTTGCGTCCCATATCACGCACTCACTCACTGCCAAACATCACCTAACACTTTCCCCCCGTTCACGACCTACATTCTTCCCTCGGACTTACCCTATATCACACTCACAATCAAAACACACACCCTCACTCAGTAAACAACATCTATTCCCGTGACACTCTAGTTGAACACCGCAGCGTTTCAAAATAATGAAAACATTGAGGTGCACAAAAAGGAGGTGTAACAGCCACAAATAATTTTTCAAGGAGTTTATAACTTGCAGTCAAAAAATGAAACATCAAATTGACAAAACGCCTGGGGCGCTTAAGCGCTTATCATATATTTTATCCTTAAGTGTGTAATGAAGTATAAAGCAGAAGTTAATGTCATGTAGAATCAGCGCCCCTGGCTTTTTGAAAACTTATTTGTGGCTTTTTAGTGCATTAAAAGCCAGTGTTTAAAATATTTTTTATTCTTCTGCATATGCTTCTTTGGTTAGTTCATGCCCCTTGACTCAGGAACTTCCAGTTCTGCTTCTGTGTAAATCTGCCTTCTTATTTTGTTTTCTTTCCTTTTGTCTCATTGGTGGGTTCTGTTTCTGTGCACCAACACTGAATTTACAACATTTACACGAACGTGTTTACCACTTATACACAACATTGCCCTGGCCATGAATACAACTATTTATACAACCTTTCCTACAATTTTTAATAGTTTATGTATACTATTTTCTTGCCGTTGTGCATGATTTCATATCCAATAACAATTCCTCATTTTGATACTATTAATAGCATTAATATCCTGTTAATTAATGTCCATTTCTATCTGGACTATCCATCACGACTAGCTCGAGCGTTGGCGTAGCTGGTGAGTCATTTTTAGGGCTTTATGCTAGCAGATAGATAATGTTGGTCCTTTTCAGGACTTAGTATCTATCAACGCTGATCGGGTTAGCAGTCAACAGTGTTGACCTTTTTTTTTTTGGATGGTAAATGCGCTCTGATATAACCACATAGGTTGAAAGGAACGCGCCTCGCCAGAAGAAAGCAAAAACCGAACCAAATTAAAATATAAAAAAACATTTAAAATAAATGAAAAAATTGTAGTCTGCAGGTTTTATAATGGACACCTAACTCTGCTCTTGAGTTAGGGAAAGTAAGGATAGTAAGGAAGGGAACTTATCATACCACCACATAAAATAGCTATGGATCTAGTATGGGTAAGTCTCTAACACGTCACCTACCTACGGCAGTTTCTGCAATTTTTTAAAATACAATTTTGCCTCGTTTTGGTGAGGCGCGTCCCGTTCAACCTAGTTGGTTATATTAGGGCGCATGTCCAAGTATAAAAGACATTTAAGTCAAATGCGATGAGACTCCATTGAGCTTTTTTTTAAACACACCTGTTTTTCTACAAGTAATCCCCATAAATGACCATTATAGAACTGATGACAAGAACCAAACAAGTGTAATTGGGACATGATGTGGGGATGAGACGCTGGTGTTAAGGACCGCACACGCTTGAGGAAATACTTTTGATAGCATTACAAGGCAGTCCTTGTTCTTGAGTTCTCAGGGTAGAGGTAGGTAGACGGAGATCGAGAGGCACATAGATATGGAACTAGTGACCGCTTTGACAGGAATACAGAAAACATTTAACGACCTTGAATTGTTGGCACTTCACTCTAAGAAGGTTTGGTACGTATTTTCTTGAGGGCCTGTCCTCTTTAGCAGCGTCCGATTGATAGAGTGGTTAAAGCGTTGCTCTCACGCGGAAAAGGTGCTGGGTTCGAGTCAGATACCGACACGCTACAGTCTACCCAGCTGTAAATGGATACCTGATTTTTGAGTTAGGGAAGGAAAAGGCAGAGAGGAAGGGATTTGTTCACCCCACCTCTCGATGCTGGACCTAATATGGTGTCTCTAACACTTAACTCTCCTACGGCAATATCTGATATGTAACTACCGTGACCTTCATATTGTATGCTATTTAGGGTGTTAACGCGTATGAATGAATAAATGTATCTTCCAAAATGCTTCTAGAACTATATGGAAACGTTCAAGCACACACGTAACTATGTTACATTCTATGTTTAAATATCAGTGTTTCCGCTCTCTTCGAAAGTTTTCGACACCCCGAATTCTGCTAGGGAACTACCAGTTTGCTCAGCTATTGTGGTACTGATGTTCTATACTGCCAACACTGACTTTGTTACTGCTACTACTGGAAGAAGCTAAGGTGACATTATTTTTATCCACCGCTGCCCCTTTGTTGTTGTCGCGGTCAGTGCTTTTCATTGTTATATCATTGCTAATTCCTTAATGTACACGATTTAGGTTCTGAGACATATCTACATACACAGAAGCTCCATTTAGGTCATCATTAGAAGCAACTGTATAAGTATTCGTATCTTCTATGCATGTCGTTGTAATGTTTTGCAGCGTATTGTCTGCTACTTTGGGACTGCTACAAACAACGTTGCTGTAAATTTCGTCTCGGTCAGCCCCAACTGAACAGTTTGTACTTTTAAATTCGGTATCGATGTTTAAATTTTCGTTATCTTCGGTGTAGACGTCGATTACATCGATATAGTTAGAGTCTTGTCTGTTGGTAGATTCTACCGTGGTGTTTTCGTTGTCAGGATTGTTCTGGGCGTTCAGACTGTAATCAGGATCATTACCCCGCACGATACTTAAATCTTCATATATATTGAGGTGCTCGGGAAACCCGGAAACAGGTATTGTCTGATTTAGGCGTGATATAGAAGGCATCACCTCGTCAGCGTTAAACGGTCTGCAAATCCGTCGCCTCCATATAATAAACCCAACAGTTACAATAACTGCAACTACAAAAATCGACACAACTGTTCCAACTATTACAGGAACGTTGGTTTGATCTTCATTATCTGCACTATTGTGCACTCCGTTTGTAGTTTGTACCATAGAACATTTATTACAGCCGCAGGTGCTATTGTCTGCCAGTAGCACACTTCTACTTCCTGCGACTTCCACTCTTTGATCTTGTATCCATAATATATTCATACTTCCATTGCTGCACTTGGAGCCTTCTAAGTTCCTCGTTGTCCAGAATTGATCTACATTATTGCATTCAATTTCAAATTGCGACACGGATAACCGAACACAGGAGATAAATGTTGAATTCTCATAAAGTCTGCAATTATAACCATCAGAATACTGCTCAACACCAGTGGGATGGATTATGTCAGTAAGAGTCTCTAATGCTGTATAACGATTATTGTCTTCAACTTGAATGGAAACATTACAGTACTTCGTCTCGCTGTCCAACAAACACTCGCAGAAACTGAAAACAAAATAAAATTAAAAATGAGCGTTATTACATATGTCTCCGCGGTAGATAGATGGATATATAAATAGATGGATAGATAGATAGATAGATAGATAGATAGATAGATAGATAGATAGATAGATAGATAGATAGATAGAAAGCCAGATAGATAGATGGAAAGATGGATACATAAATAGATGGATAGATAGACAGATACATAAATAGATGTACAGATAGATAGATAGATAGATAGATAGATAGATAGATAGATAGATAGATAGATAGATAGATAGATAGATAGATAGATAGATAGATGGATAGACGGACGGACGGACGGACGGATGGACGGACGGACGGACAGACAGACAGACAGACAGACAGACAGATAGATAGATAGATAGATAGATAGATAGATAGATAGATAGATGGATAGATAGATAGATAGATAGATAGATAGATAGATAGATAGATAGATAGATAGATAGATAGATAGATAGATAGATAGATAGATAGATAGATAGATAGATAGATATGTCACGAGATTGCCTCCCCTGCTCTGCAGAGATGATTCAACAATGGCCAAAATTTAAAGAATACAAAGAAGGTTTCTACCTTCGCTCAAGATTACACTTGGCAGAGTGTTATGATTAAAATTCATAACGATTGTGCCTATTATATTGTTAGCTTAATTGAATTCTTAGTTCGTTTATTTTATACGGGTCACTGATAAAGATGGATTAGCGACTTTAAAGCCGTTATGCTAGGCTGGCTCACGTGAAACTAGAGGAGGAGAAATGCGGGGGCCTTATTAGATTGTGTGTCATGGCGAGTGGACGTACGTGTTTGAGCTCCTTATTGTTGAAGTGTTGATAATGTAGTTTTGTTATCATTAATACATCAAGATCTTCGGCGAGATGTATCTCGTTATCTAGCTATCTGTATTGACAAGAATGATAATTGCTCAGTGTCGAGTGTTTACAGAAATAAATCATATTGAGAACTAAAGGATAGCCTTCCTGACATGGACTGACTGCCTACGGTATTTTGTCTTCTGCATATTATCTGTCATTATATGTTGGCATGAATTGTATTCTATGTGGAGCTGCGTGCAGTCCCTAATAAATTGTATATCGTCCACTTCGTCCATTGTGGATCAAGTGATTCAAGTTTATATTGGTGTGACGTGAAAATGTAAATATATCCTCAGAAATCCGACCACCTGGCTTTCTCAATTAGTATTTCAACGTTTCTACGAAAAAACCACGCAATTTCGTTGTTTGTCTGACTCATAATTTGTAGCCACGCCTATTTTTTCTGTATTTATTGCGCTAACGAGTTGGTTACCTACTTTCACAACATGCCAGATAACAGGGGAGCGAATCACGTTTGCTTACCCTAGTTCACACGCTAGCTGATTTGTCAATTATCGGCAATTAGACAGACGAGCGTAGAATTAAACGGTTTGTTTGTTTGAAGAATCAAGGGCGATAATATTATTCCCGTACCTTTGATGTTTACATTTTCAGGGGACTTAAGTATTTGATCTACGGCAAGGGGAGACAATCTAAGACGGCCCGTTCGTACGGCTCCCGTCGTATGATGTTCGTCGGCAAACGCCAGTAGAGCGAATAGCAAAACCTTTCATCTCGGGAAACTTAGATTTCTGAATTCCCCGCAACCCAGAAGGTGTGAAGTACAGCATCCTTTAGAGATAATTACAAAAAATCTGTATATATTCTTTCTTCTCTCCTAGTCATTATCAGTCTCTCAGAAATTTTGGATAAATCTAATCACGCCAGACTAGGAACCATTTTATTCGCTAAATGTGTTAAATTCTCCCGTGGGGATTTAAGTTTCTGATTGTGGTAATAATTTAAGTTGTGCCAGTATTAAATGTGTTAAAAGTTTTACATTTTATTCACTGCTATTCCCGAACGTTAAGACTAGCGAAATAGCAAACGCGCAGATATTCTCTTACCAGTGGTTCAGTAATGTAAAATCCAAAACCCTTTTTTAGCTGACTTAAGTATAATTTTAAGAGCGACGGATAAGGTGACAGAGTAGTATGCGCATTATATTTCTTTGTGTGTAAAATTTTTTTAAATGACTAGTGTTTATTTCATGTGTTAAAAACGATAGACGCCAACAGTCAACTAGCTAGTAATGACAGGCGATATTTGTTAAGGGCGTAGTCATAATTAAATTATAACTGACATCGTGCGCTGAGTGTATTACCGGGTCGGATGGGGTGACGGCTGCATGCCTAAAACCCAAATCCGTACTTGCTAAGCGAAGCGCGATAGTATAAGCTTAAAATACCGTGTGCCTTTTACTTTAATTAGAGGACGGAGAGAATAAGAGATCACACTTTGCGCGTGATAGCATAGGATTGTCATTTTGGTTAAATGTTTTGTTTTCTTCCCAATATAGGCTTGGTCAAAACCAGCGGCCAGCGTGTTTTCTCTAATTGTCGGCCCTTTCTCAGTTACTGAAGGCATATCAACTGTAACTTGAGCTAACTGGACTTACACATTTCCAGATTGTTTTATTCAATTTATCAGCCCGCTGCGGCAATAAACATAACATTTTTCCCGACTACTGACAGTAGTTTTCCCAAGTGAATTTTATCCAGGAGATAACGCAGTTTTCATAATCGGCACTCATCCCATAGAAAGTCGAGAGAATTTATCATCATCAGGTTTTTATAACGCAACAGTCGTAGCACGTGGAGGCTAGACAATACAGGAACTATTTTTCTCTTTTGTTTATAACTGTGAACGTCCCGAGAACGTCTTGCTTCAATAACTATATGCGGTGATACAGGACTCATCCAGGCAGGAAAAACTAACTCACCCATTTTGGCGACTACCTTGAAATTATTATTAATTACCAAGGCTGGTCTGGGGGCAATATTTGGGCAACCCACCTGACACTATAGGATCATACTATTGTTATTGTTTTCCAAGGGATACCTACACCAAGTATTGGGTAAGCAAGTGTGTTTGTGGCCACAGAATGACAGAGTGAAAGACAGAGAGAGAGAGAGAAAAATATTTTCCTTTCTTGCAATCATTGTACCACTTCTTTTTTTTTGTTTTTTCGCTAACCTGATTATTGTTTTACTGGATAGCTTAAGTAGAAACTTTGTTCTTTACTATACTGTCTATTCTATACTTTAGTGTTAATCTTTGACCTTTAGGGTTATTAACTTTCTGTGGGATCTGTTCTCAAGAGAGGCAAGGGCACTTATGGGTTAAATTTCCTATATCTGTAAACATGAATATATTGATTTGTAGATGTTTGATGTTGTAAAGTTTAAGTGATAATAAACTAAGCAAAAACTTAATTTAGCGTGTTGGTCAGACCCATATCCATTTACCATAGTTTCTCACGTTTGTGTGTCTTGTTGTCACATAACTGTGTGTGTGTCTGTAGATAACTTATAATTATTTAATTAACCTTATAGGGAAGTGTGCAGATCGTCTTCTTATAAAAATAGTCGTATAGATAGGCTGGACTTGAGAAACCACTCATTCCAGAGACGGATCTTCACCTCAATCTATTTCACTCGTGGAATCTATTCTAACACCTTTCTTTCTCATATACCACACCTTCTGCTCTACTCAGACGGGACCAAATAAATCTCTATACCTATCTAAAAAATGTACGACAATTGGCTTGTTGCGGTGTCTCCCTGCTTACTACACTAGAAGTGCTCTTGGCCACAGGAACCATCCTGTTACTACATATTAACATTCTCAATATATAAAAGACACGTAACACAAGAGTTCAGGACCACCACTGGTGTAAGACAAGGTGATATCCTGTCACCTTATCTTTTCATACTCCTCATGGACGATGTCATCAAGGCATGTTATAAATAGAATGATGGTGCTTGTATTTTAGGGAGTCTTCATAGGATTTTTCAGAAATCAAGCTCAACGCTGAATTTATCAAAGCAGTCGTCAACTTTGTATCTGCCCACCCCTTCTATGAAGATAAAGATATATTAGCTCGTTTCTGAGCCCCAACTGAATTATTCAGTAAAATATTACTTAAGTAGCTCTGTTCTCATATATATATATATATATATATATATATATATATATATATATATATATATATATATATATATATATATATATATATATATATATATATAGATATATATATATATATATATATATATATATATATATATATATATATGTATATATATATGTATATATATATATATATATATATATATATATATATATATATATATATATATATATATATATATATATATATATATATATATATATATATATATATATATATATATATATATATATATATATATATATATATATATAAGATAACTGATTCATACGTGTGCAATTCTCTCTGTAATAATTAAATCAGCTATTAATTTGTAGATACATATAACAAATTTATTAATCAATTATTGTTTAACATGCGTCAATAAATAAGTGATGATAGTGATTTGACCTATTGAGTTTTCTTCACTGAAAATGGTTATGGTCGTGGTTGTAGGAGTGATGAGTTATTTTGCTTTGGTCAGATTAAAATTACTTAATGGCCAGATGTTGAAATGGTTTGCTGACTGCTCCATAATCGTTGACTTCTGCGGTGAGGGCACGTCCCAGGCATAGTTGCAGGGGTAACCGCTTCAAACATCAAGGCAATGATCTTCACAACCCATCAAATGCAGACATCTAGCGTAAATCACAAGCTCTTGATCCACTTTCAGTATCACACACTGCTATCTCCAATTTTTACCAAAAATTGGAATCTCCAACTTGTACCACAAACTTTAGAAGAAATAAATGTCTCTGCTAAGTATTGGTTTCTTGACACTAGTCAGGCGCCTTCCTTGCTGTCCGTTCCACCGACCCTTTCCTTTTTTCTCACTAATTTTACCCTTCCTGAGCATCAATGATAAACCCAGTGGATAGGGTAAAATCATCGTTAATTCAGGTAATCTGACGAAAACATGTTGCTGGACAGCGGAAAACGACTTTCGCCTGATTTGAGCATGTTTAAATATACATATGAACTGATTCAAATGTTAATATAATAATTTGTACACCATGATGTCATCATCATCCACTCCCTGCTCCACTTGGAGCCTGGGACTGCCTCTGCTTTTGGTTCCCTGTGAGAGAACCGTCATGAAGCAGTCAATAGCGCTAACTGTGGTGGTTTATGACTCTATCATTTTCATATGCTGAGGTTTTCAGCCTCTTAAGAACCTGTACAGCCACCAGCAACTTAAACATGTTAAATGCAAAATATAAAATAATAACATTGTATATGTTACAACTTACCCGTATGGCGTAATAATTTACAGACGTCTGGCACAGTAAAACTTCCGAATAATATCGGCAACATGTTTTGAAGCCGTCTTACAGGTAGTCGAGTATTATTTTAATTACAATCCCACTATTATCCTGCATATAGGTTCCGAGGACTTTGTGGTTTCCATTATTATAACGTCGAGTTTTCTTGCCGGTTAATTTCAGAAGGTCCTCAATACTTGGTCCAATCCTCTTTATTGAAATTCTACTTTTCTTCGGTCCTGGCTTGTCTGAAGATGTCTCGACTCACTCAATGAAACACAGTGCTGGAGTCTAAACTTGTGCTACAACATATGAGACTTTTTGTCCATGCTACCCCCGCTTTAGTCGCAGTGAAAGTCGCCAATAAAACGCAGTCTTGTTTAATATATTTTGGCTGGACCACGCAGATTGGAATATTTGACTTTAGTATATATCTTCTCCCCCTTCTCGCATGTAATTCCTCATGCAACAGTTAATTTAAAACTCCTGACATATAAGATATTGACCCTACCGCTTTTTAGATGACTAATGTCTGTAATTCATTACAAACCATTCAGTTTAAATTTTTATTATAAATGCTAATAAGCATGAGTCCACCTGCGGTAATGTTGCATCAAATTTCTGTAACGCCGAAAGTACTTTTGCAGTTTATCTTTAATTAACCGTACAAGAAGTATGGGTGCCAAGCTTGGTGTGAGCGAGATACGTTCACGTCTGTGTTTGTTTTAACAAGGTAAGGCAAATTTATCTCTCTGCTCCCAGTTGGGTTGTTAACGTTATCTCTACCAATGGTAGATCAGGCAAAATAACAACATGAAACTTGAGTCATGATTTTAAATAATGAAAGAAAATACGGGTATAAAGAATAAATAAATCATCATCAGCTGCCATCTCCACAACGAAGGTTGGCTGTAATGGATCTCCAACGTTTTCTGTCTCTTGTCTTGGTGGTGCACTCTGAAAGACTCTTTCCTGTCCATCTCTTGATGTTATCTTCCCACTTATAGCGCTGTCGTCCCCTTGCACGGTTTGCCTTCACCTCTCCCTTCTATTATGGTCTTCTGCAAAGTGTTATGCCTTTTTATGTGGCCAAAGTATTTTAGCTGCCTGTCGCGAGAGGGTAGATTGTTATTGAATTTGATCAGATATCCTGGACATAAAGGTGTATCAGATGATACCAGGATAGTGCCAGATAAGAGTCTGGTCTTATCAGTAATACCCGTTCTCTGAAAACAGTAAGGGTGTATAGACAACAAAGGTATGGTCAAGCTGTATAAGTTCCCAGAGAAGATGGTAATGTAGCACTCTGAGTCCTTATTTGCTACCTCTCCAGATCCTCCTCTGTTAATATGGTATTTATTATTGTTAATAATTATTTAATTAAATTCACCAACAAGAACTGTAACTTAACTTAAAGAATTTAAGTAAGTCTACTGGTGAATATTTACAATTTATTTGTACATTTACTCTTTTCTATTTGAAAAGTTTTAAACGAAATCAAATTACAACGTGAATTAAATAATAAAAAGTTCAACAAAGTCTTTCACTGAATCCCAATGTCCATCGCTATGGAGAAAGTCTTGTTGTGTGGTTTTCTCTCTCTCTGATTAAGTAATATTTGTTAACTTCACAGTTCTGATTGAAGATCTACACTGCTATAGTCATCACTAATGTTTGGTGAACATGGATATTCTGTATAGTTGCCTTTGGGGGCAACTTATCTGAGTCCCGAAAGATGGCTCCCTCTGATATTGGATCGAAATCTTGGCTGGAATTCTTCCAAGTGGTATACACGAGATGTCTGGCCCTCTGACATAGACCGGCACTGCATCCATTGTAACCTCAGTAAGAGATGCCTCTTGTATAATTGGTTAGGTTTACATGATAAAACCCTCAGGCACACACAGACGAGCTGTTAATGGTCAGAATGATCTGCTCTCAGGTACAAAATGGCAAAAGCACTTTTCATTACCAATTTTACCGCTTTTCTGCTCGCTGTGCTTTTCAAATCTAATGGCCTCAATTTAGCAAGGACAAGGTCTATTTATAAAGCACATCCGGCGTATCGGGGAGCAGTGGCTAACGGGGTGTTACGTATCTCTAAATGAGGCATAATTTGTCTCGCTGTTCAATTACGAAAAACTATTATCCCAATTATCTTTCTTATTTCTGGAGCGATTTTATTCATCTAAAGCTTAAATTACACCGTGAGTTATTCTGCATATTTCTAGTAAACCACCTTTTCCATTCCTAACTGCATTTTATTCTATTCGTACTTTAAACAGCTAAATTATGGACTAACCTGATGTGTCGATGCATTCGGCCAACGATTTCTCCCACCTTTATTACTTGTTGTAAAAGTCTCTGCACCGACTTGCAGATCAATATCTAATATCGCATTGGTGCCCTCTTTCAGGTGGTACTTCCCTCCTGAGGTTGTATTTAAATTCCCTTCTCAAGTGATTTTCACACATTCGAACTCCATTCTGGACTGCCTAATATTTCTGTAAACATGGCCTGATGGTGCGATTTCATTGGTCGGGATATCCTATAGTATTTCCAATGTATGGTGCGCTGTTTGGTCAGAGTTACACAGAAGGACGTGTTGTGAAAGCAGACCAACTCACGACACTGCCGAACTTTGATCTTCCTCATTAGTTCTCTTTTCATATCTAGATTTTCTAGTACCTCCTTATTTGTTTTCTTCTCTTTCCATGAGATACGCCCCATTCTTCTATATATCCACATTTCAAGAGCCTCAATTCTTTCTTCCAAATGCTTCCAAATAAACACAGGGTGTTTATAAAGTCGCTGTGCAGTGAATTTGAAAAATATTTTAGAAATTACGTCACGAATGATGCAAATTTACGTCATGATATTCTGTGTTCCAATGCTGTGTTCCACAATCCCGTGTGCAGCATTACACAACAAGCCCCAATTGAAAACCACATTTCTGGTGACGTAGTCTCGCCCGGGCGTTAATTTCACTGCACAGCGACTTTATAAACACCCTGTAGAAGGCACAATATAGAGAAAAAAGACAAGTAGAACACGATAAAATGAACAGCAAGGTCATTTCGTGACAAGATAGATAGATAGATAGATAGATAGATAGATAGATAGATAGATAGATAGATAGATAGATAGATAGATTATAGATAGATAGATAGATAGATAGATAGATAGATAGATAGATAGATAGATAGATAGATAGATAGATAGATAGATAGATAGATAGATAGATAGATAGATAGACGGACGGACAGACAGACAGACTAACGGACAGACAGATTGTTTGATTGAAAGCTTAAAACCAAGAGTTAATAAAACTTACCTTGTGAAGTTAGCCATAGAAAATTCAATCGAATAAAGCTGCACAGTCCGAATATTCAGGAAAAGAACTAGTTCCTCTGATGCTTCACGACTTGACCTTTTGTGTAACCTCGGGGACGTAATAAGCTCAAAATGTTTGCTTATATTAAAATTAGTTGATAAAAAATGACTATGTTCAAGGTTCAGATATGTTTGATTGGCTCCAGGTACGCTTTGACGCCTGGAGTATGTCCTAGTAGTTTCATTTACGCTGTTGATTGAATGAACTTCTGCGATAACTGTGAGAAGTACAACACTCAGTAACACTGACATTTTCGCTGGCTTTTATATTCAAGGGATACCACGACGGCAGCATAGTGGTTAGTGCACTGGCTTCCTAGCTCAGTGGTCCATGGTTCGATCCCCAGATGAGGTGGGAATATTTTAGGCCGCGAACGGCCCCAAGTGGGTACCAGAGCAGCTTTGGGAAGGTTAAGGCGGCCGACGTGATGCTGACCACATCACCCCAAGTGTGCCGATGGTCAAGAAAATATGGGCCTAACACCATATTCCCAATATGCCTCAATAGGCGTGTAACGGGATCCTTTACCTTTTTATTCAATGTTGCGAATTTAGCTGTTGGATGTTAAATGGGATGTGCATTTGTAGGCCGTTTGATTGCGTGTATCCTGTCCAATAGCGATGCGTGTCTTATCAAAGCAGGTCAAGTGTTGAAATTTGATGTCATTACTGGTTTTCGTTCCTTCTTAAGTTGTTGTCTTCTCAGTCTTGATTTATTTCCTGGTTATTGAAATGTAGTTGCTATGAGTTTATTGTTGGAACTAATAAGATGAAATGTGAACATGGCTGAACAGATGATAAAATACATCATCTTAAATGACTAGAAAAAGGAAAGTGAGTTGTTTTGGCGGTGGACGCCAGTGATGAGGATAAGATTTTTATAATTACGCAATAAGAAAAACTAGATAAGCAAAAGGTGATGGAGAAGGACGTGGAGGGAAGAGAGGACATAATCTTCAGCAGCAACATAATCATCTACACCAACATGATCATCTGCACCAACATAATCATCTACACCAACAAGATTATCCACACCAACATAATCATCTACACCAACATGATTATTCACACCAACATAATAATCTACACGATCATAATCATCTCTACCAACATAATTATCCACACCAACATAATCATCCTCACCAGCATAATCATCTACACCAACATAATCATCTACACCAACATAATTACATACACCAACATAATCATCTTCATCAATATAATCACATTCACCAACATAATCACCTACACCAACATAATCACCTACACTAACATAATCATCTACACCAACAAAATCACATACACCAACATAATCATCTACATCAACATAATCATCTCTACCAACATAATTATCCACACCAACATAATCATCCACACCAACATAATCATCTACACCAGCATAATCATCTACACCAACATAATTACACACACCAACATAATCATCTTCATCAATATAATCACATTCACCAACATAATCACCTACACCAACATAATCACCTACACTAACATAATCATCTACACCAACAAAATCACATACACCAACATAATCATCTACATCAACATAATTATCTTTACCAACATAATTATCCACACCAACACAATCATCTACACCAACATAATTATCCACACCAACATAATCATCTACACCAACATAATTATCCACACCAACATAATCATCTACACCAACATAATTATCTACACCAACATAATCATCTACACCAATATAATTATTCACACCAACATAATAATCTACACCAACATAATTATCCACACCAACATAATTATCTACACCAGCATAATCATCTCCACCAACATAATTATCCACACTGACATAATTATCCACACCGACATAATCATCTACACCAGCATAATCATCTACATCAACATAATCTTCTACACCAACATAATTACATACACCAACATAATCATTTTCATCAACATAATAACATTCCCCAACATAATCACCTACACCAACATAATCACCTACACCAACATAATCATCTACACCAACACAATCACATACACCAACATAATCATCTACACCAACATAATCATCTACACCAACAAAATAACATACACTAGCAAAATCACCTACACTAACATAACCACCTACACCAACATAATCATCTACACAAGCTCCTTCTTCTTTGCGTGTCATAACTACCAGTACATGCGATCACGTCTATCCACAACTTCGAGACCCTGCAGCGATTTATCAACTATATTGTTAACTTTTGTTAGCATGTAACGATATTGAACTGTTCATTATCTGTGTCGTTCCCTATTTTTAAATTTTTTTTTAACTAAATTTTGTTTAACACACTTTTTTTGCAACGTTCCTCTCCTCCCAACTTGATGCCGTAAACAGATGGACTTACCAGCTTCTGTTTGATGAGTTTAACACGCGTCATAAGCAAATTAAATCTCACTACTCATAAGCAACATCACAACCTGTAAGAATAAACGCACCCACAACCATATAATCAGTTCTGACAACAACAGGAGCTATTTAGCTTAGCAATTGCACGTAGACAATTTTTACACTAATATATCGGTGTCTCTAAACCTTTTTGTGTTTACAGCACACTTTTCAATTTTCTAAAAATTTGCGGCTTAACAATCTGACCCCATGCCTGAATAAAAAATTACTTACTTACTTAGTCGTTCCCCTTCTACTGTGAGGTGTAGAGGTTTGGAAGAGAGAGCGCCAGACTATCCTATCGGCTGTCTTCCTCCTGACCTGGTTCCATTCTAGTCCTCGGTCCTTCAAAGATTGTCTAAGGTTGTCCTCCCAGCGGACTCTGGGTCGTCCTGGGGGTCTGGATCCCTGGCTCTTTGTTTCCCATGCTTGTCGTGGTAGCCGATCTTCTCCCATTCTGCAGACATGGCCAAACCATCTTAGTTGGGACTGTTCTACTTGGGTCTGCAGGGGTGGGATTTTAGGCCTTGACGTATCGTTTGGTTGCGGACCATGTTTCTTCTTGTTACTTCAACCACCTTCCTCAGATACCTCATTTCTGAGGTTTGGATCTGGCTTTTGTGGGTTGAAGTCATTGTCCATGACTCGCATCCATATGGCAAGACTGGGACATATGTGGAGCGGTATACAGCCATCTTCGTTTTCTTATCAACCTCTCTCTTTCTGAGGAATCCTCGATTTATGGCCTGAAAAAGTCTCCCAGCTGCTGCTTTTCGAGGGGCCAACTCTTCTTTAATGCCTCCCTTTCGGTCTATAATAGCTCCAAGATATTTAAAGTGGTCGACCTGCTCCAGGACCTGTTCTCCCAGCTTAATCTGATGTCTTCTTTCTTTTCGTGATATCACCATGGATTTTGTTTTAGAGCTGCTTATGACCATCCCTCTTTTCTCCAGCTCTTCCTTCCAGACTTGCAGGTCGGATTGGAGATGCGCCCCTGATTTAGCAATCAGGGCAACATCATCAGTAAATGCCAGCTCTGAAATACATACCTGTCTCATCTTCCAGTACCCCACTGAATACTTTCTTGTTCTCTCCTTACATGCCTTGATGACATCGTCCATGAGGAGTATGAAAAGATAAGGTGACAGGATATCACCTTGTCTTACACCAGTGGTGGTCCTGAACTTTTCTGACTTCTATGGTTTGCTGTCCTCACATAATTTCTGCAAGACTTGTAGAAGCTCTGTATAGCATGAATCAGAGGTGAAGGAATGTTCTTCCTTGCCAAACAGTCCCAAAGTTTGCTCCAGGGGACCCTGTCAAACACCTTTTCCAGATCTATGAAACAAATATGGATCTCACTCTTGTACTTAAGGGCCTTTTCACTCAGCTGTCTGAGTGTGAAGATTAGGTCTTTAGTACTTCGGTTTGCTCGGAATCCGCACTGGACCTCATCCAATTGTGGCTCAGCAAGAGTAGTATACAATGGCGGAAACAGGTAGTATTCAGGCGGCGGCGTGTGACTTTTATATAGCAAAAAACTCGATCGATTTCAGGCGTTGTCAGGCGGCGGCGCATGACTTTTATATAAGGAAAACAGGTAGTATTCAGGCGGCGGCGCATGACTTTTATATAAGGAAAACAGGTAGTATTCAGGCGGCGGCGCATGACTTTTATATAGCGATATATTTTAACTTAGGTAGTATTCAGGCGGCGGCGTGTGACTTTTATATAGCGATATATTTTAACTTAGGTAGTATTCAGGCGGCGGCGCATGACTTTTTATATAGCGATATATTTTAGCGGCGAGGCTTCCTCTGACGATCAGACGTATGACTTTTTATATAGTAATATACGACAATGGTGTTGTGTATACAAAATACTTAGACAATATATATAAAAAAATCGATAATGACGGAAAATTTAAAAAATCGATAATGTTGGGTTACTAAGAGGGTTTTTGAAGTGCCTTTTTTGGGCTGGCGTGGGTGACGATGTAGCTGGCGGGGTGGGTTAGGGTGGATTTTTGTGTGAAGTATTGTGTTGGTAGTGTATTGGTGTGTTTGTTTAGACATATATACACACATATATACATTCATATATACGGAGATGTGGTGACGTTGTCAGGATGCATCTGTGGTGACGGCGGCTTAGGTTACTAAGGGGTTTTTTAAGGGAACGGGTATTGCTTTTTGGCTGGCGGTGATGCCTCATGGGTGTGTGCTGGGGTGTTGCTGGTGGTTGTATGTATGATGCAGGAGTGAAGTGTTAGATAGAAGTATATAGTTAATGATCTCTTTTAAAAGAATACCTGAGTTAAAGAGGAAAATATAAAAATCGATAACAGGGACTTAGGTTACTAATGGATTTTTTAAGGAAGCGGGTATTGTTTTTTTGCGAGGGGGAGGATGACGATGTATAGTGGGGTGTGTTGGTGTATGGGTTATTGTATGCGTGTATTTTAATTGTTGTATATATATATATATATATATATATATATATATATATATATATATATATATATATATATATATATATATATATATATATATATATGGGAGTGAAGTGTTAGAGACCTGCACTAGGTCTACCATCGAAAGTACGTCACGGTATTGTTGTGTAGTTTTTATTTTATATTCAATAGTGTTTTTGTAATACCAAACAGGAGTATGGTAAATATATATAGTATTTTTTACAAAATGTACATTATGCAGTAATTTTTTATCAAATGAATATATAATTATATGGTGTATATGGTGACATTATCAAACATTGATATTTTCACATAGTGATATTTACAATAATACATATTTATATAGGTAGCTGTATGTATATCACAGATTTTTTATACATTATCACAGGGGTACAGGCCAGACCTTGAGGGATATGTGTCGTCACATTGTCGTCACATTGTCGTCACGTCGTAAGAAATAGAGGTGTTGTATATACCTGTAGGTATCTGTGTGTATGCGTACAGACAGTTTAAATGTTGAGGGGCGAGGTGGTGACGTTGTCGGGGTGTACCTGTCGTTTTATGTAAAAGTAAGATATGGCGTTGCGGTGTTGTACGTAGGTGTAGATGGAGAATTTGTGTGCTCTGAACCCGATATTTTTCCCACCCTGTGCCTGTTGTGTGTTGAGGACGTCTAAGAAAGTGTGTTTGTCTACTTTGTTGTGGTGTTTGTTCAAGCGATTTAGTGGTCTTGAATATGATATAGATAGAAGGATGTGGCCGGGATGGCTTCAACATAATATTTTGTGTTTGGTCTGTTTAATTGGGCGTTTGTGATAATGTCGGTGTCTTGTAAGTTTGAGAGAAAAGACTTGAAATCTGTAATGTTGTTGACTAAGTGTGGTTGATCTAACACACAACTATTATTATTTGAGGCATGAAAGAAACGGAGGTCATTTGTTTCTCTTTGTCTCAAAACTACGTGGTGACTGAAGTTAATCTTGAATCTTTTTGTCTGTTGTGTAAAGACAGGAAGCAAAAGACTGTCCCATTCAATTCTTTGGCTATTATGGAAAAAAGTGAAAGTCGATAAATATTTATGTTTATTGGAATGTGTCTTGATCGCACTCCAATTCTGTGTATATATTTCTTTAATGTCAGCCTGTAAGTCTCGTAAGCTGTCTTCTTCAGACGTCAAGCGGGGTTTTTTTATATGGGGTTGGGTATTGATCATGGGGTGTTTCTTGGTCTGACCTGTTTTTGGTGGGTGAGATGGGGTGGGGCTTGTTGAATAGGGGGCTCTTGGTAGTGTGGAAGTTGTTGTGGTGGTAGAGACCGCCATAGATGCTGAATCTGTTATGGCACCGGCTGGTTGTGTCTGTTGGTGCGTTGAGTCTGTTGTCCCTGCTGCAGCAGATGATGTCTTTGTGTCTGATGATAGTACGCGGTCATTATGGTGCAGTGATATTGGTGGGTTCTGCGGTGTTGCTGCTGTGTCTGCTGCTGTTGAAGAGGTGTGTTGGTGTTTTCTGTGGATGCGTAGATTGTCAAGGCGGGTAAAGTTTTTATTGCAGACCTCACATACTAGTAGAGTCAGCGAGTGCCTGCTCTTGCTGTGTCGTAATAGGTCGGCACGGCGGGTGAAAGTCTGTCCACATCGGATACATATTATGTTGGTTTGTGCCCCTGATGTGTCTGTTTGTGCTGAGCCGCACCCGTGTTTATTCTCTATGTGACGTTTCAGCGTATCGGGTCTGGTAAATACTAAACCACAGAAAGCGCACTCATGATTGTGGCGGTCGTGGGCTGTGGCCATATGGCGAGTAAGATCATGACCTCGCTTGAAAACAGACTGGCAGCGTAAACAGGCATAGCCCCGTCGTTGAGTTGACTCCATCTGTGAAAAGAGGAACAAAAAGACGTTAGACACACATAAATAAAATTAAATACATGTAATGAGAGAGAGAGAGAGAGAGAGAGAGAGAGAGAGAGAGAGAGAGAGAAAGAGAAAGCGAGAAAGAGAGAGAGGGGAAGAGAGAAAGAGAGAGAGAATAAACAAGTAAATAAAACACAGACTTATAGGTATACACACGCCTACTCTGCCTTATAACTAGTCTTATTGTTTAGTCTGTTATCAAAGGAAAGAGGTGTTAACATATCAGAATGGTCCGCGCGCGCGCGCTGTGGCAAAAAAGATATGGATTTAAAACTCAGCCCGTTCGCGAGTACCGAGTTGACCTGTCCTTTTTTAAAATAACGAAAATATAAGTATTTATTAAAGTGTATGTTAGTTTCAATCATGGTTTTAGCAAGGTGACTTAATGTAATATGTTGATTGTATTATCTCTATCTTTTTCCGTGTGTAGTTCAGTATTGTTTTAAAAGCCAAAATACGCTATTTTCTAAACTATTATGTTGTCTAATTTTCACGGGCTGGTTAGGTAGTTTGTAGTGACTCGGGTCCTTAGTTATTTTTAAAGTAATATGTTTGTAGTTACTATGAGAAGTTCTTTATAGAAGCAGCTTGTGAGTACAGAAATACGACTCGAGTGCATGTGTTGTGGAATCAAATCAATTTATCGATCTACCCAAACATCTTTGCGCTACATCCAAGCAAGTATTTGAAATAGACTATTAGTCTATACAAGTTTAGAGTGTTGTTATCAGGAAGTATTACAAGTTGTCAAAGAGCAGACCCACATCACACAATACCAACGGATAATTTTTCAAAACCCAAATATAATTTGCTTTCACACTGGAGTGCGCGGACTACCCCCAGCCCCCCCCACTCCCCCCCAGGTTTTAACAATAGATGAGAAACGTAGATAAGGTTTTAAACTAAGGAATTTTTCTCACTACTACCACATAAAAAATAACGGATAATTCCTTAACTTCTAAACCAAAACACATGTAAAAGAAATTTAAACAAAAAATTATTAAAATACCTGCAAATCAGGCTCAGTCACATAACTAACCTTTGAAACCTCACATCGCTTTTTTTTTTTTTTTTTTTTTTTTATTATTTTTTTTTTTTTTTTTTTTAATATTTTGATATTTTAATTTTTTTTTTTTTTTTTTTTTTTTTTTTTTTTTTTTTTTTTTTTTTTTTTTTTTTTTTTTTTTTTTTTAAATTTTTTATTTTTTAAATTTACACACGTTTTTTTTTTTTTTTTTTTTTTTATTTTTTTTTTTTTTTTTTTTTTTTTTTATTTTTTTTTTTTTTTTTTTTTTTTTTTTCTTCTTTTTTTTTTTTTTTTTTTTTTTATTATTAAACAGCCCAACTAACCCCCGCTTTAAATGCTCAATAAAGGGAGAGAAGGGAAAATTAAATTTTTAAAATCTCCGGCCACACAACCCCATTTAGGAGGGGGGGGACACCCACCTCAACACCAACCACCCCCCACCACACCACCAGAAAAATGAGTGGTACCACCCCCCCCCCCCCCCCCCCCCCCCCCGAACCTCCTCCCCAGCACTGGGTAGGAGAGAGAGAGGAAAGGAGAGGGGGGGGGGGAAAGGGGAGGGGAGGGAAAGGAGAGGGGAAAGGAAAGAAAAGAAGGTGCCGCCCCAAGCAAAGGAAATTAAAAACCCATGCCCCCATTTTTTAGCCCCCCCCCAATATTTTTTTATTCCCTTAATTACACTTATTTTTTCCCAGAGACACCGCCTTTTATTAGGTTATCACACAACACTTATTACTTCCTCCAAAAAAACCACCCCCCGCACCCTTATTGTTTTTACGTCTCAGAACCCATTTTTTATTTTTTTTTTTTTTTTTTTTTTTTTTTTTTTTATTTTTTTTTTTTTTTTTTTTTTTTTTTTTTTACTATTTTTTTTTTTTTTTTTTTTTTTTTTTTTTTTTTTTTTTTTTTTTAAACAAACACACCAAACAAAAAGATTTTTTTTTTTTTTTTTTTTTTTTTTTTTTTTACATTTTTTTTTTTTTTTTTTTTTTTTTTTTTTTTTTTTTTTTTTTTTTTTTTTTTTTTTTTTTTTTTTTTTACTTTTTTTTTTTTTTTTTTTTTTTTTTTTTTTTTATTTTTTTTTTTTTTTTTTTTTCCCGGTTTTTTTTTTTTTTTTTTTTTTTTTATTAATTTTGTTTTAACGTAGATACCCCTCCCCCCGACCCTATGGTTCCAACTTCAACCCCCCAACCATCACTCAACCCCCACTGTTGGACACCACGCCTCAACAAGATCACCCTGTGACGGATTTTAGGTTCTTGGGGGGCCCGTTCGCGATAGTACCGAGTTGGGTTGGGGAGGTTTTTGGCCGTTTGATGGTGGTTGATTTTTGCCCTTTTTTTATTAAATATTTTTTTATTTTTATTATAAAGTCATTTTTAATTTTGAAGGCCGTTATTTTTTCCCCACCAAAGGTTTTATAGCACGTGACCTTAATTTTTTACCCATATTGTTTGATTGTTTTATCTCAACCTTTTTACACCTGCCCCCACCACGCCCCTAGTATTTGTTTTTTTACAATTTTTTTTTTACAACTTTGAAAAAATAAACTAAAATCACCCAAAATTTTTTTTTTTTAAATATAGAAAATTTATTTTTTTTTTACAGAATTTTTTTTTAATTTTTTTTTTTACCAAATATTTAATATTTTTAAAACGAAATTTTTATTTTAAAAGTCCCACCCCGAACGCTATTTTTTTGTTAATACTTTGGTGTTTTTTGTTGTCTAATTTTCACTGGCCCCTGGTTCCGTTACATAGTATGACTTTCCCATAGGTGGTCAGTTTTGTACATTTTCACCCGACAGTTTGTATGATGTAGTTTGTTTATTTGTGAGTTTTTTTTCCATCCTTCTTTTTAGCCCATTATAGTTTTGCTTTATTTTTAGTTTTTTTTTTACCCGAGGGGGGGTCTAAAAATTTGGTTTTTTTTTAGTTATTTTTTTACCGTTCCCACGCATAACCCTCGTTTAATTGTTTAATATTTTACCATGATTTTCAAATTATGATCGTTTTGGCAGAATGACGGAACGGAAACCAGACAATTCGTTATACGCAGCAAAGGATTCCCCATTAGAGTTCACTTTTTTACTTTTTCTGCGCGGACATTTTGTGCGCAGTGACAGGGGGAAAAAGACGACATCAGTGACTCGAAGCCACGCTTTTTGTAGGTGGCAACACAATGCGTCAATTTATCGATCTACCCAAACATGCTTTTGCGTCGCATCGCACCACGCTAAGTCCCTCCATATACATGTTGAACAAATAATGATCAACTTACCTTCATTTTTTTGAAATATTTTATCCTATTATTTAATTATTTAAGTTTACGTAAAATAAATTAAATATTTAATAGTTACTTTTAATATTAAACACCACAAATTTTTTTTTTTTTAAAACGTATCAAAACCATTTTATTTAGAACACTTTTTAATCTTCTGGTTAGAGTGAAAATAAAGTATCCTTTCCAGAGATCCGACACATAATAACCTATTTTCATTGATGAATCAGCGCCAAACTAGCGCGCAGTCACCCCCCTTTTAAACCTTTTATTTACATCCATTTTTTTTTTTTTTAAAGATAACTAAAAAACTTTTTTTGAAAAAAATGTATAACAAAAAAGTTTAAAATTTATCAAGCAATAGTTTTTTAAGAAATGTATACAAGACTTTTATCTTCCTGAGATATTCAATTTTTAAACCAAACACATACCATTTTAACCAGCTTAGAAAAGGATAGACAGGGCCATTTTAAACTCCAACACAAACAACAAACCACAAAAAATTTACCAACAAGGCTAACAACCGAAAATTAAACAGAATACATTCAGACATCAAAACAAAAAAACGATTTTTGTTGTTTTTTTCAAACTTTTTTTTTTTTTTTTTTTTTTTTTTTTTTTTTTTGAAACTAAACCATTCATGTCCTATAACCCTAATGAACCACAACTTACAATCATTAACACCAATATCCACAACTGTTAGCAACCCACCTTTTTAACGCAGTCGGCCAACAACCTTTATATTACAATTTTTTACCCTTTTATATGAAAAATATTTTATTATTAATTTTTTATTTGGAATATTTGACAAACCTACCAGCCCCAAAATCAAATTAAATGAAACCCCATAAAAATAACCAATAGATTAATAACCCCCAAAATACCAAATATTATTTAGATAGCTGAATATCCATAAACTATAATATCCAATCTTGAACGTCAAATTTATTAAAAATACTATTAATATAATAAAAAAATTCCTAAAAAAAACACGAACAAAAACATTTTCTAATTTATTAAACTATAATAAACAATTTTAAAATTTAAAAATCCATAATTACAAATAAACCAAATATTTTAAAAACATCCTTCAAAATAACTTTTTTTAAACAACCAATTTAAAATAATTTTACAATACAAACAATCAACCCTATCACCATTTATTTTTTTTTAAATTAAATACCAAAAAATTTATTTTTAATCATTCCAAAAAATAAAATAAAAAACAATAAAAGCCAAATTTCCCCCCAACATAATAATTATTTCATTTATTAATACAAAAAAAAAACAATAATTATTTAATTAACAGAAAAGGTCTCGCTAATTTTTTACGTCCCACAAACATTTAAAAATTGGGGGGGCAAAAAATCGTTTAATTTATTTAAGTAACTTTTTTTGGTTTTTTTTTTTTTATTCAGACTGATTTCAATTTAACATTCAACACTTTTCAGCCATCGTTGGTTATTTTTTTACTTAAACAATTATTTAACTTTTTTTTAAAAGAAATAAAATACTTATTAAAAAACTAGTTACTTTCTATTTAGATAAAAAAAACCAAACAATATCTTTTTTTGGTGTGACCTTTCTGGTTAACTTTTATATAAAACCCCATTTTATATTTATTTATTCATTTGCTATGTTATTTTTTTTTTTTTTTTTTTCCTTACATAACCAAAAAACCTCATTTTTTTTTTTTTTTTTTTTTTTTTTTTTTATTCCTGTGTTTAAAAAAACAAAAAAACTTTTTAACAAACACTAAAAACAAAATAAAAAATTTTTTTTAATAAATTTTTTAAAAAAATATTAACCTAATTTTACCCTCATAGAAAAAAGAAAGAAATACACTTTTTAAAAGTTTAGTCCGAAAGCGTAATGAATTTATTTTTAAACCCCTTTAAATCGTGGTGTGCAAAAAAACTAGTCAAGGGGACTTAGCCATAGTGATTCCTTTTACTGGGACATGAAAAGGAGTAAACCAGTGATTTTTTCGTTTCTTTTTTTTTCCCCAATTTTAGGGGAAAAAGAACTTTTTTTGCATGTATGTTTCAGTCTTTCAAATATTTGATAAAGGCCCCCACCTTCGAGAAGTTTAAAAAGGACAAAAATTAAAAACGTGAGATATTCCTTGATCCCCTTTAAAATCTTTTTTTTTACAAGAACGGGGTCATTCATCAAAAAAACCCCTCCTTTTTTAAAGGTTTACATTACCATCTCCAAACCCTCCTATGCGGGGAACTTGGTCGCCCTAGGGGGGAAAATTTAATTTGGTTTACCAGTCTAACATAAATTTTTAAACAGTCGAATTTTAAAGAAGCCAAAAACCCCTTTTGGGGCAGAAACAAGGAAAATTTTATCAAACCGAAAGCAAAAAAAATTGGGTTTCAAACTCCCACCCAAAATTAAATCCCAAAATTTTTTTTTTTACATGTTTCAATTAAAACAAAACGTTCCATCCCCAAAAAACTTTTTTTGGGAAAAACCTATTGAAACCCAACCCTTTGGGTTACACTACAAATGGAACCAGATCTAAGGGAATAAAAAATAAAAAAACAGTAGAAATATCTTTTTTATAAACTCAAAACCAAATTACCACACATTTTTTATTATTTTTTAATTTAAACCTTTTTTTTTATTAGAAAAGGGGGGGGGGGGGTTTTTTTCACATTTTTTTTTTTGGGGGTTCTCCCAAACTAAATACCTACGTGTGCTAGTGGCCCCTTTACTTATCCCCCAAAAAACAAATTTTATTCTCACCATTTTTAGTTTTTTAAAAAAATTCAATTAAACAACCTATAGAAACAACAAAAAAAATTTTTTTTTTTTTTTAATTTATTTATTTACCAAAAACCCAACCTTTAACAATCAATACCTTATTTTATCCATTTTCTTAAATAGATTTTAGATATAATTTTTTCAAACTTTTTTTACCCTTTTTAATCCCACATTCTTAAAAGGTTTTTTTTTTTTTTTTATTTTTTTAAATCTTTGTTTTAAAATTTTTAAAGAATCTTTTTACATCCAGTTACTTAAGCAAAACTTTTTATTCATTTAAAACCCGAAAACCAAACAAAAACCTTTAATAATTTAAAAATTTTAATTAGTTTATTTTTTTTTTTTTTATAACCATTAAGGGTTTTTTTTTTTTTTATTACTACAGAGGCGGACATATATTTTTTTCTTAATTTTCCAAAATTTAATATTTATTTTTTAATTTTTTTTTATATTTATTTTAAACCATTGGAATTTTTTTTTATTTTTTTATATCAAGAACTTTTTTTATTTTTAAAATTTTTTATCAGAAACATGGACATTAAATTATTTTTTTTTATAGGTTTTTGTTTTTTTTTAAACAAAATCTTACTTTTTTTATTTTATTTTTTATTTGTTTTTTTTTTTTTTCCAAACCTAGGGCATAACAAAACAACCAAAAATCTTTAAATAAAAACATAGCTATAAAACAAACAAATATAAACTTAATTTTATTATTTTTTTTTTTTATATTTATTTTTTTTAAAGTTATTTTGCCAAATAAAAAATCAAAAAAATAAAAAAGTTTATTACTTTTTTAAAAAAAAAAAAAAATTTTTAATTTACTTTTTAATTTTTATTTTTTTTTTTTTAATTTTTTTGGGTTTTTCATTATTCTTACGATATTTTAATTTTTAATTTTTTATTTTTGCATAATTTTTTGAAAACACTGATTTTTTTTCACCTTTTATTTTTAATTCAACCTTTTTTTTTTTTTTTTTTTTTTTTTTTTTTTTTTTTTTAATAAATTAATTTATTTTTTGCACTTTTTTTTTTTATTTATAATGAATCTTAAAATTTAAAAATAATTTCCGCCAAAACATCCCAATCCACAAACAAAAAATCCCAGATAAAAAATCCAGCTTAAAAACCAAAAAACAAAAAAATCAATTTTATTCTTATATTATTTTTTATTTTTTTTACATCCTTCAAAAAAAAGAAAAAAACTTTTAAAAATATTTTTTTTTATTTTATTTTTAAACTTTAATTATGTTCCAAAACAAACCAAAAAAAAAAAAAATACTTGTTTTTTTTTTCTTTTACATTATTATTTCTCAACTTTTTAACTATTTTTTTTTTAATATATTAATTTTTTCTTATTTTTTTTAATTCAAAAAAAATTTTTTATTTTTTTTTATGCTTATTTAATAAAAAAAAAACAAAACTTCAAAAAAAATTAAAAATACATTTTTTTTTTTTTTTTTTTTTTATTTTTTTTGAATAAAAAAATTTTATTTATATTTATTTTTTTTTTTACCCCCTAAAAAATTTTTTTTTTTATTTTTAAATTTTTTAAAAAATTAATTTTATTTTTATTTTATTTTTTTTATTATTTTTTAAAAAATTAAATATAAAATAAAAACTTGGCATAAAACCATACAAAGGAAAAAAGTTGAAAAAATTATTTTTTATTAAAACAAAAGGGGTTTTTTTTAATAAATTTTTTATTTTTTTAACGTTTTTAAAAAAATTTTTAAAAAAAATTTTTTTTTTATAAAAAAAAACATATGTTTAAAAATATAAATTTTTGTTTTTTTTGTTTTTTTTTTTTTTTTTTTTTTTTTTTTTACATAACAATTTACTTAATTTTTTTCTCCTTTTTTTATACTAAACAAAATATTAATTTTTTTTTTTAATTTTTTTTATATTATTTTTTTTTTTTCAAATAATCAAACAACCTTTTAATTTTACTTTTTTGGTTTTATATTAACTTATTTTTTTTTTTTTTTTTTTTTTGTTATTACAAAACATCACATTTAAAACTAATATTAAAAAAAATATCATTTTTTAATTTTTTTATTTTTTTTTTTTTTTTATTTTTTTTTTTTTTTTAAACTTTTTTTTTTTATTTTTACAAATTTTTTTTATTTCACATAACAAAACCAAATTTTAAATTAAACCATACACACCTAATTTTGGCTTTTATAAAAAATCCAAAATAATTTAATTTTTTTATTTTTTTTTTTTTATTTTTTTTTTTTTTTCTTATTTTTTTTTTTAATTTTTTAACAAAAAATTTATTTATTTTTTTTTCTTGAAAAACAATTTTTTTTTTTTTTTTTAAACTTTTATATTTTTTTTTTATTACACTTTTTTTTTATTTTTTTTTTTTTTTATTTTTACTTTTTATTTCCTTTTTTTTTATTAATATCTTTTTTTTTTTTTTCTCTTTTTTTTGTTTTTATTTTATTTTGTTTTTTTTACATTTTTTTTTGTTTTTTTTTTAAACAGAATTTATATATTATAAAAATGCACCCTATATTTATATCATATATACTTACAACTAAGTTCAATAATAATTTACTATCCCTTATAATACTTTTTTTTTTTTTTTTTTTTATAATTTATTAAAATTATAATTTTTTTTAAATTTTTAATATTTATTTTTAATTTTTTTATTTTAAATAAAATTTATTTAATTACATTAATTTTTATTTTTTTAATTTATGTTATTTTTTTATCAAAAAAAAATTAATCCATATACTTACATATACAAATTTATTTTTATATTAAATACTTATCATTATAACTTATATTTTTTTTAATTAAATTATTTAATTTTTATTTTTTTTTTTTTATTTATTAACTCATTTTAATTAATTTTATAAATTTTACTTTCCTTTATAACATTTTTTAATAATAATTTTTTTAATAAAAACTAAAAAAAAATTTTTAAACTACATTTTTTGGTATTTTAATTTTTTTATTTTAAATATTTAAATTTTTTTTTATATTAATTATTAAAATAAAATATTTTTAAAGCGGCCGTTTTTATTAAAACAAAATATATTTTTTATCTAAATTTTAAATTAAATATTTTTTTTTTTTTTTAAATTTATTCCAAAATTATTATTTTTTATTTAAAATTTATATTTTATATTTTTTATTATACTTAAAATAGATTTTTTTTTTTTTTATCATATTTTTTATATTTAATAAAAATTAAATATAATATAAATTTTATTTATATATTTTAAATATTATGAAAATATATTAATTTTATATATAATAACATTTTATTTTTAAATTTTATTTTTATTAATAAAATTTTTTTTTAATAAGCATTATAAAAAAACTTTTTTTATATTATTTTTTATTATTTTATATAAATATTTTTATAATTTTCCACCATTTATTTTTTTAATAAACTATTAAAAATTAATATATAATTTTTTTTTTTTTTTTTTACTCTTTTAATATTTATTTTTATTTTAAAAAAATTTTGTTACATTATAAATTTTTTAAATTTATAAATTTAATAAAATTTTTTTTTTGTTTTTATATTTTTTTTTTTAATTTAAATTTTTTTATATTTTTATAAAATTTATTTTATATACCAAAATTATAATAAATATTAAATTTTTTTTTATTTTTAATTATTTTTATTTCTAATATTTTTATTTCACCAAATTAGTTTTTTTTTTTATTTTTTTTTTTTTTTATTTTTATTTTTTTTATTTTTAAATTTTATATTATATTATTTTTATTTAAAAATAATTATTTATTTTTATTAATCAACTATATATTTTTATATAATTTTTTTTTTATATATTTTTTTTTTAAAAAAAATTAATTTCAATATTTTTTTTTTATATTTTATAAATTATAACATTTTAAATTTTAATTTTATTATTTTATTAAATTTTTTATATTAAATAATTTATCATTTTTATTTTTTAATTTTTTTTTTTTTTTCAATAAAAATATATTTACAAATTTTTTATTTCATTTTATCATTTATTAATTTTTTTTATAAAATAATCACAATTTTTTAAAATTATTAATTTACTTTCATTAATTATTATATTTAAATTATTTATTTTATTTTTTTTTATTTTTATTATTTTTATTCAATTATTTTATTTATTTTAAAAATTTATTTAAATTATTTTTATTTTTATTTTATATTATTATTATTTTTTTTTATTTTTAAAAATTTATAAAAATAATTTTTAAATATATAATTATTTTTAAAAAAAATTATTATTAAAATAAAATTTTAAACCATATTATTTATAAAATTTAAAAATAGGGTTTTATTTATTTTTTTTTAAATTTAACTAATTTTTATTAATATTATATTTACTTTTTTAATTTTTTATTTTATTATATTTTTTTTTTATTAAATTATTTTTTTTAATATTAATAATATTATTTTTTTTTTTAATATTTTAAATTATTAAATTATTATATTTTTTTTTATATTTATTTACTTATTTTAATTATTTTATAATATACTTATTTTAATTATATTTATAAATATTTTAAATTTTAATTCTTTTTAAAATAACTTTATTTTATTTATTTTTAAATATATACATAAAATAAAATCAATACTTTAAAAATTTATTTTATTTTATTTTTTTAAAATTTTTATTTTATTAAAATATTTTTTTTTTTTTTGATTTGCGATTTTTTTTTTTAATTATTTATTAATTTTTTTTTTTAAAATATATTTTTACTTTTTTTTATTTTTATTTTTTTATTTTTTTTATTAATTTAAATTAAATTCATAAACTATATTTTTATAATAATTTTAACTATTAATTAATGGCGAAAACATTAAAGAAAGTTATTATAACTAAATATTTTTTATTTTTTTGTTCATTAGTTAATTATGGATTTTTATTTAGAGCTAAAAAAAAAAACAAATAATACTCACCAAATCGCGAATTTAGTATTTTGTGTGTGTCATTTTTTGTTTTTTACAAAAAACTCGCTATTTATGGATTAAACCATTTTTATTATTTTTTTCTTTTTTTGACACTATTTTTTTTTTTATTTAAATATATTTTTTTATTGTTAAATTACGTTCTTGTTTTTTATTTTGGGGCGTATTTGGTTTTTAGGTTTTGTGGGTAAATGTTTTTTATTGGGGTTAGGTTGTTAAAAATTTTATTTACAAATGATGCATGGGGGGTGGGTAACTGAATACGAATAGAATAAACTGAAAAATACAAACTTTGGTTTTTATATGTTAGGAGAGTGGGAACTTATTTCAACTAAGGGATGAGCTAATTAGGGTAATGCTCAGCAATACCATTAAATTAATGTTTTACATCGTTGTTACATGTACCTAAATATTTATTTATAACTAAAATTATATTTCCAACTTAATTTACCTACCCTAATATAATATTTCCATTTCTATATATTTCCCCCACCTAATTACAAACCACTTATACATATATTTTGTTAATTAAAATATACATTTTTATTTGTTTTATCTTATTTATAATCTTTTTTTTTTTAGTTCTACGCTGATTTAATAATTATACTTTTCAATATTTTTCTATTATTTTTTTCCCTAGTTTCTCTTACGCCCCTTAACCCCTTTTTATTATTTTTACGCTATTTTCCATCAATCACATAGTTTTTGGGTGCTTGTATTTTTTTCTATATTAACCCATTATTTGCTATATTTTTTGGTAGTTTCTTATGTGGTATTTGTTTTTTAGGTGTTTTACGTCTTTTAAACTATTAACCCCCTATCACTTCAATTTATATTGAAACCTTTAATAAGACTTTTTATATCTAAATTAACCCCCATACACCTCCAAACAAACCTATAAATAATTTTAATTATTTAGATTAAAATGGTCACATTTATTTTCCAACATACCACATAATCAATACAACTTCTGCAAATAACCATATTTACTAATAAATAAACCCTTTATAAAAGACAAAACATTAAAAAAAAAAAAAAGAAAATTTTTTAACACACATTCCATATAACTTAATATTTAGAAGTAACATAAAACCTCGAAATTAATATACATAGACACATTTTTTAAAAACAATAAATATAAATTTTTTTTTACCCAAACAATAAAAATAAATTTCATAAAATTTAAAAATTATTTTATTAAAAATACTACAACTCCCTAAAATCCCACTTCCACAAATAGACGGGACCTAAACTTAAGAAAAAACAATTTCGGAAAGAAAAATATTATAGACATAATAACAACCCCATACAAATGAGGGAGAACCCCCTATCACCCCTACTAGAGCTTAAAATATAAGGAATAAACATTAAGTAAGGTGTAACAAAATTAGTATTTAATTCCAGATTTTTAATATTTGTTATCAACCGTTATTTCAAAAACACTTTAAATGTTACCCCCAATTATTATTATTATATATTTATAATATTGGTTTTTTGGAATTCATTTGAATATATTTTAAATTAGGTTACCACATTATCCAAACACAGGTCTAAGCGAAAAAAAGAACACAAATCATTTTTGTTTAAACCTTTTTACACGCATAAACAAGCAAACTAATGCTATTAAACAGAGATAATTATTTTAACATCCTAACAAAACATACGAATGAAACAGAATAACTTACGTTTGGTCGTGAGCTGTTGCTTTTTCAGAAGTTTGATATGAGAAGGCTTTCAAACGTTTTTTTTTCAGAGAACGTTCACCGGTCCAGGTCTGGTTAAAGAATTGGAGAACATGTCTAAAACAATTCATGATTAAGACAATGACTTTCCAATTAAAAAAGTAGTCCGAGCGTATGAATTTCGTGGTGGAGCCATAGTGGTTGTTGTGTAGAGATACTTGTTTCAGAAAATAGTTCGCGCGCAAGCGCTTTCGGCATGGTTTGGTCGATAAAAACGTTATCATAACGTATGAACACAGGAAAATTGACCCCACCCTGGGTTGAAACCAGATCAATGACCCCACGCAAAAAAAAAACATCACGCGTAAATTTCTGTTCACGTCACTAGGGCAAAACACAATCGAACAATAGTTAGGAAATTTTTTAAAAGAAACATTCCTGCGTTCGTGTGAGAATCCCAGCTACTTAAGATTTCTTTTTTTTTAAATTTTTTTATTTTATTTTTATTTTTATTTTAAAGTGGGAGATGCGATGATAGGTTTTTTATATTGTCTTCCAATCGTGCCAAACAGGAGGTAGCATGAAAAATATAGTACATTAAAATAAATAGTAAGATATGCATTGTGAGGTGAGAGATTATCCGGTCGGGTTATAGAAATATGTCCTCTAGAAACATAAATATGCCCTCGATATGATAGAAATATGACCACCGGGCAAACAATATTACATTAGTAAGAGATAAGCAAAGAAATCTCATCACGGCAGTAAAGAGACAGGAAACAAGATGGGCAGGGCATATCAGAAAAATTCTGAACAAGGAACCACCAGAGGCACAGTTCAATGTTCCTCAAGCTGAAAACGATCAAGCTGTTAATACAAACATTCCACGGAAGGAAGAAATCATCACGGCAATCAAGGGGTTAAAGAATGGAAAAACGCCTGACCACGATAACTTAAATGCAGAGTTAGTAAAGTATGAACGTGTGTGTGTATGACCAAAGGCGTTAAAAAAAAAACTACGTGTGTTTTGAGTTTTATTAAACATGGATGAGAGAGAAAAGAGAGAGAGAGAGACAAACAGAGAAAGAAAGACAGAGAGAGAGAGTTAGAGAGAAAGAAAAAAAGAGAAAGACAGAGAGAGAGAGGGAGAGAGAGAATAAACACAGTCTTATATGTAACAATCAGTTAAATAGAGAGAGAGAGAAAGAAAGAAAGAAAGAGAAAGAAAGAGAGAAAAGAGCGAGAAGAGAGAGAAACAAACAGAAAAAGAAAGACAGAGAGAGAGAGTTAGAGAGAGAGAGAATAAAATACATATATGTAACAATCAGTTAAATAGAGATAGAGAGAGAGAGAAAGGAAGACAGAGAGAGAGGGAGAGAGAGGGAGAGAGAGAGAGAGAGAGAATAAAACACAGTCTTATTTTTAGGTTGTTATCAAAGGAAATAATTTTGTTTAACAGACCAGAATGGTCCCCGCGCAGGTTGTGACAGAAAAGATATTGATTTAAAACCACGCGCTCACGAAACAGGTGACAATTTTCCCTTTCAGTTAAAATAACGGAGATTTAAGTACTAACGTGTTTTGCTACTTTGTAACAAGGAGTTTTTCTTTGTGTAGCTAGACAAATATGGTATGTTCTAAATATTATTTTTAATGTGATAAAAGTGTTTATTAATTTTTGAGGTATCAGATTCTGTCTTTTTTATATTTGTTATGTTAACACAAATAAATCTCGCAAAAATGAACAAAATACCTGTCTAACAGTAGGTGAGAAAATAAGGAAAATCTTTTTTCCTAGTACATAATCGGTTAATGCTTATCAACCACTCTTTAAAAATGTTATGTCAAGATAAAAAATACAAATTTAGTATCTGAGTTAACACAGCTAAAAATAACAAACAGATATTTGGCTACAGAGAAATTTTTACAGCCTAACACACGAAAAACAGATATTTTTAAAGTTATTTATGGTCTCCTAACGAATACACTTATATTTTTAAAGATATACATCATAATATAGAGTACCGAATACACACACACACACACACATTTAGACCTTTGTGTAGGTTATGTCTTTACAGTGGCTGTTAAGAAAAATACGCCTAGCGAACAACAAACGGCCAGATATTTAAACAGAGAAATAACAGACATATATTTAACATTCTAACGTGTTTCTCACTTTTTTGTTAAGTTTTTATTTCAAAAATACTTTGTTTGATACTCTATTTTATTTTATTTTTGTAAAACTTTTGTTTAAAATGGTTGGTCGCAAAGAAAAAAGTTATCTCTAAGGGCTTTCTTTCCCCGTCAACAAGATATCTGTCTGTATTACAAATAAACGATAATTGGATTTATGCTGGAACGTAACGAAACAGACCTCAAAGTATTCACACCTGTTCCCTGAGTAAATAACGGCTATCGATTTTTCGAAGGGCTCAAGTAGTAGTAGTAGGGAATGCGCAACTTAGGTAGTATTTGGTGGCCCCCATGGCGCGGCTACCCCCGCGCGTGACTTCTTTATTATCAAAAAATAACCTCCCCTTGTTTTTATCAAGTCCGCATCCGCTCCGCAAGATGGCCCCTTGTTAGCTCAAGTCCGCCATCTTGCCCCAAGAGGGTATGTTAGCTCAAGATCCGCCACTTGCGCCTAACAAGGGGATGCGCTTATAGCAAAAAGTCACTTGCGCTAACAAGGGGCGTTATTTTTGCTATATAAAAGTCACGCGCCACCATCCGCGCCACCAGCGCGCCACCAGAATGATACCTAAGTGGTACATTCCCTACTACTACTTGAGCCCTTCGAAAAATCGATAGCCGTTATTTACTCAGGGAACAGGTGTGAATACTTTGAGGTCTGTTTCGTTACGTTCCAGCATAAATCCAATTATCGTTTATTTGTAATACAGACAGATGTCTTGTTGACGGGGAAAGAAAGCCCTTAGAGATAACTTTTTTCTTTGCGACCAACCATTTTAAACAAAAGTTTTACAAAAATAAAATAAAATAGAGTATCAAACAAAGTATTTTTGAAATAAAAACTTAACAAAAAAGTGAGAAACACGTTAGAATGTTAAATATATGTCTGTTATTTCTCTGTTTAAATATCTGGCCGTTTGTTGTTCGCTAGGCGTATTTTTCTTAACAGCCACTGTGAAGACATAACCTACACAAAGGTCTAAATGTGTGTGTGTGTGTGTGTGTGTGTGTGTATTCGGTACTCTATATTATGATGTATATCTTTAAAAATATAAGTGTATTCGTTAGGAGACCATAAATAACTTTAAAAATATCTGTTTTTCGTGTGTTAGGCTGTAAAAATATCTCTGTAGCCAAATATCTGTTTGTTATTTTTATCTGTGTTAACTCAGATACTAAATTTGTATTTTTTATCTTGACATAACATTTTTAAAGAGTGGTTGATAAGCATTAACCGATTATGTACTAGGAAAAAAGATTTTCCTTATTTTCTCACCTACTGTTAGACAGGTATTTTGTTCATTTTTGCGAGATTTATTTGTGTTAACATAACAAATATAAAAAAGACAGAATCTGATACCTCAAAAATTAATAAACACTTTTATCACATTAAAAATAATATTTAGAACATACCATATTTGTCTAGCTACACAAAGAAAAACTCCTTGTTACAAAGTAGCAAAACACGTTAGTACTTAAATCTCCGTTATTTTAACTGAAAGGGAAAATTGTCACCTGTTTCGTGAGCGCGTGGTTTTAAATCAATATCTTTTCTGTCACAACCTGCGCGGGGACCATTCTGGTCTGTTAAACAAAATTATTTCCTTTGATAACAACCTAAAAATAAGACTGTGTTTTATTCTCTCTCTCTCTCTCTCTCTCTCTCTCTCTCTCTCTCTCTCTCTCTCTCTCTCTCTCTCTCTCTCTCTCTCTCTCTCTCTATTTAACTGATTGTTACATATATGTATTTTATTCTCTCTCTCTCTAACTCTCTCTCTCTGTCTTTCTTTCTCTGTCTCTCTCTCTCTCTCTCTCTCTGTCTTTCTTTCTTTGTTTGTCTCTCTCTCTTCTCGCTCTTTTCTCTCTCTTTCTTTCTCTCTCTTTCTTTCTTTCTCTCTCTCTCTCTATTTAACTTATTGTTACATGTAAGACTGTGTTTATTCTCTCTCTCCCTCTCTCTCTCTGTCTTTCTCTTTCTTTCTTTCTCTCTAACTCTCTCTCTGTCTTTCTTTCTCTGTTTGTCTCTCTCTCTCTCTCTCTCTCTCTCTTTTCTCTCTCATCCATGTTTAATAAAACTCAAAACACACGTAGTTTTTTTTTTTTAACGCCTTTGGTCATACACACACACGTTCATACTTTACTAACTCTGCATTTAAGTTATCGTGGTCAGGCGTTTTTCCATTCTTTAACCCCTTGATTGCCGTGATGATTTCTTCCTTCCGTGGAATGTTTGTATTAACAGCTTGATCGTTTTCAGCTTGAGGAACATTGAACTGTGCCTCTGGTGGTTCCTTGTTCAGAGTTTTTCTGATATGCCCTGCCCATCTTGTTTCCTGTCTCTTTACTGTCGTGATGAGATTTCTTTGCTTATCTCTTACTAATGTAATATTGTTTGCCCGGTGGTCATATTTCTATCATATCGAGGGCATATTTATGTCGTCTAGAGGACATATTTCTATAACCCGACCGGGATATTTCTATCACCTCACATACATATTTCTATTTATTTAATGTACTATATTTCCATGGTAGCCTCCTGTTTGGCACGATTGGTAGACAATATAAAAACCTATCACCGCATCCTCCACTTGTAAAATAAAATAACAAAAAAATTAAAAATTAAAAAAAAAGTGAAATCTTAAGTAGCTGGGATTTGAGCACACGAACGCAGGAATGTTTCTTTTATAAATTTCCTACTATTGTTCGATTGTGTTTTGCCCTAGTGACGTGAACAGAAATTTACGCGTGATGTTTTTTGTGGGGTCATTGATCTGGTTTCAACCCAGGGTGGGGTCAATTTTCCTGTTCATACGTTATGATAACATTTTTATCGACCAAACCATGCCGAAGCGCTTGCGCGCAAACTATTTTCTGAAACAGTATCTCTACACAACAACCACTATGGCTCCACCACGAAATTCATACGCTCGGACTACTTTTATTGGAAAGTCATTGTCTTAATCATGAATTGTTTTAGACATGTCTCATTCTTTAACCAGACCTGGACCGGTGAACGTCTCTGAAAAAAACGTTGTGAAAGCCTTCTCATATCAAACTTCTGAAAAAGCAACAGCTCACGACCAAACGTAAGTTATTCTGTTTCATTGGTATGTTTTGTTAGGATGTTAAAATAATTATCTCTGTTTAATAACATTATAAAAAGGTTTAGTTGCTTGTTTATGCGTGTGTTGTATTAAATATTTAAACAAAAAGACATGTCTATGTATTCGCTTTTTCGCTAGCCAGTGTTGGTAAAGGCTGTTTCAAAGTTAATATGTCTAGCCTAATAGGTATTTTAATAATAGTTGTTTGTTAAATTCTTACATGTGTGTATGGTTTAGCTAAGTTAAAAATTATCCGACTTATTTTTTATGTGGTGGGTGTAGTAGTGAGAAAAATTCCTTAGTTTAAACCTTATCTACGTTTCTCGTCTATTGTTAAACTCGTGTGAAAGCAAATTATATTTGGGTTTTGAAAAATTATCCGTGGTACTTACAACTTGTAATACTTTCTGATAACAACACTCTAAACTTGTATAGACTAATAGTCTATTTCAAATACTTGCTTGGATGTAGCGCAAAGATGTTTGGGTAGATCGATAAATTGATTTGATTCCACAACATATGCGCTCGAGTCGTATTTCTGTACTCACAAGCTGCTTCTATAAAGAACTTCTCATAGTAACTACAAACATATTACTTTAAAAATAACTAAGGACCCGAGTCACTACAAACTACCTAACCAGCCCGTGAAAATTAGACAACAGAATAGTTTAGAAAATAGCGTATTTTGGCTTTTAGAACAATACTGAACTACACACGGAAAAAGATAGAGATAATACAATCAACATATTACATTAAGTCACCTTGCTAAAACCATGATTGAAACTAACATACACTTTAATAAATACTTATATTTTCGTTATTTTAAAAAAGGACAGGTCAACTCGGTACTCGCGAACGGGCTGATTTTAAATCCATATCTTTTTTGCCACAGCGCGCGCGCGCGGACCATTCTGATATGTTAACACCTCTTTCCTTTGATAACAGACTAAACAATAAGACTAGTTATAAGGCAGAGTAGGCGTGTGTATACCTATAATAATAATAATAAATTCTTTAAGCGCCAAACACGGCGCATAAGGCAGAAACCAGTGCTCTCCAGGTTGTTCGTTGTGACGCCACTCCTCTTAGCTCTTGCACATTATTTAGGCCCAACGTTCTTCCTTCTCTTATTATTGTTCTTCTGAGTGTTTCTTTTGGTCTTCCTTTTTTCCGCTTACCCTCAGGAACCCAAGTGAGCGCCTGTAGTGGTATTCTGTTGTTTTGCATTCGTAGGACATGACCGATATATGACCATCGTCTTTTCCTTATATAGTCGGAGACATATTTCTGCCTAGAGTCTTCTCTTATTTGTCGATTAGTCTTGAATTCTTTCCAACTGATGTTCATGAGTTTTCTAAGACATTTGTTCTCGAATGTATTCAGCTTGTTCTCCAATGATTTTGTTATTTTCCAACTCTCACAGCCGTATGTTAACACTGAGATAACATTTGAATTAAACAGACGAAGCTTGGTATGTATATTCAATGATCGTAATTTCCAAATGTTAGATAATCTATTGAAGGCGCTAGCTGCCAAAGCAATTCTAGTATGGATTTCTCTTGTTGTGTCACCATCCTGAGTCATTTTACTGCCTAAATAATTGAAACTTTCAACTTTCTGTAGTTTTTCCCCGTTCAAGATGATATCAAAGGTCTCGTTAGAAAAGTTCATAGCTTTAGTTTTAGAGGCATTTATTTGGAGACCAATTTTAACCGAGAGATGACACAAATTATTTATTGCTTCTTGGGATTGTCTTGGTGTTGAACTTAAGAATGCTACATCATCTGCGAAATCCAGGTCCCCCAGGAATTTTCCATTTGTCCATTTTATACCCAATTGTTCATTGTGGGTATAGTTTCTCATAACCCAATCAATAGCTATTCCAAAAAGTAGTGGTGACATAATACAGCCTTGTTTCACCCCTGTTTCTACTGTAAACCATTCTGTATTCCCTTTATTTGTTCTAACACAACATCTTGCATTGTCATATAGCGCTTTGATTATATTCACATATTTTGTTGGAAAACCATAGATTGTAAGTATCTTCCACAATGATGGGCGGTGTAGACTATCAAAGGCTTTTTGAAAATCGACGAAGGTGATAATAAGTGGCGATTGCCTTTCCATGATTCTTCTATAATTGTTCTTAGTGTGAATATTTGATCAATACATGATCGTTTCGGCCTGAAACCCGCTTGTTCTTCTCTGATCTTTTCGTCAGCATGCAATTTAAGTCTTTCTAACATCATGCAACATAATAATTTTCCAGGTACTGATAATAGAGATATACCACGCCAGTTATTACAGTCTGATAGATCACCTTTCTTCGGTAACTTTACAATAATACTGTCTTTCCATTGTTGTGGTGGTTGTTCTTCTCTCCATACTTCATTTATAATATCTAAAATTCTCAAGAGGTTGTTGTCATTAACTGCTTTAATCATTTCCCCTGAAATTTCGTCAACTCCAGCAGCTTTAAAATTTTTTAATCTTTTAACGGCTTGTTTGATCTCGTCCAGCGTGAATTCATCGCAAGTTATTGGCAAAGTGGTTGTGGATGTTTCATTATTAAAATCAGGTGTTACTGTTGGTGGTGGTCTGTATACCTATAAGTCTGTGTTTTATTTACTTGTTTATTCTCTCTCTCTTTCTCTCTTCCCCTCTCTCTCTTTCTCGCTTTCTCTCTCTCTCTCTCTCTCTCTCTCTCTCATTACATGTTTTTAATTTTATTTATGTGTGTCTAACGTCTTTTTGTTCCTCTTTTCACAGATGGAGTCAACTCAACGACGGGGCTATGCCTGTTTACGCTGCCAGTCTGTTTTCAAGCGAGGTCATGATCTTACTCGCCATATGGCCACAGCCCACGACCGCCACAATCATGAGTGCGCTTTCTGTGGTTTAGTATTTACCAGACCCGATACGCTGAAACGTCACATAGAGAATAAACACGGGTGCGGCTCAGCACAAACAGACACATCAGTGGCACAAACCAACATAATATGTATCCGATGTGGACAGACTTTCACCCGCCGTGCCGACCTATTACGACACAGCAAGAGCAGGCACTCGCTGACTCTACTAGTATGTGAGGTCTGCAATAAAAACTTTACCCGCCTTGACAATCTACGCATCCACAGAAAACACCAACACACCTCTTCAACAGCAGCAGACACAGCAGCAACACCGCAGAACCCACCAATATCACTGCACCATAATGACCGCGTACTATCATCAGACACAAAGACATCATCTGCTGCAGCAGGGACAACAGACTCAACGCACCAACAGACACCACCAGCCGGTGCCATAACAGATTCAGCATCTATGGCGGTCTCTACCACCACAACAACTTCCACACTACCAAGAGCCCCCTATTCAACAAGCCCCACCCCATCTCACCCACCAAAAACAGGTCAGACCAAGAAACGCCCCATGATCAATACCAAACCCCATATAAAAAAACCCCGCTTGACGTCTGAAGAAGACAGCTTACGAGACTTACAGGCTGACATTAAAGAAATATATACACAGAATTGGAGTGCGATCAAGACACATTCCAATAAACATAAATATTTATCGACTTTCACTTTTTTCCATAATAGCCAAAGAATTGAATGGGAAAGTCTGTTGCTTCCTGTCTTTACACAACAGACAAAAAGATTCAAGATTAACTTCAGTCACCACGTAGTTTTGAGACACAGAGAAACAAATGACCTCCGTTTCTTTCATGCCTCAAATAATAATAGTTGTGTGTTAGATCAACCACACTTAGTCAACAACATTACAGATTTCAAGTCTTTTCTCTCAAACTTACAAGACACCGACATTATCACAAACGCCCAATTAAACAGACCAAACACAAAATATTATGTTGAAGCCATCCCGGCCACATCCTTCTATCTATATCATATTCAAGACCACTCAATCGCTTGAACAAACAACACAACAAAGTAGACAAACACACTTTCTTAGACGTCCTCAACACACAACAGGCACAGGGTGGGAAAAATATCGGGTTCAGAGCACACAAATTCTCCATCTACACCTACGTACAACACCGCAACGCCATATCTTACTTTTACATAAAACGACAGGTACACCCCGACAACGTCACCACCTCGCCCCTCAACATTTAAACTGTCTGTACGCATACACACAGATACCTACAGGTATATACAACACCTCTATTTCTTACGACGTGACGACAATGTGACGACAATGTGACGACACATATCCCTCAAGGTCTGGCCTGTACCCCTGTGATAATGTATAAAAAATCTGTGATATACATACAGCTACCTATATAAATATGTATTATTGTAAATATCACTATGTGAAAATATCAATGTTTGATAATGTCACCATATACACCATATAATTATATATTCATTTGATAAAAAATTACTGCATAATGTACATTTTGTAAAAAATACTATATATATTACCATACTCCTGTTTTGCTATTACAAAAACACTATTGAATATAAAATAAAAACTATATTAACTAAAACGCTTTTTTGTTACCTATATCGTCCGTTGTTTGTCTAAATGTTTGTATAACTATTCGGCTAACTGTTTGTATAACTGTTTGTCTAAATATATCATCTAATTGTTCGTATAACTATTCGTATAACTGTTTGTCTACATCTAAATGTATATGTCAATAAATATCATCTTCCTATTGTCTAAATATATCTCTCTATTATATGTATATATCGTCTAACTATCGTCTTCCTATTGTCTAAATATATCTCCCTATTATATGTATATATCGTCTAACTGTTCGTATAACTGTTGTAAAATATGTCTATATGTAAAATAAACAATACACAACAATACCGTGACGTACTTTCGATGGTAGACCTAGTGCAGGTCTCTAACACTTCACTCCCATATATATATATATATATATATATATATATATATATATATATATATATATATATATATATATATATATATATATATATATATATATATATATGTATATATATATATACAACAATTAAAATACACGCACACAATAACCCATACACCAACACACCCCACTATACATCGTCATCCTCCCCCTCGCAAAAAAACAATACCCGCTTCCTTAAAAAATCCATTAGTAACCTAAGTCCCTGTTATCGATTTTTATATTTTCCTCTTTAACTCAAGTATTCTTTTAAAAGAGATCATTAACTATATACTTCTATCTAACACTTCACTCCTGCATCATACATACAACCACCAGCTACACCCCAGCACACACCCATGAGGCATCACCGCCAGCCAAAAAGCAATACCCGTTCCCTTAAAAAACCCCTTAGTAACCTAAGCCGCCGTCACCACAGATGCATCCTGACAACGTCACCACATCTCCGTATATATGAATGTATATATGTGTGTATATATGTCTAAACAAACACACCAATACACTACCAACACAATACTTCACACAAAAATCCACCCTAACCCACCCCGCCAGCTACATCGTCACCCACGCCAGCCCAATAAAGGCACTTCAAAAACCCTCTTAGTAACCCAACATTATCGATTTTTTAAATTTTCCGTCATTATCGATTTTTTATATATATTGTCTAAGTATTTTGTATAAACAACACCATTATCGTATATTACTATATAAAAAGTCATACGTCTGATCGTCAGAGGAAGCCTCGCCGCTAAAATATATCGCTATATAAAAAGTCATGCGCCGCCGCCTGAATACTACCTAAGTTAAAATATGTCGCTATATAAAAGTCACACGCCGCCGCCTGAATACTACCTAAGTTAAAATATATCGCTATATAAAAGTCATGCGCCGCCGCCTGAATACTACCTGTTTTCCTTATATAAAAGTCATGCGCCGCCGCCTGAATACTACCTGTTTTCCTTATATAAAAGTCATGCGCCGCCGCCTGACAACGCCTGAAATCGATCGAGTTTTTTGCTATATAAAAGTCACACGCCGCCGCCTGAATACTACCTGTTTCCGCCATTGTATACTACTAGCTAGGCTTCGGAGTCTCTGCTCTAGGATTCTAGAGTAGATTTTACCAGGGACAATGAGAAGGGATATGCCTCTATGGTTTCCACATGGTCGATTGTCACCCTTTTTTAAAATTGGTGTTATTATGGCAATCTCCCAATCCTTTGATATTGTCTTGTTGCACCACGCTGCCTGTAGGACCCTTAAGAGTAATAGGTCGCCTGATGCTCCTATGTACTTAACCATTTCTGGTGTTATACCATCATGCCCTGCTGCTTTGCCCATCTTGATTTTCTCCAGTGCTGCCTTCAGTTCTTCCATCTTTATGTCATCTTCACTATCACTGATTTTCTCTTCTGTGCTAGTGGTTATCATTTCTGATGCTTGACCATGCTCACCATCCAGGAGTTCTGAGAAATATTCTTTCCATCTTTCCATTACTTCCTTCGGGGCAGTAAGCAATTTGCCTTGCTTGTCCTTTATAAATTTGAGAGGGCATTGTTTTTCCTTCCTCGTGTTCTTTAGGGTCTTATAGAACAATTTCTGTTTTTTTTGCACATCTTTTTCTAGCTTTTCTCCAAATTCTTCCCAGGACTTCTGTTTTACTGCCAGCACCTTGTTCTTTGCTTCTGTTTTGAGTGTCACATATTCTCTATATTTCTCCATTTGTCCTGTTGTGTTTTTAGCTCTTAAGTATTGTTTCCATGCCATTTTCTTCTCTCTTATTTTCTCTTTGACTTCCTCTGTCCACCAAGGTGTCTTCTTTCTCTTGTTCCCAAGTCGAACTTCACCACATGCTTCTGCAGCAGCTGTCTTTATGATGTCCTTGAATTTAAGCCAAAGTGTTTCCAAGTCATCAGGTTGTTCTTCTGTGTTGCTCACCGCTGCAACAATAAGCCCCTGATATCTGGTCTTAATTTCTGTCTCTCTCAGCTTGTAAGTCCTAATGCATATTTCTCCCGTTCGTTTACTTACTTTCTTGCGTGATGTTGGGCAGTTCCTAGGCTGAGCAACTCTTTCAGTTGTTCTTTTGATTGTAAGCAGGTAGTGATCACTTCCAACCTCTGGCCCCCTTCAGACTCTAGCATCCCGGACACATGTGAATGAGCTCCTCCTAACAATGGCATACTCGATCACTGACTTCTCATTCTTTGTTGGTTCACATCTAGTGTACGCATGTATGCACTTATGGGGGAACTTTGTGTTTGTAATGATCAGATTCTGCTCACTGCAGAATCTAAGGAGTCGCTTTCCATTGTCATTGAGAGTATCTTCTCCATATCTTCCGATAACTCCACCCCATCTAGCATGATCATTTCCAACTCTGGCATTGAAATCTCCACGCATGATAATTTCATCTAGGCAGTCATTCACTGTCCTTTGAAGCAGCTCGAAGAATTCCTCCTTGACCTCTGCTCTCTCATCCTCATTTGGCCCATACACTATGACCAGGTTGGCTATGGTTTCTCCGTCTTTTACTTTTACAACCATAATGCGCTCCGAGACAAAGTTCCATCCCTTGATACTATCTTTTTGGTTTTTGGCCACAATGCAACCCACGCCCCCTTTAGCTCTTTCAGATGTGGGTACACCATGTAACTGTCTTTTTATCTTGTTGAGGTGATCACTGGCACAAGACAGTATACATGTTGTTAAGATGTGTAGTGCTGGCGTATGATGAGCTGAGTGTGGGTGCGAATGAAGGCGCGAATGTGTTTAGACTCGTATCTGTTGTATCATGCAACCCATACACTCACATGCAGTAGTCAAAGATGCTTGGACACTGCTGGCACATTTCAAAACATTTATTGACGACAACACACATAGCATCAACAGGAACAGTCAGTGTACACAAGGTCATGCTGACCGGAAATCGTTAGGTATACATCAGGCATTCAAAAAAGGCTGGTAAACATTCCAATATTCGTTCATGGTCAATAGTAGTATGTTCATGTATATACAGTTCTCAATGCCGCTTTGGTACCTCTGACTAAACGCGTCAGATACCTTAATCACTTTGACATACAGGTACAACTTGGCATTCCCCGCCAATTACACATTATCAGGCTGTAATATATTAGCCTTAACACAGGCCTCGTTATGACGTCACCTGTGTACTTCTTCTAAGCAGGCAAACATCAACCCTGCAGTAATGCTTATGTAGATATAAATATACCGCCAATCTGCGGTTCCCACAATATAGCTTTGTCGCTGGACTTCGGTTCGTTTAAAGACAAATAGTCTTACATAGCTATCTTGAGCATAATGTATAAGTTCTGTAATGTAGGATCGGTGAGCTGTAGTTCACAGTCTTGGTAACCTTAAACATGTTCTGCCACCGAATGCATAATAATGTAGAAAAGGTCGGTGTTACCTGGAACCGAATCCTCAGAACACAAAAAGGAACCCTGTCGCCATTCCGACGCACAGAGATTCACTGGGGAGACCTGCCAACGCAGTCACTTCGAAGATTTTCCCCGAAAACACAATGGACCTACACGTCCTCAGAAGCCAGGACTTCACAACTCAACAAGACGGAAGTCTAATCTCGCGCTCACCACTGCGCATCGCATATAGCCCAGAACTGTATTACCTTTGACCCAAAAGGTCAAACACAATGAACGAACAAACAAGGGAAGACAACCCCTAATCAACCTGACATCGCAAGGTAAAGACACAATTATTCTTATGAAAAAACATAAGCAAATAACTTGACATATGACTCCGTCGAAAATGACAGCAACATATTACTACAACCCCCCCTGTAAAAAAAAATGATACATTTTTAAAAAACAAAATATGTCCATGAGCAAGATAGCACAAGCATCAATTATGTGCTCATGAAAGAATGAACCTAATATCAGGTACAATAGACGCATAAATAAAGCGTCTGGAGAGAGTAAAATCATCCCCCATCATAAGAGAAAATATTTCCTCTAAGCCAAACATACTCAGGGGGTACCCTTAAAGAAACCTAAGTTGCTGGCAATACCAATCATATGTCAAACATTATCAAATACTATAATTATAGCAATATACAAATATCATGAATTACAATGCTATATTAGCAACATATCCCTGATGCATGGACAAAATCAAATTTGTTAAATTCTTTATACATTATCCAAATACATTTGTATTACAATATCTTAGGATATTAAGGACAGACCTAAGTCTGAAAGTGTATCAGGAAAAACTAGGACACAAGATTTAATTGGAATCATGTGGGCATCTAGACAATATGTCCGCCATCACATTATCCGAACCACGGATAGCTCGCACCGTGAAATGGAAAGGCTGAAGAGCAATAGCATAACGAGTAGATCTCGAGCTCTTCAAATCCTTACTTTGCATAGCCGTAAGAGCTTTTTGGTCGGTTTCAATAAAGAAATGCGCACCCAGAAGGAACCTTTGTAGCTTAAGAATGGACCAAACCATAGCCAACAATTCACGGTCTAAAACCGAGTAATTCCTTTTTGCCGCATTCAGCTTCCTAGATATATACATTACAGGATGCAGAGTTCCTGAATACTCCTGCATTAGTGCCGCTCCAATCCCAGTGGAAGAGGCATCACTACGAAGAACAAAAGTCTTATCAATCGTTGGTAGTCTTAAGATAGGATGAGATGAGAATAAATTCTTAACCTGATCCAATGACGATTGGCATTCTTGGGACCAACGCACCATATTAGGAGAACCTTTTTTCAATAACGATGAAAGTGGTGCCATAATGGAGGACAGATTCTCAATGAATCTTCCATAGAACTGTATTAATCCCAAGAGACTACGCACTTGCTTTTTTGTCTTCGGAACCGAGATATTTAATATCTTCGAAATGTTTTGGTCCTCTGTCTTCAACAGACCATGACCAACCCGATGACCTAGGAAAGAAATTTCACTAAACCCAACAAAAGCTTTAGAGGGTTTTGCAGTCAAACTATGCTCACGTAAAGTAGATAGCAATTCCTTTAGACCCAAATAGTGTTCTTCCCAAGTATCGCTGAAAAGACAGATGTCGTCCAAATATGCGATGACATCTGCACGATCTGATAGAATTCGTCGCATCATGCGCACGAAAGTCGATGGGGCGTTCATAAGCCCGAAAGGCATAAAATTCCATTGAAACAGACCCCTAGGTGTCGAAAAAGCAGTGAGAGGTTTGGCGAGTTCCGTCAGTGGGACTTGCCAATAACCTTTCGACAAGTCTAGTTTAGTAAAGAATTTAGCTTTAGAAAGTCTAATAAGTAGATCATCTAATAAAGGCATAGGTTCAGCATCGAACTTCGTAACTTGATTTAATTTGCGATAGTCAACGCAAAGACGTATGTTATTGTCTTTCTTTCGAACAATAACTATCGACGAAGAATAAGCTGAAGTGGATGGTTCAATTATTTGCAGTTGAATCATTTCATCCAATTCTTTCTCGACCTGTGCTTGAAAATGAATAGGTATTGGGTATGGTCTTACTCTGATCGGATTACGATCAGTAAGTATGATGTCATGTTCTATGACATCTGTGTGTCCAGGAATGTCGGTAAGGACATCCTGATACGATTGTAGCGTAGAGGATACTTGACGTTGCTCCTCAAAAGACATGATTCCGTAGAATTAAGTGGAATCGCAGGAAGAGGTAAGTTAACGTCAGAAAAAATAGTTTCCTCATCCTGTATAACAGACAGAGATGAGATGTGACCATGTTGGACTGGAGAGTCGTCCGTCGCCTGGAAAATAGGCTGCAAATAGTCTGGACGTTCAATAAACTCTGTAAGCATATTTATATGAAAGGTTTTATGCTTTCCATCCACATCGACAATATAGTCGACATCTGAAATTTTCGAGACTATAGTGTATGGACCTTTCCATGAAATGAGAAGTCTGTTCTCTCTTGAGGGAAGTAAGACAAACGCTTTGTCTCCAGGACAAAGTTGACGTAGGCGTCTTTTCTTGTTAGCAAATCGCCTAGCCTTTTCTTTCGCAAATTCGGAAGATGAAGTTGCTAATCTGCACGATTAGATTATTTTCTCCCTAAGAGCAATGACATATTCATATGACGATTGTGTATCATCGTCAATATTATCGGAAGTTATCAAATCGTGTAACAAGGACATCGGACCGCGCGGTTGCGCGCCAAAGACAAGTTCGAAAGGAGAAAACCCTGTATGCTCGTTGGGAACCTCTCTATAGGCAAAGAGAGCTGCAGGTAGGACCCTGTCCCAATCATCAGGATGATCCTCCGTTATCTTGCCAAGTAAGTTCTTTAGTGTCCTATTAAGACGTTCAACCAATCCATTGGACATTGGATGATAAATACTACTGAGAGACCTTTTAATGTCTAGCGTAGCCATAACCTGAGACATAATGTACGAAATTAATTGACTGCCGTGGTCTGACAATATTTCTCCGGGGAATCCCAGACGAGAAAATATGAGCCAAAGAGCATCAGCGATATCGACAGTTGATATGCTCTTCAGAGGAATAGCCTCTGGCCAACGCGTGCACATGTCAACGCTAGTGAATATAAATTGGTGTCCTCTGGCTGACTTAATCTTAAGCGGGCCAATAATGTCTATAGCCATTTTCTGAAACGGCCGAATCGGAATATCTGCAGCCTGAATAGGTGCAGCATGTCTTGGACCTCTAGACTTGACCTCTTGACAAATTTTACAAGACCGGCAATAAATTCGTATGTCTTTATTAACAAATGGCCAAAAGAAAGACGCAAGGACTCTAGTTTTAGTTCTGGAAAAACCCATATGTCCAGCACACTGAGAATCGTGTGCATGCTGAAGAATTAAGGCTCTCATACACTTAGGCACAAGAATTTGCGAGTGCATAGACTTGTCCGAGTGTTGTACCATTCGTACCAATATACTATTCTTCATAGTGAGTGATATACGATTTGTGATTCGTATTTTGATTGAGATCCCCTTTCTTTGCAAGAAGGAAGAATTTCTTCAAAGAAGGATCCTCTTCTTGACGTTTAACAAACGAGTCATGGGAAATCACCAAGTGCTCGTCTTGGCTATCAACTTCATTACTATTATCAGATGAAGTTGGGGGATTAAGAGCTTGAGCTCTTGTCACCACTGCATTGACCGTTTGAATGTTTTGTTCTTCCAAACTAGAAATTTGTTGCGGGGTGCATTCCTTAACCCCATAAATACGACCGATTATAAGATCCGCAATAGGATTAGGAAGAAGACATGCATGGACATCTCCTTTAAAGAAGGGAGTGTCAATCCTAATAATAGCAGTAGGATAACTTTCCATAGTACTACCAAATGTAACACATTTGATCGCTTTTCCAGTGGCACAGCAAGGATCTATCAGAGACTCCCTAACCCCGACGGTAGTACATCCCGAATCGAAAAGTACTGAGACCCGCCTATCATTCACTAAACCGTTATTCAAGATGAGAGATCATCTCCCATCATGCGCAACTGTAGCAGGTAGAGCAGGAAGAGGGTGACCACAACTTAGGGTAGATACAGTCGATGAGTCGAACAATGTTAAGCATTGGGGGCATTCAGTTGCTCTCCCAAAATCGAAAGCACAACCAGTGATAGCCTTAGTGTTACCACTATCATTTACTTGATTACCGGCTCCATCAAACTCTTGTTGTGCAGAGTTTGCCTGTTGGAAAGCTTTTCTTTTGTTATATCTAGGTCTACCACAATTATCATTTCCCCTGTAATTGTTATCATATTGTCTATTGTAGTTATCATTCCGGTTTGAATCCCGGTTTCTAAATTCACCATCGTCATATTCTTGACGTCGAGAATGGTTATCCCGAGCAGAAAAGCTTGGATAGTTTTTATTGTGATAACCTTTGCGAAAGTGTCTATAATTATTACCACCAAAATTACGAAAACTACCATCTCGTCCCCAGTTCTTAGAAGAAGAGCCTTCATATGATGGATTACTCTGCTTATGAGTGTAATTCTGATTACTTTTTCTATTCCAGTTTTGTTGGGCACCCTGAAATTTCTTATTGAAATTAGGGCCATATGGTGCTGCCGAAGCAACTGGCAACCCTTCTTTCACTTTAGAATTGCTAACTGTAGCATGGGGGTGCGCGGTGGCGTACTGGCAACAGTATTCCTCCATGTCTTTTAAGTTTTTGGGTTTACGCTCATGAAGAAATGCAAGGAAAGAATCATTAACAGATGACAAAACCTTATCTCGAAGTAATACGTCCATTAGGCCTTCATATGTTTTCTCAGTCTGAGACAACTCAACCCATCGTGTAAATGTACGACGTATTTTTGTAACAAACTCAGAGAAATCTACTCCATTTTCTGGCAACATTGTCCTAAAACGAAGACGATAGTCTTCTTCTTTTAATTGATATTTTTTTAGCAATGCTGCTCTGACAACATCATAATTAGTCCTTTCATGTTCGTCTATTGTCATAAGAGTAGTCACTGTGTCACCTGTAAAAAATTCCATCAGCTGTTCAACATATTTTTCCCTTTTTACCTTATGCGCATCGCATAAAAATTGGAATCTATCTAGATGATCCGCTACGTCATCCTTCAAAGGATTGAAATGAGGTAATTTAATCCTACTAACAAACTCCTTTGTCGTACTCGAAGTTGTTTGATGAGCACCCGAACTCGCCAATTTTAATTTCTCTAACTCCAAAGTTGCGAGTCTTTCATCAAGTTCCATTTTCTGTTTTCTTTCCTCATGTTCCATTTTTCTAATTTCAGCCTCAGCAGCAGCTTGAAGTTGAAATTTTTTCTCCTCCGCAGCAGCTTGAGCTTTCCTCTCCTCTGCAGCAGCTTGAGCTTGAAGTTTTTTGTCTTCCATTTCCATCTGGAATTTTCTTTCATCAGCAGCAGCTTGAAGTTTTCTCTCCTCAGCAGCAGCTTGAGCTTTTCTCTCCTCAGCAGCAGCTTTTCTCTCCTCAGCCTCTCTTTAATACCTTTTTTCTTCAAGTTCTAATCTTCTATTCTCAGCTTCTAGCTTCTTTAGTTCAGCTTCTGCTTTCAATTTAATTTCCTCTTTTTGTTTCTTTTCTTCTGACTTTAATGCAATGGCGAATTGAGCAGATGAATATTCTTCCAATTCTTTACCAGACTTACCAAGGGTTAACGCTTGCTGGATGAAGAAATCCAAATTAGACATTCTGTCTAATGAGATCAGAAACCTGAAAAATTGAACAAATTACATTATCTCACTTCAATGGGAGACAAGTCTGTACTATAGACTTGTATACTTACTTCACTTTATTTCACTCTCTTAGTCTTAGTCAAAGACCTTGTATGGTTATCTTGTACCAAAAAAATCACTTGAGTACCTGTGGAAAATAATTCCTTTATATCCCACTCACTATGAGCACAAGTCTTTTTTTTTTTTTTTTTTTTAAAGAACTTGAATATGTATTTCACCTTGTCTCAATCTTTGTGGATAACAAGTCTTTTAGCAAAGAACTTGTATAAATATCTGATATAATAATATTTTATTAACCATCTCTATATGAAGAGTGTACCTTATTAATAATAATAATAATGCATGACCAAGTATATGTATGTAGACTGTGTTTGACAATAATGTGGTACAATCATAAATACAAAGACAAAGATACAAAACAATAACCGAAAACGTTCGCGGAAGTCAAATAAACAATAAAGCAGAAAGTAAAGAAAATGTTACACAAATGTGTACTGATGACCGCGAAAAGTAAACAAGACAAATGACAACACTGTTATAAACAAAAAGGTGTAAAGAACTGAACAAAAGAAAGGAGAGACCTACAGATACAAACAAATGAAATCAAAACTGAAAAACAGAAAAAATATTACAAAAACAACGATAAGTACAGTTTCGGCACAGCTAACACGAATAGCAACGAATTGTTGCTAGCAAATTCCAATTAAGGAAATTGCGCCTACAGACCGCTATTATAAGACCACTACATCTTACAGACCGTGGTATCTCTTATAATAGTCGCCGCCCAACCTTAAACCCGCAAAAAAAAACAACAAAAATACACAACAACAGTAGAAGTAACATAAATATATAGCAATCAATTCAATGTGTTGCAGAACAAGTTCAGTCACAGCTGAAACTGAGTCTTGCACATCGAATGTTGACAGTTTATTCGTACTGTTTACAAACAGAAACTTGACCTCAAAATATATAATTTGAATGCTCGGACGTAGAAAAGTCTGTTGTTGAATGAGACGTGCAAACGACCAGCGGTACCGTTTACAAAAAGGACTCGTCTTGCAGTTGTGGTCCACGTAGCACATGCCTCGATGCTAACTTCAATACTTGTCATGTTGTCGATTATGTAGCATTATAACAAAAATGCTAACACTGTTTATTCTGTCCTGTGTAGCCAAAACTTGGAAATGTAGAAATGTACAGATGTGTGTTACAGCCGTCCAGTGTGTAGCTTAGATCCACAGTTCAAAAATGTAATGTGCACTTGTCCTTCTCACGAAAATAGCCCCATCAGCTGGCCTACCAGAAATGTAAATTTCTGGATCACATTAATGTCACCAATAATGTTAATTGCTCGCTCTGTCCAGCTTAAACCCACAGATCTGGTCCACCAGAAATGTAACTGTCTTTTTCTCTTGTTGAGGTGATCACTGGTACAAGACAGTATACATGTTGTTAAGGTGTGTAGTGCTGGCGTATGATGAGCTGAGTGTGGGTGCGAATGAAGGCTCGAATGTGTTTAGACTCGTATCTGTTGTATCATGCAACCCATACACTCACATGCAGTAGTCAAAGATGCTTGGACACTGCTGGCACATTTCAAAACATTTATTGACGACAACACACATAGCATCAACAGGAACAGTCAGTGTACACAAGGTCATGCTGACCGGAAATCGTTAGGTATACATCAGGCATTCAAAAAAGGCTGGTAAACATTCCAATATTCGTTCATGGTCAATAGTAGTATGTTCATGTATATACAGTTCTCAATGCCACTTTGGTACCTCTGACTAAACGCGTCAGATACCTTAATCACTTTGACATACAGGTACAACTTGGCATTCCCCGCCAATTACACATTATCAGGCTGTAATATATTAGCCTTAACACAGGCCTCGTTATGACGTCACCTGTGTACTTCTTCTAAGCAGGTAAACATCAACCCTGCAGTAATGCTTATGTAGATATAAATATACCGCCAATCTGCGGTTCCCACAATATAGCTTTGTCGCTGGACTTCGGTTCGTTTAAAGACAACTAGTCTTACATAGCTATCTTGAGCATAATGTATAAGTTCTGTAATGTAGGATCCGTGAGCTGTAGTTCACAGTCTTGGTAACCTTAAACATGTTCTGCCACCGAATGCATAATAATGTAGAAAAGGTCGGTGTTACCTGGAACCGAATCCTCAGAACACAAAAAGGAACCCTGTCGCCATTCCGACGCACAGAGATTCACTGGGGAGACCTGCCAACGCAGTCACTTCGAAGATTTTCCCCGAAAACACAATGGACCTACACGTCCTCAGAAGCCAGGACTTAACAACTCAACAAGACGGAAGTCTAATCTCGCGCTCTCCACTGCGCATCGCATATAGCCCAGAACTGTATTACCTTTGACCCAAAAGGTCAAACACAATGAACGAACAAACAAGGGAAGACAACCCCTAATCAACCTGACATCGCAAGGTAAAGACACAATTATTCTTATGAAAAAACATAAGCAAATAACTTGACATATGACTCCGTCGAAAATGACAGCAACACACCACTGTAGAGCAGCGTGTTGCAATCGAGATCCATGACCCCTTGTCCTTTTTTCTTTGTTTCCGTTATAGCCAGGATTTCTAGTTTTGCTTTCCTCATCTCTGTAGTGGGTTTGATGGTATTGTATGATGGTGATATTACTAAATGTAATGTATGAGGCCAGCTGTGAAGGCTCCTGAGATAAAATGTAGTTGTGAATTGTCAGAAGGCCTTTCTTGCTACCACTACGACCTCACACTCAATTTTTTTTCTTAATGAATGTATCTATGTAAAATGTCTAGGGTAATGATATGTAATGTGGTGTGATAGTTATAGATACACCCACAGATATTTAAGCAGACTAATAATATTTAACAAATATTATAATACACTGAACTAACTCAAGAGTGTAAAATTTTTGATAGAATTATATTACATTTATTTTGTTCTGGATCAAGTTTTATGTTGACCAGAACTTTTAAAAAAAAAAAAAAAAGGATTTAAAAATTATGAAAGAAATGCATGGAATGTTACATAATAAATGCAAGAGTGTACATATATAAGTACTAGACTAGTTAGTTTTATTAAAATGTTCTAGTAGTCATCTACTTGGGAGGATAGTTAATGCTTGTGCTGTTGGGGTGGCCTCATCACACCTGTCTATATTGACTACACAGTGTCCAGTAAATTACAGGAATTTTATGGGGTATTAGTAACTAAAAGGCGTTGGTGAACTTCCAGCAGACCAGAGGCTCACTCAACTTGCATATGTAGCTCTGGTGCTGAAATCTGGTGGTCCCACCTCTCCGTGCTGGCGGGCAATAATAGTGGTCTCTGTCACAACGTACTGCACAGATACACTCGAGTAAAATCACCAACTGAATGGACACCGCCTTGTTGACAACTGAAACTCACAGCTCTGCAATCAAAGTATTGGCTATGTGTCAAAATTCTATTCTCTACCCACGTCTGGACACAACACGGACACAACAACCACATCATACAGACAGGTCAGATCTCTCTGACCAAACAGCACATTTACCATGGTGGTTTTACATCAGATAGGTCCTCCCAGACTATAGATTCTGAAAAATATTTATTAGTTTCCTTCCCTAAAAGTGGATAGGTAATATGTTTCATTATTCTCAACACTTGATCTGTCTTTCCTAACCCTTGCTGGAGTTTATGTATATTGTTGGTCCCTAGACCCTGACTTGGGCGGGGGGTCTAGAGCAAATCCCTACTTGTTTGTAAGGCTAGATTATGATATGGCAGTATCAAATCACTCGAACATTAAACAATATTCAAAATATACAAAGAAATAATTTCAATCTTACCAGATTATGAATAAAGAACACAGAAATGCTAGCAAAACTCAGCTGAGCTGCTGGCTATAGTATGGCGTCCCTGAACTTATTTCACTTTCTTTCATTTGGAAATCACCACACTTTAAAATACTGTGTCTATCATCGAACAACTATTGAGGAATGGCCCCACTTGCGCGTCTGAGCGCCGATAAAATGATTGTCTGTGGCCAATCACTGCCTAGGTTTATTTCAAATTCAAATTTCCTACCCTAAAGTCATTTCAGTCATGCTTCAGTCAAGTATGGATGTTTATCTGTTAGTCTGTCCGTCTCTACTTGTTTTTTTTTTCAAAAACATACTTGATTTTTGAACCAACCTTTCTCTCCCCTCCAAAATTTTGTCGTTAAAAGTTATATTTAGACACAGCTCCCACCAATGTCCCTTCGCTTCCCTACTAAGTAGATTTGAACACCTGCATCTCAAGGTCGTGTTTTTTTGTGCAAATAGCGACACTTTTTATTCCATACAGTCTGTCGCTGATGTGAACAACACTGTCTTTTGTCATTATCTTCAATATTATCTATCCGTCTGTAAAATTAAGAACATATTAGTTCACTGCTCAGAATGGGCCATCCGGCCAGCTAATTTTTATATTCCTAACATTAATATTACGAAAAAATTACTTTTTAATTTTTGTAATATTCCAAACATCTGCGTTCTGCCGCTGAATTCAAATCAAAGGCTTGGTATCGCAAAAGCGACCAATAAATGACTGTGGCGTAACATATCCAAGGTCCCTTCTGTCGAGTTCCTTACTTTATGTCAACTTGGGAAACGTGACTTTTCTCCGTTTCCCCCCCAATTGCGTCTCCTTAGCCTTTCTAGTCTCACGCAATCTTTCCAGTCATATTTTTTCCTTTTTATCCGCCGTTCCCCTCCTGTCTAGCAAGTCAAATTTTTATGGAGGGTGATGACCCGCGGTCTGGGCGATCATGTACTATCAGCAGCCTACGCATTATGTTTTTATCCTTACATGTTATCTTTGGAGGTATTTTACCGTTGTATCTCTGTCAATTTCACTACACATCTCCCCACTTGAAAACATGCCTATGGCAAGTTCCAAAACCAGCGATACACATAGGTAAAATTACTCCTCACGTCTGCCACTACTCTAATTTTGATCACAGGAGTGCCGACTGAGGAAATCTGCACCGACATTCAATTTACGGCTTGCATAAGCGACTGGTTTCAGTTCCCCATCAGGTGAAGATGATCTTTGCAACAAAGCCCCTCCTAGTCCTACATTACTTGCATCGGTTCTTAAGACAAAGTCCTGTGTCAAATCAGGCAGTTTGAGAATAGGCTTGCTAGTGAGTTTTTCCTTTAACTCTTGGAACGCTAGTTCACATTGTGCAGTCCAAATAATTTTATCTGGAAGTCCCTTGCGAGTCAGATCAGTCAGAGGAGCACAAATAGCGTTAAAATTCTTGATGTATTTCTGATAAAATCCGCATAACGACACAAATGATCGCACGTCCTTTTTTGTTTGCGGCCTAGGTGCTCTCTGCAGTTTTTTCCAAGTTCTTAGGATCAGGGGTCATATTACCCTGATATACAGTGTGTCCCAAGAATTCCAACTCTTTGCATCCAATACAACATTTTGTTGGCCTAGCAGTTAAGTTCGCCTCCCGAAGTCTATCAAACAACATCTCCAGAGCTTCAATGTGTTCTTCAAATGTCTCTGTGGCGACGAGAATATCATCCATGAAATTCGTGATACATGGGTTATTCAGGGGATCCAACAATTTGCGCATCATCCTTGAAAACACACTCGGAGCATTTTTCAGTCCGAATGGTAGCATATTGAATTCATAATGTCCATCCGAAGTGCTAAAAGCCAAATAAGGTCTCACTTCAGGCTTCACTGGGATCTGGTAATAGCCTTTACTAAGATCCACCTTTGAAAAGTATTTTGCCTTGTTCAGTCTGGCAAATAACTGTTTTGTGTCTGGTAATGGATCCACTTGTCCTTCTGTGACAGCATTCAGTTTCCTGTAATCTATGCACAGTCTGTGTTCCCCAGACGGTTTTCTCAACAAAACGACACTAGAACTAAAAGATGATTCACTGTGCGAAATAATCCCCTCCTTCAACAAATACTCTATTTCTTCCTTCAATGCCTTCTCCTTCGCGAACGGAATAGAATAGGCTCTCATACAGATTGGGTTTGAGTCTACCAGTTTCATGTCATACTGTAGCAAATTTGTATGGCCTGGTTTATCTGTTAATACATCTGTATGTTCCTCCAGAACTTGTTGAACTCTCTCCCTCTGGTTTTTAGTCAGGTGCTTACTGACTTTTACCTGTGCTGCGGTTTCACAAGGATGTAATGGGTATTCATGTGAGGTGAGTGGTTCTTTTTGCATCTGGGTTGCAATAGCCAAGGTCAATAAGGGGGTGCTTTCCTGGAGTGGTCTGTCCAGATACTTCTTTAACAGGTTTACATGATAAACTTTCTCCTTCCCCTTTTTGTCAATTTTATAGTTTGTTCTAGACACCTTCTCTAGAACCGTATATGGACCTTGCCAACCAATTTGTAATTTATTCTGGCTTCCGGGTAGTAGAAGCAGCACCTTCTCTCCGACTGCCAGTTCCCTGTCCTTTGCCTTCCTATTAAAATATGCTGCATGTTTCTTCCTGGCTTGCTTCAAATTATCATTTGCCAGTTTCCATCCAGCTTTCAAACGAGTGGTCAGTTCGTTCACGTATTGATACGATGAGGTAACAGTCTCTTCCGCCTTCTCATCGGTCCAGGTCCTTAATAGAGCTTCTAATGGACCTTTTATTGGCCTCCCAAATAGCAGAGTTGCGGGAGCCATCCCGGTTGAACTATGTGGTACCTCTCGGTACGCAAACAATGCGGCGGGCAGGAATTGATCCCACAGATCCGGTTTTTCGTGTGCCAGCTTTCTCAGGATAGAAATGAGAGTCCCGTTGAACCTCTCTACCTGGCCGTTCCCTTGTGGATGGTACGGACTACAATGAAAGTGTCTGGCTTGAAATAGCTTAAAAACTTCTTCCGTTAGTTTCCCCTTGAACTGAGAACCATTATCCGTCAAGATTTGATGCGGGAATCCTAATTTGGTAAATATTGTAAGTAGTGCCTCTGCTACATGTTTTGAATCAATTGATGGCAGGGCTACCGCCTCTCCCCACATAGAACAAGTGTCCACCAGAGTAAGGATGTAACTGTTCCTCCTCTTGGTCCGAGTGAGAGGTCCTACAATATCCACTGCAACCCTCTCAAAAGGTGTTCCCACTATGGGCATTTCCCCTAGAGTTGCAGGAGCAGTCCAGTGCTTTGGAGCTACCCTTTGACATTCTGGGCAGGATTTGACATATCTTTTTATATCCTCCGTTATCCCTGGCCAGAAGTAATGACAAGCTATACGCTGTCCTGTGGCGCTGATCCCCATGTGACCACTGAAGGGAATCGCATGCCCGAGTTCCATCACTTTATCTCTATATGAAGTGGGAAGAACCAGCTGGTTGTGACCATTTGTTCCAGTTCCGGCCTTCCTGTATAAGAGTTTGTTCTTCATGAAATATTCCCCCTTGCTCGGAGGTGTGTGGCATTTGGGCAATTTTTTAAAACAGGGCTTGAGTGTCCTATCCTCAGCCTGCGCCTTCCTCATCTCCTCTGGATGAGCATTTATAGGTTCACCTTCTTCCTCCTTCTTCTGTGACCTGGTCTGCACTGTCGCCATGATCACAGGTTTCTCGGGATTCCCCAAGAAGACGTATCTACACCCCAATATCAGAGGGTAGATTGGTTCATCTATCACTGCTGCTCTGATTTCTCCCTCCACATAGCGAGTTTTCACCGTTATCCTTGCGATGGGAAGTGTCATGAGTGGTATGTCCTTAGTCGCCCCTTGTATTTCCACTGTTTCTGTGGTATACTGACTTGGGTCCACTAGGCTAGACTTCACAACTGAATCATAATCCAAACCTGTATCATAAAGGCACCTTATGGTGACCCCATTACAAATAACATCCTCACAAACTGGGGGGTGATAAGGTTCCTGTTGTCCATTAGGATTAACCTTTAATCTTCGCGTCCCCGACTTCATTGCAGCAATGTTTGAAGGTTTCCTTCTACAAAATTCGGTGTTATGGTTATCCTTCTTGCACCATTTACACCATCTTTTTCCTTGGTTCAACGGTTTTCTTTCATTGAACTTTTGGTCATTGAACTGTGAGTTTCTGTCGCGATAGTCATTTCTTGGCCGCTCAAAGTTTGTCCTACCTTTATTTCCCTGCTCTCTATTATCAAATTTATTAAATTGCTGTGGAGCTTTAAAATTGTCTATGTGCTTCTTTTTTAGCACCACTTACCTCTGCCTGAGCTGCCTGATACCTCTCAGCAACATTTAAAATTTCCCCCAACTTCTCTGCACCTTGTTCCATGAGAAATTTTCTCATGTCTGGAGCCATGGACTCTCTCAATTGCTCAATCATGATCATTTCTTTAAGATCTTGGGTCTTCCCCAGAGCCGTCCATTTCTCCAAATAGGTTTCTAGTCTAGCAGAGAATTGGTGGTATGTCTCCCCAGACAACAGTTTGGCATTTCTAAATTTCTTACGATAAAATTCACCATTCTTCTCGTACCTTAATAACAAAGCCTGCTTTAACATGTCATAATTGTCTTGGTCTTCCCTGTTCATTTTGGCAAATACTTCATAAGAAGTACCTCTCAATCCCTGTGATAGCTTTAAACTCCACCTCTCTCTCTCTAACCCATATGTAGTAGCTAATAACTCAAAACGTCCTAGGTACCCCTCTATGTCATCGTCTTTTTCAACAAAATGGTCTAAATGAAACCCCATAGCTGAGTTTGAGGCTCCCAGACTGGGCGTAGCATCTGAGGCAAAAGGGCTGGCACCATTTTCAGGAGCCGGGCCTTGTAATTCCAGCTCCCTTAGTCGTAATTCGTGCTCCCTTTGCAACCTTCTATCTTCTGCCTCCCTTTCGGCAGTCAACCTTTTTTCTTCTGCCTCCCTTTCGGCAGTCAACCTTTTTCTTTCTGCCTCCCTTTGCTGTCGTTTTTCTTCTGCCTCAATCTGCAGCCTCTTAATTTCTCTATCAGCCTCAATTTGTAACCTCTTCTCTTCAGCTACCTTTCTATCTTCCCTTTCAATATATTTATCACATTCAGCCGTTACATATTGAATTAAAATCTGACCATCCATTCCCATCTCCTTTGCGGTCAGCACAGCAGCTGATCGGAATTTTGCTAGCTCCGCCATACTTTTCAGACAATATAATAATATACAAGCTAAATCTCTAACCAGTAAATACACTAAGTACTTCTTATGACTATAGTCTAACTAATTCTAACTAACCAGTTAACTAATTAATTATCACTGGCTGTGAAGATTCACCAACTTTTATCTGCAGGGACACTTTTAATTTTAAAGGGAATTTCACAATTTTTTTCCCCTAATTTTATTTCTCCAACCAGGAGATCCTAATATTACTGTTGGGCTAATTATCCCTGGACAAGACCCCAATGTATGTAGTGGGTTTGATGGTATTGTATGATGGTGATATTACTAAATGTAATGTATGAGGCCAGCTGTGAAGGCTCCTGAGATAAAATGTAGTTGTGAATTGTCAGAAGGCCTTTCTTGCTACCACTACGACCTCACACTCAATTTTTTTTCTTAATGAATGTAGCTATGTAAAATGTCTAGGGTAATGATATGTAATGTGGTGTGATAGTTATAGATACACCCACAGATATTTAAGCAGACTAATAATATTTAACAAATATTATAATACACTGAACTAACTCAAGAGTGTAAAATTTTTGATAGAATTATATTACATTTATTTTGTTCTGGATCAAGTTTTATGTTGACCAGAACTTTAAAAAAAAAAAAAAAAAAAGGATTTAAAAATTATGAAAGAAATGCATGGAATGTTACATAATAAATGCAAGAGTGTACATATATAAGTACTAGACTAGTTAGTTTTATTAAAATGTTCTAGTAGTCATCTACTTGGGAGGATAGTTAATGCTTGTGCTGTTGGGGTGGCCTCATCACACCTGTCTATATTGACTACACAGTGTCCAGTAAATTACAGGAATTTTATGGGGTATTAGTAACTAAAAGGCGTTGGTGAACTTCCAGCAGACCAGAGGCTCACTCAACTTGCATATGTAGCTCTGGTGCTGAAATCTGGTGGTCCCACCTCTCCGTGCTGGCGGGCAATAATAGTGGTCTCTGTCACAACGTACTGCACAGATACACTCGAGTAAAATCACCAACTGAATGGACACCGCCTTGTTGACAACTGAAACTCACAGCTCTGCAATCAAAGTATTGGCTATGTGTCAAAATTCTATTCTCTACCCACGTCTGGACACAACACGGACACAACAACCACATCATACAGACAGGTCAGATCTCTCTGACCAAACAGCACATTTACCATGGTGGTTTTACATCAGATAGATCCTCCCAGACTATAGATTCTGAAAAATATTTATTAGTTTCCTTCCCTAAAAGTGGATAGGTAATATGTTTCATTATTCTCAACACTTGATCTGTCTTTCCTAACCCTTGCTGGAGTTTATGTATATTGTTGGTCCCTAGACCCTGACTTGGGCGGGGGGTCTAGAGCAAATCCCTACTTGTTTGTAAGGCTAGATTATGATATGGCAGTATCAAATCACTCGAACATTAAACAATATTCAAAATATACAAAGAAATAATTTCAATCTTACCAGATTATGAATAAAGAACACAGAAATGCTAGCAAAACTCAGCTGAGCTGCTGGCTATAGTATGGCGTCCCTGAACTTATTTCACTTTCTTTCATTTGGAAATCACCACACTTTAAAATACTGTGTCTATCATCGAACAACTATTGAGGAATGGCCCCACTTGCGCGTCTGAGCGCCGATAAAATGATTGTCTGTGGCCAATCACTGCCTAGGTTTATTTCAAATTCAAATTTCCTACCCTAAAGTCATTTCAGTCATGCTTCAGTCAAGTATGGATGTTTATCTGTTAGTCTGTCCGTCTCTACTTGTTTTTTTCAAAAACGTACTTGATTTTTGAACCAACCTTTCTCTCCCCTCCAAAATTTTGTCCTTAAAAGTTATATTTAGACACAGCTCCCACCAATGTCCCTTCGCTTCCCTACTAAGTAGATTTGAACACCTGCATCTCAAGGTCGTGTTTTTTTGTGCAAATAGCGACACTTTTTATTCCATACAGTCTGTCGCTGATGTGAACAACACTGTCTTTTGTCATTATCTTCAATATTATCTATCCATCTGTAAAATTAAGAACATATTAGTTCACTGCTCAGAATGGGCCATCCGGCCAGCTAATTTTTATATTCCTAACATTAATATTACGAAAAAGTTACTTTTTAATTTTTGTAATATTCCAAACATCTGCGTTCTGCCGCTGAATTCAAATCAAAGGCTTGGTATCGCAAAAGCGACCAATAAATGACTGTGGCGTAACATATCCAAGGTCCCTTCTGTCGAGTTCCTTACTTTATGTCAACTTGGGAAACGTGACTTTTCTCCGTTTCCCCCCCAATTGCGTCTCCTTAGCCTTTCTAGTCTCACGCAATCTTTCCAGTCATATTTTTTTCCTTTTTTATCCGCCGTTCCCCTCCTGTCTAGCAAGTCAATTTTTATGGAGGGTGATGACCCGCGGTCTGGGCGATCATGTACTATCAGCAGCCTACGCATTATGTTTTTATCCTTACATGTTATCTTTGGAGGTATTTTACCGTTGTATCTCTGTCAATTTCACTACAATCTCTTCCACCAGCTCCGCCGCCCTCCTCCTTTTTCAGCCTGGTAACTTTATCAGATACTTTAACTCTTTGTTCAAAATAGTGTACTTGTTTTGTTTGTTGTTCAACTAACTTTTGAAATAATTCAAATCTTTATTCTAGAGATGTGCATGTCTAGTGGTCAAATGTCTTTTCAATTTACTATGAACCATGGCTTCGTTCCAAAGTTTGTCACCGCACACAACACATAATGGCTGAAAACAATCTGTCTCTCCAGACCAAGAAAATCCCAGACTTAAATAGCTGTCCATGTACTGTCTACGAACTTTAGATTTATAAATCTTACTCGGTGTTGGCGTGACCTCGTCCAAACTGACATTTTCATTAGCCTACTGCAAATACTAGCCATGCTGTCATTGTTACTATTTTCTTGGACACGTTTTCTTGTAATAAATCTATCAGTTTCAGTTAGCATTTCTACTTTTAATAACGTTTTAAAAAGGCAAATAGAATGTACTAAATTATTTGACACAGTTTTACAAATCAAACACAAGCAAGAAACAACACGCTGATCACTGTGTTAATTATAAAGTGATACAACACGAATTGAACGCGCATGCGCAAATTCATAATTTCCTCTATCTTACCGCTCTTTCTGATACGAAATTTAATCAGGTCTATGTGGAACTACTGTGCTTCGTCCATGACCTTTGAACGTTGTTTATGTGTCTCTTGTCTTTTTGTAATATCATGAATTTTTGAAGTATATCTATTTTTGTTCAATGCAGTTAATAGCTCCAATTATTATTGAATGAATTCAAGCTGTAAGATCATTTTAATATTACATGATCACTGGAAATATACTTCATGTAGCAAAGTTAGAAAATTTTTGAGGCACATTTTGATAGGCGCGGGATACACTAGTGTGCCGCGGCACACCGCTCGAGAAACACTGCAATAGACAGTAATATACAAAGTACTTTCTGCGTACTGTCCGTAATATTTACTGTTTAATACGACTCGGATTACCTTTCCTTGACTTAACTTCCTGGGTATATCTAACTTTGACTGCTTTTTTTTTTACTTCCTTCTCTGAACATGTTTCGTGGTTTATCGCGTACGCTGGTGGAATATAGGCATTTTATAACAGGCATTTTTGTACATACCGTTGTGGAACTGAATTTGGGAAACATGTTATTCCACTTTTCAAGTGTTATGAATTAGTTCTTAGTTCGGGCCTTTCTATGTAATTTCATGTTTTATAGGCGTGTTTTCCTTATTTTACGTTCTATCTTTTTGAAACCGTATCTGTCGAGTTTCTGATTTATTATTTCTCTAGACACTTACTAAAATATTTAATTGTCTTGCATTATGTTGCTGATTAGCATGCAACAAGGATCCCTTTTTTTTTGTCCTCACTTGATCTTTAAATGAAGGTAGAATTTTACTAACAAGTTATTTTATTTATTGATTCAAATGTACGTTTTAAAATTATTTTTACACACATACACACACACCAACACACACACACACACACACACACATCTCCCTCTCTCTCTGTCTCTCTCTCGATATATATACATATACATATATATATATATATGTATATATATGTGTGTGTGTGTGTGTGTGTGTGTGCGCGCGCTCGCACACATGCACACACATCAATTAACAGAAGTGGAGTTCAGTAGACTCTGGCGCAACAACCTGCTAATTTATATATTGTCATCTACTTGATCGTTGCAATGATATGAACCAGTTGTCACAAGAGTAAATGATTCTCTAACAAACAGAGATTTTGTAAGGAGGTCATTATTGTCATTCCCGGCTTGCTATGTGTCTGAAAATTGCTTATCGTTTATCTTTTTAAATTATTTGTCGTCGTTAAGAAAATATGTATCCAGCATTAAAAAAAAGAGATTAAAATCTAAAAGCTAGTGTCCTAAACGTGAAGACAATATTTTCTTCTTATAGGAGAGGTTTAAAATTTCCACTGCTTTGTACAGTTTGATTTTGAAAAAAAATATTCTTGTAATCAGGTGCGTACTAACAACCCAGGAGCAAAAATGTAGTCTGATTATTGATTCCACATGGAGTGGTTAAGGAAGCGTGAACCCCTCTATTGCTGTGGGCCCTCGAGTAGTACCCTTAGCCCTCTCCTGCTTTTTTCATGTTTATTTATTTGTAATCTTCTACGTTGATCATTATATTTAAATGCTATTGCATATTACAAATATGCTTTTTTCTGTTTTTTGCAGCTGGGACTTCTGCGCATGTTCACCGAGCATTGGAACTTCCCGTTATTAGGGTAAAAGAAAATAGACAAGCTTACACATTTGGCTGACGGCTGGGGGGTGGGGTGTTAACGTCTGAGGATCAGATTTCCCCTGCTGTAACGGTCTGTATAGAAATTCTTATCAATAACAAGAAATTTAATTTGATTTTAAGGACTATCTTCATTGCACACAGACATCTCCATCAGTGCTCAGATCTCCTCCCTTAGAGCACACAAGGAGGATCTCAGCACAGTGCACGAACTTCGTAGCGCCGGCGAGTATCTCAATTTGTGTATTTGTGAATCACACATGCTATAAATATTTTTGTGGTTGGTAAGTTTCCAATTTTTAAATTTTTGTCTGGGCAGCGGCCTGATGGTCTACTCTTTACTATTTCCAACTGCCATGGGATTTTCAACGTGCGCAACTTTCACACGAGACTTCTTGTTTTTCGCCCTTATCCGAAAAGGCTAGGCATCTGATCTCACTACTCAGGAGACCAGGGGGAGTATGACATCATTAGGACCACTAGTTGTGAAAAAATTTGCATGAATTATATTCCCTCAACTGGAAATTAAAAAAAAAAAGAAGCAGCTCTTATATTTAATTGTCACAATATTTTAACATATAAATACATAATGTCTCTCTAACCTTTCTAAACGTTGTTCGTTAAAGCTAAATTATTTAATTATACAGTAATTCGCAGTGGAAAATATACTGTCATATAATAGAGAGAAAACATTATATTAAGATAATACCTCGTACCAACCTTTAGCTGAGTATACACTGCACAAATTCTGTCTTTCAAAACATGTGTCTGCAGCCGATACCGATAAATGTTCGTTTACGAATGACAATTGGATCCGTGTTGCACAAATTTACTTCCCCTTACTGTCTGCTATCTTGGAACAGGGCATAATTTTTCTCTTGGTCTATTAAAATAATCTTGTGGTTGAGTTTGAAAAAACCTAAATCAAAATTCGTCTATCGCTGCGTATTACTTCCTTATCTAGAAAGAATGAAAGTCTCAATAGACGCACAGCTCTAGTGCGAAACAGGTATCCGAGAACGGAAACATTACATACCAAATGCTTTAAAATGTGGTTTGTAATTTGACGACTTTACCCCACGAGTTGTTTGGCTCAACACGATGTTGTGCATTCAGGCCCGGCTCTTAGTGCGAGATGAGCGGCCGCACCGGGCACGGACTTGAACTAGGCGCGGAAATTTTTAAAAATAAACGAAAAACATTAAAGTTGTAAAAGAATAAAAAACAGGAAATACAAAAATTTCAAAATAGAAAAATGAGTTGCTTTGGATGGAACGGATGCATTTCCTTATTTGTCTTAGATTATTATTTGTTTTCTTCAAAATCAGCGCATTGAACGCTCATGTGTAAATGAGCATGAATAAAGAAAGCATTATTTACTATGAAATTGTAAAAACACTAGTACATTATGTTTTTGTAAAATGATTCAGTGAACATCACTCGTTGAAACTACTGTGCGACCCAGCACTATAGGCTGAAACAGAATCTCACAAGAGAACATGCAATAATGCACGAAAAAAAGGGGAGGGGGAGATCTCGTACAACTTAGAAACTTACATAGGTTCGTCTCTGGGTACATTATTCTCCCAAGAGCGGCTGGTACACCCCGCCCGTTTGCTTATATCAGGGGTTTCCAACCATTTTCTGCCCCGTATTCTCTCGATTATAGCAAACCTTCCCGCACCCAGTATTCAGATTGAGAGGAAGCAATTCTAGAGCTTACACAAGAGCTTAGTATGCGGATACGAAAATAAATTAAAAGATTAATTAATTTTTCATTACAAAACCCATATCCAGTACATAAATGTATTTTTAGTATCATAATGTTATTAAATGTTTATCAGAACACGCTCAAATAAATTAGTGAGACCATTGGTTCTTCTTCTACTTTGTTCAACCTCAGACTTCCACATTAATGACTCTAATAAAGGCAGTAGTCAGCTCAAGGTTCCTGACATCTCCAAACAGTTTTCCATTGAGAGAAGTTTGTTATTGTCATATGTCACTCCGTTCACTGCTGTAAGTTGGCCAGGACTGGAGCAGATCTTCGGCTGTCATGGGGCTGGTGCCACGGGAGCAGAGATCTGTTGGAGCGATCTTGTACTTGTGATATAGATGGTACCTCAATCTATTGGGACCAGAACGTAAGCGGAAAATGATGACCTGGTCACGCCAAGACAGCTGGTGATAGGCATCATCTTTTATGTGACCTGGGTTCTCGCTGTCCCAGTTGGACTTAAATATGACGTTTATAGTTGTTTTAGCCATGTCATAAGTTGTCTCTATATCGTTTTGTTGCAGGGATCCCCCTTCTTTAGCAAGTTTATCTGTCTCTTCGTTGCCTGGAATGTTGCAATGGGCTGGTATTCACTGGTCGGTGCACTTGTTGAAGCATTTGGTCAGGCTTTCAAGTGAGTTTATCAAATCTCTCAATCTGTTAGCATGTTTGCCCATTAAGGCTGTTTGTTGTCGTCCAACAGTTTTATTGTTGGTATAATTTTTTGAAAGAGATGCCCACATATCGTGTTCAGCCTTCATTGTGTTTCTTGCTTTGGATTTGACTGAGAACAGGACCAGCCATTATCTCTCCAATCCAGAACCCTGTGTTCACTAACACCACTAATTTTGGACTGTTTCAAAAGGATAATATAGTTATTTACCAAATATTTCCCGTACCCCCTCGACAAGATTCTCGTACCTCTTGGAGGATATGTTCTACTGTTTGTTTGTCCTCCCCATGTTGACACATATCTGTCTCTCCATCCGATTTTCAGTTTTTTGTGTCACGGATTGCTTCCCTTGCTTTGCAGTAGTGGTCCAACGGTGGCCAAAACTCAAGAGTATCTAAATGGGTCGTCAAAGGTGTCTACCTTTGCACAAGATTACTCTTAGCAGAGATGTAGATAGAAGGGTAAAGACGCTTCTATCCTAAGGGTGTGTTCACAAGATAATTCAGAAGTCAAGAACAATGCTGCTTAGCACTGAACATTTGTTAACTTATATCTGTCCTTCGCCTTTTGTGAAGGATTTAAGCAAAAGTTTTTAGCCCGTTCAAGCCCCCAGCTGAGTTAATTCAGCGAATTTCCTCTTAAAATGGTATAGCTCTGTTTAGAGGTAAATATATGTGTATATATATATATATATATATATATATATATATATATATATATATTAAATATTCTGGCTCATACGTTTGCTCTCATACACGTAATAACTGAATAAACAACTATCGTTTAGTTTTAAAACAACAGGTAACATATTTAATAATCAATTAGTACTGACAGTTTGAAATAAATGAAATGCTGGTGAATTTTATATTGGAATCAAATTTTCTCTTCACGGAGATTTAGGGTGAGTATACAGTTCAGAAAATTATGTCCGTGTTAAAAAGTTGGATACTGAGACAGATTGGTGATACGACTGGTACTGGTGTAGATAGACTGGCTGAGTCTCACTCTTGAAGTTGTAGTATGGAAAGGTGAGACCTCCGGGCAACGCCGGATACTTATAGCCAAGAATGTAAATGTTCTAATATATGTGCCGCTGTTAATGACGTACAGCTAACGCCGGGCTTACAGGTGGCCGACTAAGTGTGTGGGTGTGTAGATGCACATAGACGCGAATGCCGAGTGGTATTAATTAAGTTGTCAACCAATCACCCACACCAATGCACATATAGAAGTGACTGACATCTTAAACTTTGCATACTAGGAAATGCAGTAACAGCTGTAACGTTTATACACTGTTTATTTGACTGGAACAAGAGACACGTAAACAATCCTAGTAAACGGTACTTGGTACATAGCAAACGATCACTGTCACGAGTTACAGGGTAAAGTACATCATGGAAACATCGTACAACTATGCTCTCCACTTTCTTTCCTCTGACAATACAATACATGAGCCGACTACAGTTCCTGGCTCTAAATAATATAAATACTCCTCCAACTCGTCTGGCAATGCACTACATGAGCCGAATAAAGTTCCTGGCTCTAAGATAATATAAATACTCCTCCAACTCTTCTGGCACTGCAATACATGAGCCGAATAAAGTTCCTGGCTCTAAATAATCTTCCAACTCTTCTGGCAATGTAATACATGAGCCGAATACAGTTCCTGGCTCTAAGATAATATAAACTTTCTTCTTACCTCCTCTGCTCTGGCAATACAATACAATATCTAATACACGTTGCACAATCTTAATACGAGCCTTCTATCCCAGGCTTTAGAATTATCATGGGAAGTCTTCAACATTTATATTCCACCAGAAATATCTCCCAGAAAACACAGTAAGAAAACATGGCTGACCAGCCCGGTCAAACGCCCACAGCGAACTGTCACGAGATATCTCGCATATCATTCCCGCCAAACAGTCACGCATGCGCCGTTACCGCGAACCGTGAACTGTTCTTAATCTCGCAGGTACGAGAAGGTTCTGGAACAAACAAGTCAAGGGAGGTAACAACTAAATCTGACCTGACATGTAAAAAATATTAATGTTTAAATCCTCTTGCTTAAAAAAACTGACTTTAACAGTCCGGTTGCTGCTGTCTTTTTATAAGCACTTAAGTGATATAAGGGGGTCCTGCAGCTGGGGTTTTCGTCCCTTCTTGGTGATGAGGGCACTTCTTCACACGACTTGTCCGATTTAGGCGGTTGGTGTAGATTCCCTGCTTTTCTCTCACAACTAGCTTCGTTCCACGAACGTTTCAGACAAAATAGAAAAACAAATGAATTTGCTAAGTACATTTGTGGGTTGCCTATTAACAGGCGCATTCTCGCTGTCCACCACCCCAATGTTAATCTCTCAGAAGAATTAAATCCTTGAGTACATAGTGTAGCTCAGGAAAGATGATTAAAATTCACCAATATTCTTCTGGCTATTAAACTGGGAACATGTGTCTGTACGGCGCAAATAATGCTTTGTGCCTGAACTAACATTAACAAGTTACATATATCTCACAAAATGATATTTTAAACTTGAGGCACGTGATGTAATCCTCACTCATCACTGCTCCAGTCGGAGTCTGAGGTCACCTCTGCTGTCGGGTTTTCCGCACGACTAGCAAGAAGAAATCATCAGCGCTTGCTGTAGTGGTTTATGAATATACTATTTTCGTATGTTGAGTTTGGTAGCCTCATATATAACCACTTAACAAGAAAACATGTTAATTCACATTTGTAATTTAAATGTTCACAACTTACTCCACAGTTTTGGGAACGCACAATCTCCTCGCACAGGTCAGAATGGACACGAGCAATTTAGGTTATATGCTCTCGAATCACTTGGTCTGGAAATTTTGACGGGTGAATCTGCGAAACACTTGGCCTGGGAAATTATGAATTCCGCTTATGACGGGTAAATCTGCGAAACACTTGGCCTTGAAAAGTTTCTCTTATGACGGGTGATTCAATTCCTTAGGTTTCCAGTCTTGTATTTAAAGTCCTGGTCCATTAAGCTTCCAGTCTCTGTACTTATAAAGGCGGGCTTACTTTTTAAGGTTTTAAGTTTCCCAAATACTTCGATCTGTCACTTATAAGTACGGAATTCTAAGTCCGATGTCTCAATGGCTTCTGGGAGTTTGCTCATTTGACGATGCAGTGCAGTCTCTGCGTTCTGTGTCTCTGATTTCGCTAGATTATATCTCCCACTTCTCAGTTCAAATCACATATTGTGTTTCCGCCAAATTTTCCAATGATTTTCATTGTTTATGCCGGCCCTCAAATCAAACCAATCGAATCTCTTTAGCACTGGGTTGTATTATCTAATTTCAAAATATCCCCCACGTGTTTTAAAATATTACATTTAATATTCCAACGCGTGACCTCTTTCGAATCATGCGGTAATATTTCCACCGGCATCTTTATGCAACTTCACTCACAAATATGTGAACTATTCTGGCTAATGCCTTCCGCCAAGATTTTCTACCCAGACAGATTTATCTGTAATAATGATACAGACAGGGTCAGAGGATGCGATTATCTCATTATCGCCTATGTGTGTGTGAATCCCCAGACTGATTTCTCAGACGGACAATACGGTATTTTATTGAATCGCTCGGCACGACCAGCTTGGGTAAACAGGGACCGGCGACTCAAAGAGATAAACGTATTACCGCTGACCGGTGACAATGACCGGGTATTGTTACGACAATACCACAGTTCACCTATCAGAAACGTAACTAAGTATGAGGAGTGGTCAAAGTAAAAGAAAAAGATAAAGATAGTCCCGTAGCAGATACTTCCGTGAGGGAGTGGAGTGTTAGAGACATCACCCTACTAGATCCAGCATAACGAGCAAAATAATGAATGAAAAGGGCAAAAAGTATGCCAAATAAAAGCGGCTGAATAGGAAAAAGAGAAAAATGAAGGATAAAAGGGATACTGACGGGGTGGCTAAAGGTGTGAGAGAGCCACCGAAAGAACACGTACAGACGTTTTGTCACATCTTGTACACGTGGTATTTAAATCTGCAATGGCCCCTTCGGAGGCTGAATATTTTCACATAATTTATTCTTGTTAGGATGCCTCTGCTGTATTGATCTGTATTGATATGCAATTTTTCTTAAAAATTATTTGTAAATTATTAATTTGATCTGGTCGTATGTTTGCTCTGTCTTCACTTTGTATTTTGCTTCCGCCTCCTGTGGCAGGTCTATCTGCCTTCTCATTTCCATGTATCTTGTAGTGGATAGGAATCTACTTTACTTTACTGTTTTGAATTTTTTTTTTTTTTTAAACCTGCAAAGGATCCCGTTTACACCCCCATTGAGGCATATTGGGAATATGGTGTTAGGTCCATATTTTATCGACCATCGGCACACTAGGGATGATGTGGTCAGCATCACGCTGGCCGCTTTAACCTTCCCAGAGTTGCTCTGGTACCCAATTAGGGCTGGGTCGATCCAGGAGCAGTTTGCGGTCTAAAATAATACCACCACCAGTACACTAACCACTGTGCTACCGCGGATCCTTTTGAATTTATAGTTAGTTTCCAGTACTGCGTCTGCCAGGCTGTCTAATTCGTTTTTATTGTTCCTGAGGTGAGTAGTGATGTCTGATAGGGAGAGTTGTGGGGAATACTATACGGTCTTTGAAAATAAAAACTTTTTTTTTAAAATAGCCTTTGACTGCAAAATCCCAGCTCCTTGTCTTCCCGAGGCGGAACCTATGGTTACTAATAGGAGAAAAGACGAGTCTCTAAAATTAGGAAGCTCCTGGTAGATGAAGCTCTTAAGCCGTGGATGGCACTCATCTAGGGTAAGGACAGCTATGATCTCAAACCACCAGATGTCTTGCAGGTAGACTGAGGACAGCTAAAGGCTATGGAAAGCAAACCCGAACAAAACTGCTCGCAGAAATCAGTTGAGCTGGGCTGAAAGGCCAGAAATCACAGCCTAGCTCTAAATGCAGCACAATGTATTCATTCCGCTCAAAACAAAATGGCACATACATACACTAATGAACTCTCTTTCTCACACTGACATTGACCAAGATGTGTTACATAAAATAATAATAATTTATAACAAATTTATGAAACGACCGTCGTAATGTCCTTTTGCCGTCATGAATCGATGCAACTTTCACAGACAAGAGAACGGCATTAATGAGGATTCAAGGATAAACTTTATATCCGCGTAAATCCACATGGGAGCTTCTCTGCATTGAGATAGAATCCATAAACGGGGGAAACAAATTTTATTGAAAAATGTATGAGGAAAAATGATAAGTGTCACTGAGGGGATAAAGAAAGAAGGCGACTATTGTTTGATCAAGCATGTCGTACGGGGCGACTAATATGAGGTTGTGCATGGAACTAGCAACCTCATGTTGTCAAATAAATTACCATAGACGTTACCGTGGCAAGAACACATGAATCCTTGCGCACATATTACTGCAGGGGAACATCTACAATGATTGTTCCATGTTCTATTAGGAACAAAATAAGGAATGATGAATGAATTAATTTCTGATATAACCGACGGACTTCAATCTAGGTTTAAAGACGCGTGCCTTGCCACAAAAAGAGAAACACCTGAAAGAAAAAAAAATCTAAAATATATTCTATCAAGTTCTTTAACAGGCGCCATTAGTGTCATATTATATCAGTTAATGCCCCGTGGGGTGCCCGGGGGTCTCAGAGGAAACGTTGAAAGAATAGAACAACTGCTCCCTCAGGCATGTCGTAGAAGGCTACAAGTACGAGATTTGTGTATTGAGATGACGACCTCATCATGTGACACCATTTATCACAGAAACCATCGTTACAAGAGGATGTGCATGCCTGGTCCAAGCTTTCTTTAACAGTACTAGCTGTAGTGGTGCTTCTATGCGCCATTAAGAGCAGAAAGGACAATAATGAACGACTCACGTTCTGGTATAACCAACTAACTTAAAGACTTGTGTTCTGGTATAACCAACTAACTTAAAGACTTGTGGTCTGGTATAACCAACTAACTTAAAGACTTGTGTTCTGGTATAACCAACTAACTTAAAGACTTGTGTTCTGGTATAACCAACTAACTTAAAGACTTGTGTTCTGGTATAACCAACTAACTTAAAGACTTGTGGTCTGGTATAACCAACTAACTTAAAGACTTGTGGTCTGGTATAACAAACTAACTTAAAGACTTGTGTTCTGGTATAACCAACCAACTTAAAGACTTGTGTTCTGGTATAACCAACTAACTTAAAGACTTGTGTTCTGGTAAAACCAACTAACTTAAAGACTTGTGTTCTGGTATAATCAACTAACTTAAAGACTTGTGTTCTGGTATAACCAACTAACTTAAAGACTTGTGGTCTGGTATAACCAACTAACTTAAAAACTTGTGTTCTGGTATAACCAACTAACTTAAAGACTTGTGGTCTGGTATAACCAACTAACTTAAAGACTTGTGTTCTGGTATAACCAACTAACTTAAACACTTGTGTTCTGGTATAACCAACTAACTTAAAGACTTGTGTTCTAGTATAACCAACTAACTTAAAGACTTGTTGTTGCATCCTTTTTAAGTCCTTAACAGGCTTTAACAAATATAGACAGTCTCAGGTCCTGTCTTTGTTAAAAGTGTACGCACCAACTGAGATATTAGTAATACGTTTGGTATATTAAATTTATTGTGCACGAGAACGCACATTTTTGGGGATTTTGAAATTAATGCGCTTGTTGTCAAACAAAGGCAGATGACGTATCTGCTTGGAGAATGAAGCAGGATCCCTACCAGACAGTATGGTCTGTTGATGTATTTTAGCCCCTGTGTTCGGGCATATTGATGTTTACTTTGGTGATCGACTCACTGCATTCAAGACATAGCCCCAGTATCACAGAGTAAGGTATTAATATAATTGATTATATATTTTATTGAATTAATGTCGTCATTGACATAACTTCTTCAAGTCGACCTCTAGCTGGTACCCTCATGCGTTGGGACCAGAATGGATCAAACTTGAACATTTATGCATTCATAGTTTCGAGCATATTTATATTGAAACTCGTTGATTGAAATTATGGGATCTACGTTATTGAATATTGGAATTGCCGTCATACGATTAACGGCTCTTTTGATGGAAGGTGAACCAAAGTTAGAAGTTCAGCCTAGGATATATATTTCAAGTTAATGATTGTATTATGAAATCTAAAAGTCGTATTCTATTGACTATCTAGATAGGAGGGAATATCTATTTGATTGGATCTTATACTCTTGGTTGTACGAGGAGAGATTGTCCTTGAAAGGTCAACCGTCTTAGAGAACATTTGTTAAACCAACTATTCACTATTGTAAGATGAACCTTCAAGATTATGCTGATGTACTTTATATTGATTAACCATGTACCTGATGGAACATTACCTACCATTTGATCAGGAAGGAATTTTCCAATATATGCAAGATTTTTGTATCGTCCTTTGTCAAAGTGATTGTCAAAGAAACCGTGGATTGTAACTTTACCAATCATGAGTTCCAGTGTCTTTCCCTCGACACTGTTGGTGTTGATGCGACCGTGATGACTTGAACTATTTGTACATTCATATAAAATATCATTCGCGTCTGATTCAAGCAAATATTTAACTGTCTTCGCTTACACCATTCAAGCAAATAACTAACATTCAAATAAGACAGTATACGAATATGACAGCTACACAAAAGCACGGCTACAATTGGCGGCACAGTGTGTTCTGAATTTTAACGGATTCTTGGGAACGAAAGCCCTCATTGAACAAGCAATTGAAATCGAAAGAATACTTCAAGTCGACATTACCTAACATGGAGGCCAAGGTCACTCAAAGTCTTCAACCGTCAACACGGAACTTCAATTTTCAAGAACAAAAGTGAAATGGAATCAAGTTCTTCTTTCATTCAAGATACTAAGGCTCAGTAACACAGCGCCCGATTTCCAAATTTGGCAATCCTGCAAGGATCAGGAAACTTTTCGATATCGGAAATAAGATAAGTTGATAACGCTGTTGTTTATTCCACCGTTTTCGTTGGTTGAGCTCTTCTTTTAAGATGTCCATTTCTTTATTATTCGTAATACTTGTTTTATGTTCAATGTTTTATGCGGGAGGTTGGGTAGGTGAATTATGAAGGGAACATACCAGTTTCACCACAGGTCCTTCATAATTGTTCTTTAGAATTATTTGCAGACTTCCCATAGTGGAATGTTCCGACACCTGTGTGTCGAAGGATTCTAGGTCCACTGTGTCTGGTTGTCTGTGACACCTGACTGTTTAGTTGGGACGTCCAGTTTCATTGTAGTTTTCGTAGAAATTTTTATTCGTACTTTAGTTTTATGATGTATTTTATACGTATAATCCGTCCAGTCTCACCTTACTATCGTTTAGTTGTTTACAAACCTATGTCTATACACGGTGTTGTCAATTATCTTGTTTAATTGTTTATCGCAGTGATCGTTGCACTTTTTGCAAAATTATTTCTTATTTTTTCATTCTAACATTTTTTATTTCTGCGATTGTTTTCATTTGTCATTAACTATCTTGTCTTGTCACTATTGTCGTAATTGTCTATTGCTTTTGTCTTATCATAACATTTTCATTGCATAAATTATTTTTGTTGATTAATAATATATTAATAATTATATGATATTGAATACAATTATTGGACATGAACGAATTACACTAATAAGAGTGTAAAATAATTTGTTATTAATTGAATAACATTTATTTAAGGAGAAATATTTCAAAAACTTTGTAAAGAATGTCTTCCTTAGATTATTTTATTAAACAAGCAAAATCCCTTCAGTTAACTCCTGAAGAGGTAAAAGTATTCGCACTTGCGGAATATAAAAAGGCTCAAGAGATAGAAGCGGAACAGAGGAAATTAGAAACTCTTAGGCTAGAAAATCAGAAATTTGAAGCAGAAGAAAATGAGAAAAAAAAGAGATTTGAGGCTGAAGAAAACGATAAAAAACTTAAATTTGAAGCTGCTGAAAAAGAAAAGCAACTTAAAATTGAAATGGAAAAGACTAGAATTGAAATGGAAAGCAAGCAAAGGGAAATGGAATAGAGGAGATTGATAGCTCAGGAGAATGCAAGAAAATATCAGCTTGAGACTGAGGAAAATGAAAAGAAACGAAAGCATGATCTAAAACTTGCCGATTTAGAACATGATAGATTTAGATTAGCTCATGAGGTTAATACTCAAAAGACTCATGAAGGTCAAGCTTCATCTAAACATGATAATTTTAGGGAGGTTAACTTAAAATTACCTAAATTCAATCCACCATCCGACGATTTGATTTTCTTCCTAGACAGGTTTGAAGCTAATTGTAGATCCTATAACTTGGATAAATCACAATATTGTACCCATTTATCTAGGCTACTTACAGGCGAAGCTATGGCGGTCTACCATATGACTAGTACTAATGATAAAAATGATTATGATGCTCTTAGAGCCGCTCTTCTTAAGAAGTATCAAATGTCAGAAGATGAATACAGGGTACGTTTTAAAACTATGCTACCACAATCAGGAAAGAACTTTAATGACTTTCTTTCTCAGATACGCCTCACCTTGGAAAGATGGATGGAATTGTCCAAGGTAGAAAAATCTTATGACGGTCTTTTTGATTTATTGCTACGCGATAAAGTTTTATCTTCTGTAAATCCAGCATTTCTTGATTTTTTACATGAACGTAAACCTACTAATATGAAAGAAATGGATGAAAATTGCAAAAATTTCTGCACTGCACATCCGAACATGGATATTAGCAATACTCAGATTAAGGATGAATTGCCTGTTGCTTTTGCTATGCAACAGAATAACTTTTCACGACACCGTTCATTAAGTAACAACAGATCCTTTAAAAAGGGAAATAACGAGAATTTAAGTTCTTGTAATTTTTATAAGGGGAAACAATTCCAACAGTCTTCTCCATATAATGTTCCTTGGGTCAGTCTCACAGATCACGAGATTTTGATAACAATAATTTCAGAAATAATCAAGGAAACAATTATAAACAAAACTGGTGATCCAATTCGCAGTATTCTCATAATAGACAGGGTTCTCTGAACAGATCATTTGGTCAAAGACATAACAGTAATACCAATAATTGGCGTTATAACCAAGATTTTAACTCCAACAGTAACAGTAATTATGGCAATTTCAGAGAAAATAGTCAGAATCTATCGCGGCGAAGAGATAGATCTTCGAGCAGACCTCGTCATCAGTCTAATGTTGCTTTACTTGAGGCACAAACTAACAAAAATCAGGACAAAAATGTTAATCCACATAATGCAATGTCTTGTATTGATCTTGAGCAGGTAAAGGCTTGTCACGAATGCTCAACGCTATTCCAGCCCAAGGCGATCACGACGCTTAGATGCGGACACATATTGCCAAGTCTCCAAGCAGTCTGTACGGCCTTTCTGCGTCAGTTCACCAGGGAAAAGGATGCCTTAAATTCAATAGAGGATATGTTAACTCTATACCTTGTTCTATTTTATTTGATTCAGGCTGCAGCACCGTTGGAGTGCGGAATTCGCTGATCGACCCTTGTTGTGCTACGGGCAATACTGTCAAGTGCGTCACATTCGGCGGCACTGTGGAAACCTTTCCTACAGCTATTATTGATCTTAACACACCTTTCTTTTCAGGGAAGATCCACGCATGCCTTCTTCAGAATCCAGTTAGTGATGTCATACTGGGTTGCATACACGGTATAAAAGAGTGTACCCCACAGCAAATTGCTGAATGGGAAGAGCGACATATTCAGGCTGCAAATGCAGTAGTTACCAGAGCGCAAGCTACTGATATGTTGCGTAATACACCTTCTGAACCTGCGGTCAATGTTAATGATGATGTTGACACTCCTATTTCACGGGAGTCGTTTATAACATTGCAAAAAAATGATGCTTCATTGAATAGATTTTTTAAACTAGCTAATAACAAGACTACAAAAACAAATGCAAAATCTAGACATAATTTTGTACTCAAGAATGGGATATTGGTGAGACTAATACAAGACACTGATTCATCATTACGGTCTCAGATTTTAGTACCTCTTTCTATGAGAGCTCGTATATTGCGTCACGCACACGACTCTCAATGCGCAGGCCATATGGGTTTTTCACGAACCAAATCTAGAGTGCTATCTGCATTCTATTGGCCAGGCGTTCACAGATAAGTGAATATCTACTGCCTTTCGTGTACGACATGTCAGGAAGTCAAAGTTCGGGGTCCATACCACGCAGCTCCCATTCAGGCTGCGGACATTCCGATTCGACCATTTGAGAAAATGGCTATTGATATCATTGGTCCTATGCAACCTTCTGCAAGAGGACATACACATATTCTCACTTATGATATGTGTACTCGTTGGCCGGAGGCCATACCTCTGAAAAATACATCATCTGCTAGTGTTGCAGAGGCATTATGGTTGTTCTTTTCGCGCTTAGGTTTTCCGCGTAAGATCTTATCTGACCATGGTGTTCAGTTTGTATCTGAAGCTATGTCACAAGTCATGAAGTTGTTAGGTATTGATAGATCGCTTAGTTCGATTTACCACGCAATGTCCAATGGATTAATTGAGCGTAAGAATAGGACACTCAAACAGTTACAGGGTAAGATTACGCAAGATCATCCTCAGGATTGGGACAGAGTCCTACCTTCTGCCCTCTTTGCGTATCGCGAGGTGCAAAACGAAGCAACTGGTTTCTCTCCGTATCAATTAGTCTTCGGCATCCAACCTCGCGGACCAATGTCGTTACTCCACGACTTACACATTGAAGAGAATATCGAGGAGGAGACTCAATCGTCTTATGAGTATGTGATCTCTTTGAGAAAAAGGATCATAGATGCATGTAGGTTAGCTACCGTATCATCTGAACAAGCAAAAGAAAAAGCTAGACTTTTTGCAAACAAGTATAGACGTCTTCGTCAGCTTCTTCCGGGTGACGAGCATATGTATTATTGCCTTCTCAAAATAATCGTCTACTCATTACCTGGAGTGGCCCTTTTAGAATAATCTCTAGAATTTCGGATGTCGACTACATTGTCGATGTAAAGGGCAAACATAAAACCTTTTACATTAATATGTTAAAGGAATATCATACACGTCCTGACTATCTTCAGTCAGTATTCCATTCAACTGACAATCCTACACCTCCTATTCATCACTATACCACTTTAGCTGTCATTCAAGAAGAAGAGTCTTCTTTTCAAGACGTACCATTAACTATACCGGTGGTACCACTCCATCCGACTGAAAGTTGAAGTGATGTTACTATTTCTTCTGATCTTTCGGCTGATCAAAACCAGCAAGTTTCCTCACTTCTAAAATTTTATCAGGAAGTCCTCACTAACATCCCAGGTCGTACGTTAGTTATTAAACATGACATTCTATTGACTGACGACACACCTATTCGAGTCCGTCCATACCCTAACCCTTTACACTTTCGTACTCAGGTTGATAAGGAGTTGGAGGAAATGCTTCAATTAAAGATAATTGAACCTTCAACGTCACCATATTCTTCGTCTATGGTGATCATCAGAAAAAAAGATAACAATATTCGTCTTTGTGTAGACTATAGAAAATTAAACAAAGTTACACAATTTGACGCAGAACCATTACCTTTGTTAGAAGAATTATTAGTTAGATTGTCTGACTCTATTTTCTTTTCTAAATTTGACCTGTCAAAAGGATATTGGCAAGTCCCATTGACAGAAAATGCAAAGCCACTTACTGCCTTCTCGACACCTCGGGGCCTATGCCAATGGAATTTTATGCCATTTGGGTTAGTGAATGCTCCTGCCACTTTCGTGCGTATGATGCGCCGCATACTGTCTCATCGTCCCGATGTCATTGCATACATCGATGACATTTGTCTCTTTAGCAACTCATGGGATGAACATGTTCAGGGATTGAACACATTACTGTCCACGTTACGGTCATTTAACCTAACAGCTAAGCCATCCAAGGCATTCGTGGGTTTTCACGACATATCGTTTTTAGGCCCCCGTATTGGTCATGGCAAATTATATACTGAGGACAGTAACGTCACAAAAATCCTGAACATTACCGCTCCTAAAATAAAGAAACAAGTACGATCTTTGTTAGGTCTCATACAATTTTACGGTAAATTTATTCCTCATTTATCGACCATTACTGCTCCTTTCTCTTCATTGTTGAGGAAGGGCACAGCTAACGTGATTCGGTGGTCGGATGAACATCAAATCGCGTTGGATTCTATCAAGAATTTTTTTTCCAAACCTCCGGTTTTGATGCTACCTAATCCAAACATTCCTTTCATCCTTCGCAGTGACGCGTCTAATTACGGAATAGGGAGCGTACTACTTCAAGAATACTTAGGTACCTTGCATCCAGTGATGTATGTGTCAAGAAAGTTAACAGCAACGGAGCAGAAATACTCGGTTCTGGATAAGGAACTTCTGGCATTAGTTTGGTCAATTACCAAACTTGAGCGTTATTTGTTGGGATCTCATTTCATTGTTGAGTCTGATAAAAAAGCACTCACTGCTCTCAACACTAAGGACGTCAAGTCAGCGAAATCCACCAGATATGCAATAACTTTGCAACCTTACAGTTTTACCATACTTTCCACACCAGGATCACAAAATGTGTTAGCGGACTGTTTATCTAGGTGTCCAAGCGATCCAAGCGAGCAAATACTACCTACAGAGATTGGAACCTCTACACAGACAGTCTCGCAATTGTAACGTAATGATCAAATAACTTTGATGATTTATTAAACGTCTACTCAAGTAATATCTTCACTGTTTTTGCGTATGGAAGTTGATTATTCAGACTTTTAGTATTATAAGCCAATAACAGTGTTGTGTCAATAACATTGACGTAAAGAAAATTAACTTTCGTTTTTAAATGGACAACATTTCCTTCCGAACGTTACATTGTGAATATATATAATCATCCTTCTAAGGTGTTAGATACATGCTTTTCCAAGTGGAGTATGTTAACTTTCAGGATTCCTCGGAAAATAACATTTCAATTTCGTTGGATTTTAATAAAACGGAACTTCATGGATTATTGACTGTTTTCGGAAATGATAATGGAACTTCTTAAGGTTATTAGAGATTATAATAACTGGGATTGGTAACAATTTTAAGACATGAACAATTTTGATTAGTTATTAGCAATTAAGATCACTTAATTAGTTGTATATTTCACAGTGGTTAACAATAATAGTTTGTATAATAGTTCTTAGAACTAGAAACCACCACTTTTAGTGTATTATTTTAGCACTCTTAGTTAATTAGTGTCACTAATTAATTTTAGAAACAGCTAAGTGTCTTGATCACTTCGCGTGGTTTATTAATTGCTTTGATCACTTTGCATGTTTTATTTGCATTCTTTTTGGTTGGTTATGAATTCACTTCTCATTTATGATATAATTTCATCTTAATCATTTAAAATTAACTTGTGGATTTTTTTAGTTTGATGGTTTCACATCCTCGTTGTTTTAGTTCATCATCCTTCATACTTTAATTTCTTTTCTTGGTGCCACAATTATTCCAAATTGATGGATTGTGTTTGGAAATTTTGTTTATTACATCTTTTATTTATTGATGTTGAATTTAATTCTACATCCCATTTGTCATTAGTATATATAAGGGGGGTGTATTATTAGTACATGAATATGTAAATTTGATTCACCTTTCCGCGTTTATTAACGAAGAAAAAAAATTAATAGAATTAATTTTTTTTTTCAGGATGGGTTGTAAGGTAACTGTTGCGTCCTTTTCTAAGTCCTTAACAGGCTTTAACAAATATAGACAGTCTCAGGTCCTGTCTTTGTTAAAAGTGTACGCACCAACTGAGATATTAGTAATACGTTTGGTATATTAAATTTATTGTGCACGAGAACGCACATTTTTGGAGATTTTGAAATTAACGCGGCAGATGACGTATCTGCTTGGAGAAGGAAGCAGGATCCCTACCAGACAGTATGGTCTGTTGATGTATTTTAGCCCCTTTGTTCGGGCATATTGATGTTTACTTTGGTGATCGGCTCACTGCATTCAAGACATAGCCCCAGTATCACAGAGTAAGGTATTAATATAATTGATTATATATTTTATTGAATTAATGTCGTCATTGACATAACTTCTTCAAGTCGACCTCTAGCTGGTACCCTCATGCGTTGGGACCAGAATGGATCAAACTTGAACATTTATGCATTCATAGTTTCGAGCATATTTATATTGAAACTCGTTGATTGAAATTATGGGATCTACGTTATTGAATATTGGAACTGCCGTCATACGATTAACGGCTCTTTTGATGGAAGGTGAACCAAAGTTAGAAGTTCAGCCTAGGATATATATTTCAAGTTAATGATTGTATTATGAAATCTAAAAGTCGTATTCTATTGACTATCTAGATAGGAGGGAATATCTATTTGATTGATCTTATACTCTTGGTTGTACGAGGAGAGATTGTCCTTGAAAGGTCAACCGTCTTAGAGAACATTTGTTAAACCAACTATTCACTATTGTAAGATGAACCTTCAAGATTATGCTGATGTACTTTATATTGATTAACCATGTACCTGATGGAACATTACCTACCATTTGATCAGGAAGAAATTTTCCAATATATGCAAGATTTTTGTATCGTCCTTTGTCAAAGTGATTGTCAAAGAAACCGTGGATTGTAACTTTACCAATCATGAGTTCCAGTGTCTTTCCCTCGACACTGTTGGTGTTGATGCGACCGTGATGACTTGAACTATTTGTACATTCATATAAAATATCATTCGCGTCTGATTCAAGCAAATATTTAACTGTCTTCGCTTACACCATTCAAGCAAATAACTAACATTCAAACAAGACAGTATACGAATATGACAGCTACACAAAAGCACGGCTACACTTGTGTTCTGGTATAACCAACTAACTTAAAGACTTGTGTTCTGGTATAACCAACTAACTTAAAGACTTGTGTTCTGGTATAACCAACTAACTTAAAGACTTGTGTTCTGGTATAACCAACTAACTTAAAGACTTGTGTTCTGGAATAACCAACTAACTTAAAGACTTGTGTTCTGGTATAACCAACTAACTTAAAGACTTGTGTTCTGGTATAACCAACTAACTTAAAGACTTGTGTTCTGGTATAACCAACTAACTTAAAGACTTGTGTTCTGGTATAACCAACTAACTTAAAGACTTGTGTTCTGGTATAACCAACTAACTTAAAGACTTGTGTTCTGGTATAACCAACTAACTTAAAGACTTGTGTTCTGGTATAACCGACTAACTTTAATACGTGTGTTCTGGTATAACCGACAGACTTTAAGGCTTGTGTTCTGGTATAACCGACGGATTTTAAGACGTGTGTTCTGGTATAACCGACGGACTTTAAGATTTGTACTAGTCTAACCAACGGGCTTTAAGACTTGTGTTCTGGTAAAACCGACGGACTTTAAGACTTGTGTTCTGGTATAACCGACGGACTTTAAGACTTGTGCCTAGCCACAAGAAGACAAAACCTGATAGAAACAAAGCAGTTCTAATGTATCTTCTATCAAGTTCTTTAACCTTCGCTTTTGTCTTATATTATCTCAGATACTGTCATTCTCCGCTTCTTTATTTTTGCAACATTAACATAACATCAGGCATAAATTGTTTTCTTCTTGATAGTTTTCTCCCATTTATACTGGGCCATCCTGAAAAGCAATAGTCCAAAATGAACATTTCTTCTCGCTTTGCAGTCCAGTAATTTTGCTCAAATTTCATCCAGTTTTACTAATTGATTTGAGGCTGGCAGGCAGTTACTGTGTTAACTCGCAATCAAAATAAAACATTTCTCAAGGCGCTACTTACGGACATGGCTGATGTAAGTAGTTACATGGTGAGAGAACTATTGCCTGTGTTTTTATCACAAATAATAGAACACTTTCGCTCTGAGATATTGATTGGAGACGCACGTGAACAGTGGCGATTATTTTAAGTGCCCAGATATTACAATTTTTTTTTTGGTTGAAATTTACGGAATGTACAATTCTTTCTTTCTTCCTTTTTTCCTTCCTTCCTTCCTTCATTCTGTCTTTCTATCTGTCTTTTTTTTTTCCTCTTTAACTGTGACAAAATAAGTTCGTTCTCTTTTTCTGGCCCTCAATCCTCTCCGGAATTATTGCTCTACCATTCCTGTTACGTGCTAATTCGTCTAGTATTCATTGTTTTCGCGTTCATCGTTCAAGGTTTTCTTATCATTTCCTGTCACTCCTTTACTATTACCTATCTGCTTGACCTGTTTCCGAAACAGCATTGACTCATGTATGTGCAAGGGAAAGTTGTTTGTGTACTAGATTATGTAACTGCTTACGGCCGATAAAAAAGGTGGCTGTAAGTAGCGAGAAGGGTTGATTGAACAAACGTTTGATACGAGGAGATAGATTACAGATAATTGCCACAAACCATGTTGTGCAGGTTGTCCAATATAGATTCCACATAGTATTTAGAAATAGGCGTTAGTTCGCTAACATGACGTTCCCAAATACACGGCCGAGTTCACTTTGATGTCGGATCTTGTTAAAGATTAAGACACGGGCAGTGATTTAATACTTTTATTTAGTATATACACTACCTACTCTTGTGCTGAAGGGTGAATGTTGAAAAATGGAATGTAATGGATTTGTAAGTTTACATATGATTTACAAATATTTATACAGATATATAAATATATTACAACAAGTTTCCAATTATAGGAACAACAAATTATATCAGCTGTGCTGTTATTCAATTATAGTACAGGTATCAGCTGTGCTGTTAATTACGTCTATAACAATTATTAGCTATGCTGTTAATCTTGTCTCTTTCTACGCTAAATCTCTTTCTCGTCACTGACACTAACGTTTTCTCACAATGCTGACAGAAATGGTACTAATGTGTACTCATCTCTCTAAGATCTGTTCTTCTTTGTTTGGTTCACACAACAACGACTGAGGATCGTTCCTTTAGCCCACCCAAGACTGAGGGGGACCAAAGATGTAGATTCTGTGCAACCTCTATGCTCCTGCGGAGTTCCAGGCAGCTGGATTGACGACCCACGATCTCAGTTTTGATGACACGAATAAAACCTGTAACAAGGAAAAATAGGGGCTAATTTCTGTCCTCAAGCCCACCTATTTCTATTGTATATGATATGAGCGTGTCTCAGGTGTCTGCATGTAGGATGAATGACAACATGGCTCAGTATGATTTAGCAATAGCGAGACAAGACAGGTGTCTACTTGCAAAACATTCTTTCTGACAAATTAATACATGGATACATCCAATAATATGAATTCAATACATGAATGCATCCAATAATATAAATTCAATACATGAATACATTCAATACATGAATACATCCCATAATATAAATTCAATACATGAATACATCCAATAATATGTACACCTAGGTGTGATACAACCATTTCCTTCCCCCTATAATATACCAGGCTCTCTCTGACAAGTGCTATACTGGCTGGCAACATATATCCTAACAATATGGTTATGTTCTTATAATAGGAGTATATGAGACGAGGACTGTTTGGTGATATATCAGGTGGGAGGTATAGGAGACAATAGATTGGTGTTAGATGAGACAATAGATTGAGTCCTAACAAGGACTGTTTTGGTTATATTTCAGTTGGTTTTATCTGAGATAATAGACTGAAGTTATGTGAGACAATAGATTGAGTTATAGGAGACAATAGATTGAGTCCTAACAAGGACTGTGTTGGTTATATTTCAGTTGGTTTTATCTGAGATAATAGATTGAAGTTATAGGAGACAATAGGTTGAAGTATGAGTCCTATTAGTCTTCGTCTTCATCAATCCATATCAGGAAATACAATCCTTATACCTAATGCCCCAAGATACAATCAGTAACCTGATACATTCATAGTGAACCAAAATATATTAAATATATACAGGTGTAGGTATTATAAATGACACACAACAAATACCAACATTATAGACCTGCTGTACCTATTTTCCTACCAGTTTATAGTGAATTATATTTACCATCTAAGATTTTTTAAACCGGCCAGGTTTTGACTCGACTTAGTGAAGCAGGCTGCAGGTCAGTGCACTCCAGGTAAGCTATAAATCAAAGTTGACAGCTCCTCTTATTCAGTCATCGTCTCTCTGGCTTCGTGTCGGGTTGCGGGCTTTTGCATAAAATCTAGCCCAATTATATAGGTAGATGAATGCTTAAGCAAAGCTTTTGGTTGATTCCTGGCGGGGCAAGATTATTGGTTTCCTGCAGTTTAGTCCCAAGCGTCGTACAGCCTAATTTTATTCTGTTTTCTCCGCCATCTTTCGTGAACAAGATGGCCGCGACCCACATCCGAAAAAAACAGGGCTTAAGTTTTTTTCCTGGCGTAACTTCTTGTAATTTATTCCGGCTCAGCAACTGTTCGTTGATTGGCTGGGGCAAATTTGTATCCCGACATAATGATTTAACAAAGTAGTGGGGTTACACACACTCGTTTCACGACAGCGGTTTAGGTGCTAAGATAGACTGCTCCTGATTGGACTTTTCCTACAAGTAGCAATTTGAATGTGTAGGCAAAAATTTCGGTTAGATTCTACAGCGTTGTAAGAGTACTTCACTGACTTCCAATTTCGTCATGATGAAATTATAGCCAGGAACACGGAATATTAGGACCCAAATATAGGACACGCCATAGAACTGGAAATGAATTCCAAGATTAGAAGAGAGTTCCCCCAGAGACATCAATTTGTACCTTACGTTCTAGGATCCAACTCCAAGTGTACTCGGACACCTAACACGCTTAAAAGATACGGCATCTTAAACAGTTACCCGACAATATTCGGATGTTTCTTGTGCAAAAAGTCTGCACTCGCCCGATAAAAAACTCGAAGTAAGTTGTAATATTTACATTTTATCACTTTATATTTGCACTTCAACATGTATAATTTGATTGTGTGTGTATACAGTGGTATATGAGGCTGGCAAACTTGTCACGAGATTGCCTCCCCTGCTCTGCAATGATGGTACAACAATAGCCAAAATTTAGAGTATACAATTTAAAGGTATCTATTTTCGCTCAAGGTTACTACTGGGAGAGTTGTAAATAAAAGGATGGTGCTTCAATTTCAGGGAGTCTTCATAGTATTTTTGAGAAATCAAGCACAACGCTGAATTTATCAAAGAAGTCGTGAACTTTGCATCTGCCCGCTCCTTCTATGAAGATATAGATATATTAGCTCTGTTGTATGTATATTCAAGATAACTGATTCATACGTGTGCACTTCTCTCCGTAATTATTAAATGAACTTTGAATTTATAGACACATATAACTAATTTAATAATCAATTATTGTTTAACATGAGTAAATAAATACGTCATGATAGTGAATTGAACTATTGAGTTTTTCTTCACTGAAAAGGGTTAAGGTGGTGGTTGTTTTGGTGTTGAGTTATTTTGCTTTAGCCACATTAAAATTACTTACATGGCTAGAGGTTGAAATGGTTTGCTGCCTGCTCCGTAATCATCGACATCTATGGTGAGGGCACGCCCCTGGCGTAGTTCCAGGGGTAACCGCTGCTTACGTCAGTGCAAGTATTTTCACAACCTGTCAAATATAGGCATCTAACGTAGAACATTAGTTCTTGATCCACAGACTCGTATTAAGCTGGTATCTCCTTTTGTACCACGAACTGGTATCACTAACTTGTACCACAAACTAGTATCACCAACCTGCATCACAAACTTTACAAGAAACAAATGTCTCTGCTAAGTATTGGTTTCGTGACACTATTCAGGCACCTTCCTTGCTGTCCGTTCCACCGAATTTTCACTTTTGTCTCAGTAGTTTTACCATCCCTGAGCATCAATGATAAACCCAGTGGAAAGGATGAAAAATCATTGTTAATTCAGGTACTCTGATGAAACAAACAAAAAATTGGCTGGACAGCGGATAACGATTTTGCCTGATTCAAGCATGTTTAAATATACGTATGAATTGATTAAAAACGTTAAGATTATAAATATGTATACCATGATATCATCATCATTCAATCCCTGTTCTAGGCAAGCGGCATGTGCATGTCACCAACGTGTCACAGGGAATGAGAAATTCTTACAGGTAGTCGAGTATTACTTCAATTATAATCCGATTATTATTCTGTATATAGGTTCCGAGTATTTTGTGGTTTCAAGTATTATGAAGCCGAGTTTTCTTGTTGGTTAATTTCAGAAGATCCTCAATACTTGTCCAATCCTCTTAATTAAAATTCAACTTTTCTTCGGTCCTAGCTTGTTTGAAAGTGTCGTCTTTACTCAAAGGAACAAAGTGGTGGGGTCTAAACTCGTGCTACATTATATGGGACCTTTCGCCGACGCTCTCACAGCTTTCCATGCGGTGAAAGTCATCAATCAAATGTCGTCTATTTTAATATATTTTGGCTAGACCAAGCAGATTTGAATATTTGACTTTAGTATATATCTTCTCCCCCTTTTGTCATTAAATGTCGCATGACAACCACCAATTTCAAACTACTCCCATTTATGTTATTTGCACTACTGCTTTTTCAGGTCTGTAATTTATAATATCCCTTCAGTTTAATTTGTTATTATAAATGCTAATAAGCACGAGTCCATAGATGTTAATGTTGCATCACATTTCTGTCACGCCGAAAGCACAATTGCAATTTATCTTTCGATTAAGCATACTAGAAGTATGGGTGCCAAACTTGGTAAGAGCGAGATACATTCACGTCTGTGTTTGTTTTTCACAGGTAAAGCAGATTTATCTGTTTGCTCCAAGCTGGGTTATTAACATTATCTCCACCCATGGTAGGTCAGGCAAAATAGCAACATGAAATCTGAGTCATACGTTCGTATTTGAGAGAAAAAAACGGGTAAAGAAGAAATAAATTTAAGGCACAGTGTAGAGAACAAATCAGGTAGAACACGATGAAATGAAGGCCACGGTAATTTCGTGACAAACCTCTTTACTGCAAATAATTTGACAAATGAACCACTACTTCAAGAGTTAGTGACTGCTTTGTGCGGGTTTTCTTACAAGGAACCAACAGAAGAGGTGGCCCCTGATGTCATATATATATATATATATATATATATATATATATATATATATATATATATATATATATATATATATATATATATATATATATATATATATATATATATATATATATATATATATATATATATACTCGCTGTAAGTAACCGGCGTTACCCGGATGGTTTCCTAGTATTTGTATAGGAAAGTTATGAAATGTCAAAATCAAACTATAATATTTTGATAATCGAGTGAAAATGAATTTCATTTAAGTAAATCACTGCTGCTTTAAGTTACTAAGAATAGTCCAACTCATCATTTTTAACGGTACTGTTGTTTGTAGCACGTTCTTATCAAACGTATATAGATTTTTGCTTGTAAAAAAACATGATTATTATTTTCTGTCATACATACTTCAAATCACGTTACTCGTCAGGTGGCACTTACTGCCAAACCTACCACTATATCTGACAGACTCAAACTTGTCTTAACTTTCCACTCCCACTGTTTGGCGGTGAAAAAAAAATTCTGTTTCGTCATCTGCCCATTCTCCACGCTGATCCTGATACCAGAGAGTTGCTTCGTGATACACCTTTGGTGGCATATCGTAGGGATATGAATTTTAGGGATATTCTTGTGCACAGTTGCTTGCTGCCATGAATGGTACCTATACCTTGTAGCGGTATGGCAGCTTGCGTACCCTGATAATCCCCAGAGCTATGCCAGTGGGAGTTTTACTCCTGGTAGGTTCAACCAAGCTGGACTGGTCTGTGTGGGTAGGGGTCAGACAAAAGCTGGTACCCTGGTCCTCCAGGTTGGGGGTTTTAGCACAGGGCTGACACCCCTGTCTGTGTTAAAAAAAACAATGAAGTTACGGAAACAATAATAAATGAACAAACTTTGCTGCGGGATGGACATTCGGAGTCTGCGGCTCGTATGACTGTCAGTGGTGAACGCCGAAAGGAAGCCACTGACATGAAAACGAATGTCCTGACCGCAAAATAGGATACAAGAATAGGTTTTTGGAATGTCAGGACAATGTACGAGACAGGTAAACTAAGACAGGTCACGGCAGAAATGAGAAACTATAGGTTACACATTCTAGGGATAAGCGAGAGCAGATGGACAGGGGCAGGAAAAGTTAAAACAGCAACAGGAGAAACAGTACTTTACTCTGGAAGAGAGGATGGACAACACAATGAAGGCGTAGCCATTATTCTACAGAAAGGAATAGAAAGGACATTACTGGAATGGAAACCCATCAACAACAGACTGATAAGATTAAGATTGAGAGGGAGATTCATCAACACTACAATAATACAATGCTACGCACCAACGAATGATAGCGATGAGGAGGTCAAGGATGAATTCTATCAACAACTGCAGAAAGAAATGGAAGACACACCTAGATATGATCTTGTTATAGTAATGGGAGACCTCAATGCGAAAGTTGGAACACACAATACATATAATGAAAGAACAATGGGGAAATGCGGCAGCGGAACAGCAAACGAAAATGGGGATAAACTAATAAGTTTCTGTAGCATTAATAACCTGGTCATTGGAGGAACACTCTTCCCACATAAAGAAATTCACAAATTAACATGGGAATCACCAAATGGTCGGGACAGAAACCAGATAGACCACATCATGGTTAACGGTAGATGGAGACATGCATTACAAGATGTGAAGGTAAGAAGAGGTGCAGATGTGGGAAGTGATCACCATTTAGTAGTAGCAAAACTGAAAGTGAAACTAAGAAGGGCTGCACCAACTGTAACTACACAGAAAAGGTTTGACATCAGCAAATTGAAGGACTCCCTTACCAGAAAAGCTTTTACGGCCGACATAAAGAAACGATATCAATTTGCCAAAAGTCAGGAAAAGACATTGACTGATGATATAGACCAGAATTTCAACACCATTTCAACAATATACAAAGAAAGCAGCAAATCATGCTTGGGATTCCAGGAAAGGAAGAAGCTAGACTGGATAACACCAGAAACTTTAAACACCATAACGATGAGAAAGGAAATGAAAAGAAAGAAAACAGAAGCGAAGTCCCCCAGGTTAAAGCAACTATATAGCGAACAGTACAGCCAGCTGGACAAGGAAGTTAAATGCCAAACCCGAGCCAACAAAAGGAATTTCCTAGACGATCTTGCAAGACAGGCAGATGAGGCAGCACTGAGAAATGAACAAAGCACAGTATACAAAATAACTAAATTCATCATCGGAAAACGAGGTGCAAACAATATTACATTAGTAAAAGATAAGCAAGGTAATCTCATCACGACAGCAGAGGGACAAGAAACAAGATGGGCAGAGCACTTCAGAGAAACTCTGAACAAGGAACCACCAGAGACACAATTGAATGTTCCTGAGGCTGAAAACAATCTAGATGTGAATACAGACATTCCACGAAAAGAAGAAATCATCACAGCAATCAAAGGGTTAAAGAACGGCAAATCTCCGGGCCATGATAACTTAAATGCAGAGCTATTTAAGATAGACCCTGAGCTAGCAGCAGAACTATTAGAACCACTATTTGCACAAGTCTGGAAAACGGGGACAACACCATCAGAGTGGAACAAAGGAATAATTATCAAATTGCCCAAGAAGGGAGATCTTGCAGACTGCAATAATTGGAGAGGAATCACTCTTCTCTCAGTTCCCAGCAAAATACTAGGCAGGATAATTATACACAGAATTTCAAAGGCAGTAGATCACAAACTGAGGAAAGAACAAGCAGGATTTAGAAAGAACAGGAGATGTGTAGATCATATATTCACTCTCAGGAACATTATAGAGCCGTGCTCAGAATGGCAAAGACAGCTTTACATTAATTTCGTTGATTTTGAAAAGGCTTTTGACAGCATACATAGGGACAGTTTATGGAAAATACTGAGGGCTTATGGAATTCCAAGCTGCATAGTGTCAATCATAAAAAGCCTCTATTCAAACTTTACTTGCAGTGTTGGGCAGAGCAACCTAACCTTTGAGGTGAAGACAGGAGTACAACAGGGATGCCACTTATCAACCACTCTATTTTTAACAGTCATAGACTGGGTGGTGCGCCAGACAACAGAGGGCAGTCCAAGAGGAATAAGATGGACAACATTTTCTACATTGGAAGATCTGGAATATGCAGATGACATTGCACTACTAGCACATTCACATCAACACATCCAGGAAAAAACGGATAGACTTAATAAGTTTAGCCAGCAGGTAGGCTTGAACATCAATTTAAAGAAGTCTGAGGTCATGACGCTCAATGTGAGCAACCCTGAGCTCATATCAGTAAGGAATAAGCAATTGGTACAGACAGATACCTTCACATAACTAGGAAGCATAGTAACACCAGACGACGGGGCAGGCAAAGACATCAACATCAGAATGAATAAGGCAAGAACAGCCTTCTTTAGCCTAAACAACATCTGGAAGTCCTCCCAATACAGCACAAGCAAAAAATTAAGATTATATCAGAGCTGTGTGCTTTCTGTGCTTCTCTATGGTGCGGAATGCTGGAGAGTTACAGAGAAGAAAATGTCGAAACTGTCCTCTTTTCACACAACATGCCTAAGAAAAATTCACCGAATCTTTTGGCCGAATACCATCACTAACCAAGATCTGCTTACTCGTAGCAAGCAAGAGGACATGCACACCATCATAGCTGGCAGACGCTGGAACTGGGTTGGTCATGTCCTCAGAAGAGACCCCGATGCCATCACAAGAACAGCTATGCTTTGGACCCCTGAAGGAAAACGAAAAAGAGGCCGACCAAAAACAACCTGGCGGAGGACTGTGGAGGCTGAGATGCAAAGAATGAACCAGAGTTGGGGCACTGTACGAAGGATGGCCACCGACCGAGCAAAGTGGAATCAATTTGTTGTTGCCCTACAAGACGCCACTAGGCGTGATGGCCACTGACTGCTTTGACGGTCGGCGGCTAAGAATCAAAGAAGAAGACAGTTGCTTGAGACAAACCAGTCCTTCTCACTTTTGTACTAAACCGTGCCACCGCCGAATATGTAAGACCTGCCCTTCTGTACCCCAAACTCAGTCAGTTTCTTTTCCGAACGGTACATTTGTCATTAGAGAGTCTTTCACGTGCGAATCCAAAAATCTGATTTATGCTATCCTCTGCAAGACATGTAGCATTACCTATATTATTGAAACTAGCAGACGTTTGGCAGACAGGTTTCGTGAGGACTTAAATTACATCTATCATGGCAAACCTTTACCGGTGGCCCTTGATTTCAATAGGCCCGACCATTCAGGTCATTCTGATATTCATGTCACTGCCCTCCTTTCGTGAGTCGGTGATGACCGAACTCGCTTTTCGTTGGAGAATCGTCTCATTTTTCAAATGGGCGTTTTATCTCATGAGGACCTTAATGTCCAGCATCATTTTGCATAAATTCTGGTAGCTTCTCTCTCTGTTTCATACTTCTTTATTTCTTCTGCCGTTGTTTTTCTGATCTATTTTTGTTTTTGCTTTGGTTCGTTTCGTATCCTTTTGTATCTTTTTAGCCGTCACTAGCTCATACGTCACTTCCGCATGACGCTTATTTTCACAGCCATCTTAAGTGTTTCATTCTTGGATCCAGCTAAGTGACTTTTTACTTGGTTTAATAGTGTTGTTCATTCCTGTCTTCGTTTCGCTGATTATTTACTTTCTTGTTTCGATATGTCTGTCTGGTTTTACGATTTTCTTGCATTATTATTGTTCTCGTTTCGCTCAGCACCGTTGTTCCATCTACTTGTATCGCTCATTTGGTGTGTTCCTCATCATCATATATTTTTGTAGTACCTATATGTAATTCTTCTCCTTGTCACCTGTTCGTAACTGTGGCTGACGAAAGGTAAAACACGAAACGTCCCTTGTTTCCTATGTAACGTTAACTTGTTAAACTGATTTCGTTCCATTTTATTTTTTAATTTATATACTTCAAATATAAAAGACATAGTGATTGTGTTGAGCTGCATTTTTCAAATAAAAGTTTCTCTTTTCGATGAGACACGACCCATTCAACCTAGACATACGGATAACGCAAGTTATATTAGGACACATGTCTAAATGAAGAAGATCTTTCGTTCTGGTTTATTGTTTAGGTTTAAGCTAGTTACTTTTAAAATTGTTTAGATTTATGCTAATTTTTTTAACGACCAAAAATGAAACAAAAAGTTTAAATGGTGCCTTTATTTGGCGAGGCGCACCCCGCTTAAGATTGGTGCATGTCCAATTATAGAAGACCTTCGGTCCAGCAATGTCTTTTTTTTTTAAATTTTTCTGGGGCTCAAAGTGAGGTCTATTGACTTTATTGAGTAAAATGTGTAAAATGTGTGTGATTTCGGCCTTGGCTAAGTACACTTTCTCTAGTCTTTGAAAAACTATGTAATATTTGCTAAATAAACAGAAACTGCTTGCTGAAATGTAATTAAATCTATACAAAGAGTAATAATAACTTAAATATTACATAAAAGTAATATCTGTTTTATTTTCACATAAATCATTAATGTTTGTTTAAATAATTTATATTGGTATGTAAAATAACGAAATGTAGAGTTGTAATTTACAGCCTTTTAATAGTAATTGTATCATTTGGATTGTTTCCCTCCATACTGATAGATAATAAATTTTTATTACTTCCCTTGATTAATCTTGAATTTTTTTTAAACTTGATTATAGCTCCTGATTTGTTTACATTTCTTTACGGAAAACGTTAATTACTCATAATGTCATAATTACAATATTAAATTATGAAATAACTACATGACGTTACCCGGCAGTAATTAAAGAGACTCTCTGCCTAACTTCATTAAGAAATAATAATGCATGTGAATTTGTATTAAGAACATACAATCAAACAACTGTATTTTGCCTTATATATATATATATATATATATATATATATATATATATATATATATATATATATATATATATATATATATATATATATATATATATATATATATATATATATATATATATATATATATATATATATATATATATATATATATATATGAGGATGATATGTTGGTGTACATATTTATTATACAATGACTTTAGTAAATGTCATATATATAGGATATATAAATTCCAATTGTTGTCCTCCTCTGTCCAACAGCACTTTCATCCGTCCCACTATGTTAGCAGAGACGTTTGTCTCCTTTCAGTTTGTGGTCCAAGTTGCCAGCAGTCGGCGCTAGACACCAATACCAAGCAGGTCTTGAACACGCTTGACAACCTTTGTAGTTATCCCAACCTTACTTCATAAGACATGCTACAGCCACCAGAATTTACTAATGTAAGAAAGTACAGTCTAAATCACCTGTGGAAACCAACAGGATGGTACTAGACAACAGAAGTTTTTTGTTCCTGGGTTCGATTCCCGCTGCCATCCTTTATGTCCAACGAGTACCTATTAACTTGATTTTTTTTATTTACTTATTTATTTACTATCCACAGGACTGGGGTTTCCTTCATTATTTATTTAAGAGTTCACCCATCCGTGACTTTAACCTACCCATCTATTCTGTGTTGTTCGTCTTCCACTACACATTACTGGACACAAGTATTTCGGCCTTTATTTGGTCTATACTTGCTGATTGGAAAGTTATATTAGTGATTGCGTCTTTAAACTGTCTGGGTCGTCCACGGGTCCTATACAAAGTACCTATTAATTACCGTTATTTATTTATTTACTTACAAAAGAGATGAATGCAGTCAGCGACCCATAGCTAGACTGCTTGTGTCAGGGTCAGCGAACCAGAGCTGACCAAGACCCTACTTCACCTCCGAGTGGTGATCCTGAAAACAGGCTGCATCACCGCAGTCTGGCCAAGAGACTAGGGATCGAAGAGGGAAGGAAAACCCGGTCCCAAAAAATGCCGTGCGGAAGTCGGATGTGTCGGGCCTGAAAGGCGCAAATATCGCAGCTTTGCTGTAAACGGCGACACAACGCAAACAACGTCCTGGTCAGGACGAACGAGGAGGAAGGTGAAGAAGTTTATAATGAACTGATTATGTCACCAGACGTAAAGGTCTTTTATATTTGGACATGGGGGCGCCGCGCTGGTGTAATGGTTACAACATTGCGCTGGCGATCAGGTGTTCAAGGTTCAAGCCCGGGCGTGCACATTTGAAGGAGTCTCATCGACCGGGATTTTTACTGAATAACATGAACGGCTCCTCAGATAAACCCTCTGTGGATGGGAAGAAGCGACCGGGTTTGAAGGAAAGTCCGCAGACTCCCCAGCCTCCCAATGACATGTCATTGGGCCAAAGGGCTGAAAGCCGAAGTGCCGCTGGTAAAGGAAAAAAAATATTTGGACATAAGTTGTTTTAGCAATTTCATAAATTGTCCTTATATCATTTTGTTGCCGCGCACCCCCTTTTTGATCAAGTTTCTGGGCACATAACTTGCTGATAGCTTGATATTATTATTTATTTTTTATCAGAATCGATTTCATTAAACTCCGGGCAAACCGTTAAGTGTCCAGTCTCCCTCAGCAAGTGTCATAGTGTATGAATGCGCTAGTTGTATACACACCGGATGCATCCTCTCATACGTCCGTCCCTGCTAGTCTTACGTTTGATGACAAAGTCCAGCAATGTTAGCCTTGTTGATTCATCTATTGTAATGTAGTTCTTATATCACTTAGATACATCTGGTGCGCCTGTCTACGGTCCTGACACAGCGTATCGTAATGATCACGTTTGTATGTCAGTGGCATCTGTAAGGTCGATATTCTTTGTGTCACCAAGGAAAACTAAAATGCGTGTTATCCGCGCTGTCAAATCAGGCACATACACTTCACTACTGTGATTTGTGCCTGTTCCTTGCAGGGAGCGGCGCAGTAAAGGTACGAGACACGAATGTTGGTCCATTAATGCAGATGAGTTCCCGGTAGTTTCTGGAGGTCTCTTAGAAGAAGAAAAAAAGAAAAAAAAAAAAGAACGGGACTTCTGCTTCAGTTTTTACTTGCTTTTTGTTGTACTTTTTTCCGAATCTAACATGTGCTGTTTATTTATGTCATCTTTCTGTATCGCTCATCTTATCTTTGTTTACTTACTTAGTCGTTCCACTTCTACTGTGGGGTGTAGAGGTTTGCCAAAGAAAGCGCAATACTATCCTATCAGCTGTCTTCCTCCTGGCTGGTTCCAGTCTAATCTTCGGTCCTTCAGAGGTTGTCTGATGGGGTCCTCCCAGCGAGCTCTGTGTTGTTCTGGAGTTTTAACGTTGTTTGATTTGTTCATATTTTTGTTCGTGTTTGCAGTGTCCATTATCTTTGACCTGTCTGTCGTGAAATATTCTAATCCACATATATAAATTATCAGGTAAATATAAAGCCTAACAAATAAATTTAATAAAAGGAAGAAGAATGGTAAAGAACAGTGCTGTCACAATGACAGTACTCGAAATCCCCTTTGTTTTATGCTTCGTCTGCAAATTGTAACGTTTCCACGTTAAATATAAGCCACTGCATAAATACAAGCGTTTCCAAAACACATTAAAACGGGTATTGCATTTCTAAGAAAAACATTGAGAGGCACACTGCGTAATGACCTAAATTAATCCTAACATTAATTATACTACGTTACCAAAACGAACGAACAGATGGACTCAAATAGAAAGAGAGAGGGGCGAATGAAAACAAGGACACATGCAACACGCGTCGCGCGATACACAATTACTACTATCACGCGTGTAAGGCCACATGCACTAACTTTTTTTCAGACGGACAGTGATAAAAACACTAACCTTCCCAGAGTTAGGTTTTAAAATCCTGAAAAACGCTTATTAGAAAAGATGACATTAGATGGGTTTACGTTTGAAAACATTACAGTACCCAGACAGCACATCTTCGAAACAGGAGGTAGAAGAAATTGCATATTTTGAACGCAGCCACTTAGCTCTTTTAAATTTGTATATTTGGGTTCCTTAGGGCTTGCTGACAAAGAATATGTAAAACGTTACGCAAATAGTCTAGGAATTAATAAATTATAACCAAAATAAAATAGTGGGGATGCCTGACAGCATGAAATCATTTCTGCTCATAAAATTTTTTTTTATAACGTGTTTGAAAAAACCTTACGTTACGGAAATAGCCTACCATGTTAACTCCTAATTGATTGGGGCGCAACAAATATAAGACTAAACACGATTGGTCGGGCTATAAATACTATCTTGCGTTGTTATGGGAAACGAATAGAAGGGGTATTTTTTTGAAAAGATGTGGAGACGTGGTTTCATTGGTTAGAGCTGCGAATATACACAATTCAGAGCGTTAGTTCGAGACCACTAGTTCAAATAAGCTTGATGAAGCAACAGTGCGTTGAAGCCAGCTCATATTTTTGCTAAATAAAAGCCTGGAACATAAGCAGATGGGAATTTGTGCCAGTATTTGTGCCAGAATTCATTGCTAGTCAACGTATCTGTGTATTTCCATGAATTGTGGGACCGTGGTCGTGACGTTATTGAGCAGCACCTGGTCAGAGCTTTGCTGAATCCAGAGTCGGACAGCATACTCCTTGGTCCATTTAGCTATCAGTGAGGTGTCTCCAGAGCCCAGGGGAGAAATCGAGCAGAGGAGTCTTTTCCTGCCGCCATCACGCAAGATAAGCTGATGTGGCCAGCTGAGCTCAACATTATGTACCCCCATCTTAAAATGACAGTGTAAAATACAATTAAGAGGGGAATTTAATTGTTTTAATATCAGGAACTGAGAACATCTTCAATACTAGTTCCAATAAAGACAAACTATTGAAGTCATGATGACAAATACCAACAGAGCTTGAACAAAACAAAACCAGTATTACCTCATATTACTACTACACAACTGACACACATAGGATACTATTAAAAATATATGTCACTACAAGATTCATATTGATAAATTCTGTACATATAACTTGTAATTAAAATTGATTGTGATTCCTGGTTCCCTTTGTATTTGAATCAGGACACATATACATTCATGACAGCAATGAATACATATTGTTATTTGAAAAGTTATCAGTGACTCCTTTAAGATATCCTTGTAGAGTGTTTTATGTATGTGAGTGTCACAGTGTTGTCAAGTGTAGTGGAATAAATTAAATTGTTTATCTGTCTGTTGTTGTTTTGACTTACACTTCATCATACACATACCCTAGACATATAACGTAGTCATCACACTATTCCAGAATAATTTTGACTGAGGTATACATATGTGGCAGCAAGTAAGGTTATATATAATACACTACTCTTATTAGATATATATACCTTCACAGCTGATCTCAGTCAGTACACTAAGTCCCCTATAAATATTTATAACATCCCACTTCACCACATATATTGGGGGCTCGCTCTTGGGATTTTGAATCTTTACCTATTAAAAATAGTGGGGGTAATTCACTTCAGGGAATATAAGAATTAAAAGGTATCCTTGGGTGGAATTAAATAAGGTTGAGCTCACGGTGCCTGTGTTGTCCATTAGATATATATTTAGAGATTGAATTGTTGGTTAGACATTGTATAAATTTACCTGATAGACAATGGCGGACCTGGCCAAATTTCGATCTGCTGCTGTTCAGACTGCAAAAGAGTTAGGATTAGATGGGCAAGTTATGGTTGCGTATGTCACTACGGAATGTGACAAATTTATTGAACGCGAAGAAAGAAGGTTTGAAGCCGAAAGAAAGTTAGAGGCTGAAAGGGAAATTAAGAAGTTACAATTTGAGGCTGAGGCTGAGACTAAGAGGTTGCAGGCTGAGGCTGAGACTAAGAGGTTGCAGATTGAGGCTGAGGCTAAGAAATTGGAAGCAGAAGAAAGAAGATTGACTGCAGAAAGGGAAGAGAAGAAATTAGCTGCAGAAAGGGAAGAGAAGAAATTAGCTGCAGAAAGGGAAGAGAAGAAATTAGCTGCAGAAAGGGAAGAGAAGAAATTAGCTGCAGAAAGGGAAGCAGAAGAAAGAAGATTGACTGCAGAGAGGGAAGCAGAAAAGGAGGAGAAGAGATTACACAGGGAACATGAGTTACGACTAAGGGAGTTTGAGTTTCAAGGCCATGCTCCTGAAAATGGTGCCAGTCCCTTTGCCTCTGATGCCACTGCTAGCCAAGGAGCCTCAACCTCAGCTATGAATTTTCATTTAGATCATTTTGTTGAGAAAGACGATGATATTGAGAGCTACCTAAATAGGTATGAACTATTAGCTACCACGTATGGGTTAGAGAGAGAAAGGTGGAGCTTAAAGTTATCTCAGGGACTTCGTGGGGCAGCTTATGAAGTTTTTGCAAAAATGAGCAGAGGTGATCAGGAAAATTATGACATGCTAAAGCAGGCTCTTTTGTTAAGATATGAAAAGAATGCAGAATTTTATAGGAAAAAATTTAGGAATGATAAACTACTGTCAGGTGAAACCTATCACCAGTTCTCTGCACGAATAGAGACATACTTGGAGAAATGGACTTCTCTGGGGAAAACCCAAGATCTTAAGGAAATGATCCTTATAGAACAATTAAGAGAGTCCATGGCTCCAGACCTGAGAAAGTTTCTCATGGAACAAGGTGCAGAGAGGCTGGGTGAGTTGCTAAATGTTGCTGAAAGGTATCAAGCAGCTCAAGCAGAGGTAACAGGTAATAAAAAGAAACAAGTGGATAACTTTAGGGCACCACATAACTTTAATAAATTTGATCCTAGGGATCAAAACAAAGGTAAGCACCAGTTTGATAGGCCACGGTATGAAAATAAAAATAAATTCCCACAATTCGATGAAAGGAAATATGATGAAAGAAAATCTTTCAACCAAGGAAAAAGGTGGTGTAAAAATTGTCAGATGGACAATCATGACACTGACCGTTGCAGAAGGAAACCTGTGTATATGGCAACCCTTCAGGTCAGGTCGACCTCAAGACAGGAGGAGGATATTATGTTAGATACCACTCCAGAAGAGATGAGGAAGGCACAGGCTGGGGATAAAACACTCAAGCCTTGTTTCAGAAAATTGTCAACTTGTCATACAACTCCAGGCAAGGGAGATTTTTACATGAAAAACAAGTTGATGTATAGGAAGACTGGAGCTAGATCCAAAGGTCAGGGACAACTGGTACTTCCTAAAAGATATAGGGCAGACTTAATAAGGAGCCTACATGTGAAACCAGATGGGGACCATGAGAAGATAGGTACCATCATTCAAAAGGTGGCTCACAATTATTATTGGCCCAAAGCAAGATGGGACATTGAGAATTTTGTAGAAAGGTGTAGCATAGCACATGAGGGAACACCCACAAGTGGGAACATTGATCAGGACCTGGACACGCCACGGGGCAAAATTAGGCCTGATAATAAAAAGAAAAATAGATTTGATAAAGTGGACCAAATGGAATGGGAAGCCCCTTTTCACGGACAAGCTTCACTTAACTGTTTTACAATGGCCACTATGCAGAGAGTGCAAAAAGATGTCTTACCCCAGGATAAGCCGAAAATCCCTCAATCGGACTTAAACAAACTGGAGGAAGAGGATGTAGAGAGGAAATCTCTCATCAAGAATTTTAAGTGGGGAGACAACCCCAAGAGAAAAATTGGTAGCGGTCGTTTTGTGCATGATAATTCTGGGAAGAAAAATCATCACTATAGAGCTTCGAGTGGAAGAGACCATACCGGTGCATGGACAAATAGGTCCACAAAATTAAAGGTCCATATGTAGCTTTGTTAAAAACGTGGACTGATGAAAAGGCAGAGGAAAACATTACATCTTCATACCAATATGTGAATGAGCTGACCACTCGTTTAAAAACTGGCTGGAAACTTGCCAATGAAAATTTGAAACAAGCCAGGAAGAAACATGCTGCCTATTATAACAGGAAGGCGAAAGACAGAAATTTGGCTGTGGGAGAGAAAGTACTGCTTCTTTTGCCCGGGAGTCAGAATAAGTTACAGATTGGATGGCAAGGTCCATATACAGTTCTAGAGAAGGTGTCTAGAACAAATTATAAGATAGATAAGAAGGGGAAAGAAAAAATCTATCATGTGAATCTCCTGAAGAAATATTTGGAAAGAGAACATCAGGAAGAGACACACTTGTTGACCTTGTCCATCGCCATGGAGATGAAAAAGGAACCACTTTCATCATTTGAATATCCATTACACCCCTGTGAGACAGCAGCACAGGTGAAAATCAGTACACATTTAACGAAAACTCAGAAAGAGAGAGTGCAACAGGTTCTAAATAATCATGCAGAGGTGTTAACAGACCGACCAGGGCATACAAACCTATTGGAATATGATATGAAACTGATAGACCCCACACCTGTCTGTATGAAACCATATTCGATTCCGTTTGCTAAGGAGAAAGCTTTGAAGGAAGAGATAGACTATCTGTTGAAGGAAGGAATTATTTCGCACAGTGAATCTTCGTATAGTTCCGGTGTTGTACTCTTAAGGAAGCCCTCTGGAGAACATAGACTCTGTATAGATTACCGGAGACTGAATGCTATTACAGAAGGACAGGTGGATCCATTGCCGGATACAAATCAGCTGTTTGCCAGACTAAATAAAGCTAAATATTTCTCAAAAGTGGATCTGAGTAAAGGATACTATCAGATTCCAGTAAAGCCTGAGGTTAGACCATACCTAGCTTTTAGTACCTCAGAAGGACACTATGAGTTTAATAGATTGCCATTTGGATTGAAGAATGCGCCTAGTGTCTTCTCTAGAATGATGAGAAAATTGTTGGATGTAAACATTTCGGAGGAACGTAATGAATCCCTGAGTTGCCTCTTTGATTGAGGATATTCCGAATGTTTCATACAGGATAATAAGAAGATTATGGGATCCACTACGAAAAACTCTGCTATCACCAGGTATATGTTATCTCCTCATAACGTACATTTTGAGGGAAATATAATGTTCTCTGGACATGTCATTGCGCAGACTCAGAGAAGAGAAATGGTGAATACGGGTTGCAAAGCAGCATTAAGACAAGCACTCACACTTGCGGCTGTTCAGTAACATAACCGAAATATATTATTGGTTGTAGAAGTCTGAGGCAGATTTCATGAGTAGTGCCTACTCTGAATGGACCCAACTACATAAAACCATGATAGCACCACAGCAGAGTAAAGTCAAGTTGACTTACATTTATCTATGTGTATATAGAATAAAGGACTGACATGGGATGTCTGTTTTAAGAGGGGAGGTGTCGTGAAATATTCTAATCCACATATATAAATTATCAGGTAAATATAAAGCCTAACAAATAAATTTAATAAAAGGAAGAAGAATGGTAAAGAACAGTGCTGTCACAATGACAGTACTCGAAATCCCCTTTGTTTTATGCTTCGTCTGCAAATTGTAACGTTTCCACGTTAAATATAAGCCACTGCATAAATACAAGCGTTTCCAAAACACATTAAAACGGGTATTGCATTTCTAAGAAAAACATTGAGAGGCACACTGCGTAATGACCTAAATTAATCCTAACATTAATTATACTACGTTACCAAAACGAACGAACAGATGGACTCAAATAGAAAGAGAGAGGGGCGAATGAAAACAAGGACACATGCAACACGCGTCGCGCGATACACAATTACTACTATCACGCGTGTAAGGCCACATGCACTAACTTTTTTTCAGACGGACAGTGATAAAAACACTAACCTTCCCAGAGTTAGGTTTTAAAATCCTGAAAAACGCTTATTAGAAAAGATGACATTAGATGGGTTTACGTTTGAAAACATTACAGTACCCAGACAGCACATCTTCAAAACAGGAGGTAGAAGAAATTGCATATTTTGAACGCAGCCACTTAGCTCTTTTAAATTTGTATATTTGGGTTCCTTAGGGCTTGCTGACAAAGAATATGTAAAACGTTACGCAAATAGTCTAGGAATTAATAAATTATAACCAAAATAAAATAGTGGGGATGCCTGACAGCATGAAATCATTTCTGCTCATAAAATTTTTTTTTTATAACGTGTTTGAAAAAACCTTACGTTACGGAAATAGCCTACCATGTTAACTCCTAATTGATTGGGGCGCAACAAATATAAGACTAAACACGATTGGTCGGGCTATAAATACTATCTTGCGTTGTTATGGGAAACGAATAGAAGGGGTATTTTTTTGAAAAGATGTGGAGACGTGGTTTCATTGGTTAGAGCTGCGAATATACACAATTCAGAGCGTTAGTTCGAGACCACTAGTTCAAATAAGCTTGATGAAGCAACAGTGCGTTGAAGCCAGCTCATATTTTTGCTAAATAAAAGCCTGGAACATAAGCAGATGGGAATTTGTGCCAGTATTTGTGCCAGAATTCATTGCTAGTCAACGTATCTGTGTATTTCCATGAATTGTGGGACCGTGGTCGTGACGTTATTGAGCAGCACCTGGTCAGAGCTTTGCTGAATCCAGAGTCGGACAGCATACTCCTTGGTCCATTTAGCTATCAGTGAGGTGTCTCCAGAGCCCAGGGGAGAAATCGAGCAGAGGAGTCTTTTCCTGCCGCCATCACGCAAGATAAGCTGATGTGGCCAGCTGAGCTCAACATTATGTACCCCCATCTTAAAATGACAGTGTAAAATACAATTAAGAGGGGAATTTAATTGTTTTAATATCAGGAACTGAGAACATCTCCAATACTAGTTCCAATAAAGACAAACTATTGAAGTCATGATGACAAATACCAACAGAGCTTGAACAAAACAAAACCAGTATTACCTCATATTACTACTACACAACTGACACACATAGGATACTATTAAAAATATATGTCACTACAAGATTCATATTGATAAATTCTGTACATATAACTTGTAATTAAAATTGATTGTGATTCCTGGTTCCCTTTGTATTTGAATCAGGACACATATACATTCATGACAGCAATGAATACATATTGTTATTTGAAAAGTTATCAGTGACTCCTTTAAGATATCCTTGTAGAGTGTTTTATGTATGTGAGTGTCACAGTGTTGTCAAGTGTAGTGGAATAAATTAAATTGTTTATCTGTCTGTTGTTGTTTTGACTTACACTTCATCATACACATACCCTAGACATATAACGTAGTCATCACACTATTCCAGAATAATTCTGACTGAGGTATACATATGTGGCAGCAAGTAAGGTTATATATAATACACTACTCTTATTAGATATATATACCTTCACAGCTGATCTCAGTCAGTACACTAAGTCCCCTATAAATATTTATAACATCCCACTTCACCACACTGTCTATATTTCTCTTCTTTGTCACCTGGTGTATCTGCGGCTGACGAAAAGTGAGCCCCGAAACTTCCTGTGTTTCAAGTGCACCGTCAGTGTGTTACACCAACTCCATACAATTTTCTTTTTTTATTTTAAATTTTAATTATATATTCCCCACTGCTTGCCCAGGCAATCGCACGAGGCTATTTATCCGTATCATATGAAAGAAGTTGCTACAGAAACTAACGTTGCAAGAGTGCATAAATGCTTAGGTAAAGGTTTCCTGAGCACGAAAATAAGAATCTTCAACTCAAATGTGAATTCAGTCCTATTGTATGGCTCTGAGACATAAAGAGCAACAAAAACAACAACCAAAAAGCTACATACTTTTATAAACGGGTGCTTGCGTAGAATAGAAAGACTGAAATGGTACGACAAAGTCACAAATGTGGAATTAATGTCAAGAACCAGAAAAGTGCCAGTTGAGAAGAAGACGCTGGCGATGGATAGAACACACATTGAGGAGACCTGTTGATAGCATTACAAGGCAGTCCTTGTTCTGGAATCCACAGGGAAAGAGAGACAGAGGTAGACCAAAAACACATGGAGAAGAGAACTGGAAACAGAGGTGAAAACGATGAGGAAAACATGGAAAGAACTTGAGCGGATGACACGTGACAGGAAGACTTGGCATGTGTTTGTTGAAGGCCTATGCTCATCGGGAAGCTAAAGGGTATTGATTGAAAGGTTTCCTGCAGTTGTCTTCATGCTTCCTCAGAAAATCGCACGAGGCGATTTATATGAGGTTGTGAATGTGACTGTCAACCTTATCACGTGAAAGAAGTTGCTATAGAAACCACTATTGCGAGATCATATGAATGATTGAGTATTTGTTTTCCTGCAGTGGTCGGTACGCTCCCTAGGGAACACAAACACGGAACAGAAGAAAGATGCGCGGATTGTGTCTGAAAGGGTACGACTGTGTTTAGAACCAAGGCACATTAAGTTAATCTACATACGATGTTTAAAGTTTCATCAGTCTGTCAAAAAGTCAACGGGTACAGGACATACTTCGTTATGATAACTATAGACTTCTGTGTTTAAATAAAGTTAAAGGTAATCCCATAGTAAATACTGCCATAGGGTAGTAAGGTGTTTGAGACTTCACTAAAATAGGTCAACCTTCGAGAGGTGGAGGTAACCAGTTCTCTTCCTTGCAGTATTTCCTTTCTTAACTCAAGAGCAGAGGCAGGTACACATTTGCAGCTGGGTAGATGTGGCGGTTTGTCTGCCTTGATTTGCTGTAGTTGTCCACGAATGATCCGGCAGTGGGGTAAAAGAGCAGGTTTTTCAAAGGTTGCAACCTTTGCTCAAGATTACTCTTGCCGTGGCAGAGATATAAATAGAAGTATGATGCTCCTATTCTAGGGAGCCTCACAGGGACTTTAGAATGACAAGTACAACATCTGCGTCGTCTAAGTTAATTTTAAACTTTATATTCCCCGCCCACTTCTGTGAGAAAAAAATTTGTGTTATACTGTAAGACCTTACTCGTATTTAATGAGCCTCCAGCTGAAGGTAATTCAGCAAAGTATGAATTGTATTATTTAGCTCTTTGTAATAGTATTTAAAACAAGAATTACACTGGTGCAGACATCATATTCACTCAACCAAGTTATAAACTCCAAGTAAGGACTTATATTTACATACAGCAACAAGAGATTTATTGCTGAAATATTTGATCAACAAAAGGTTAAAATGAATAAGATAAACAAAAAACAAAAACATTTCGTTGATGGTGTCTCTTTATTGGGAGATATGTGAAGTGTTAGAAACTAGGTCCAGCATCGAGAGGTAGGATGACCTGTTCCCTTCATCGCTGCCTTTTCCTTCCCTAACTCAGTCAGGTACCCATTTACACTTGGCAGACTGGAACATGTCTGTACTGTGATTCGAACCTGGCACCTATGCAGTGAGAGACCAGCGCTCTAACCACTATGTCAATCGAACGCTCATATATATATATATATATATATATATATATATATATATATATATATATATATATATATATATATATATATATATATATATATATATATATATATATATACATGCATCATGCTGAAAATAGAGTGTTGACATCTGAAATTTATATTATGATATAATGGTCATGCTTTTTCGGCTCCCTATAGAGTATGGGGCTACCTCTGCTTTTAGTTCCTTGTGAGGAAAGTCGCAGGAAACAGTCACCAGGTCTTTAAATTGTGGTTTATGTGGCAAATTGTTGTACAAAATGAGGTTGCAAGCTCATACACAACTGTACATCCATAAGTATTTCATACATGTTCAATGCACATACAAAATAAGAAAATGTGCATGTTGCAACTTACCCATTCTTTTATGAATGGGTTATTATATCAAGACTTTAATGCACAGATGACCGTAGTATATCCTGCAACATTTCCCCAGCGAGCTAAGGTTACTTGTTAATGTGCACTTCTAACTTTTAACACTTGAAGAAGATTTCCTTGGACTATGATTTTATGGATTTTGTTGGTAGTTTACACTGTTAAATTCACTACAAGTCTACTGTTATCCTTTTCAAGTTCTATAGAGAAAACAAATTACTAACTCAAACCCTGGCGTCTGGCGAGATATGAATCTGAGTTGCGAATCCTCAAGCAATCAGGTTTTATAGTAGGAAACGCGCCTAAGTAAAAATTATTTTCGCTACTATATTTTAGTACAATTTAGTTGAGTACATTTTCTAACTTAAAGCCAACCATAAAAAAGGCGTCTTATTTTAGTACATTTTCCCACCCACATATCATGATAATTATTGGCAAGAAAATTAAAGGTAGTGTAACTAATTGTTACCTTTACCAGAACAATTATATAATCTGCCTTGCTCCTCTACTACAAAGTTGTTATCTCTTCTTCCCATCGCTATCTATTTGGACAAGATGTCTTACAGGAAATGATTATATTTTTATCTCGGTGTTCTACTACTTTCATATGGTTTTAATCAGAACAGACTTAATTGTTGTCAATTTTGCAGGTCACTCCTGCGAGATACTGCTTTATTATCTATAAACCACCATCGTCAACAACGCTGTCCGGAACCAATTACGTAATCGGAATGTGATGTGCAGACACGTAATTCGTGATAACAATACTCATTATACTAACGTTTGCGTTAATCTGAACACACACCCCAGACTTGCATAAACAATCAGCCAGTCAAGATGGTTTTAATCGTTGACTATTGTTGTTCACGTCTGGTTATGCAGGTATCATAGGGTATCGTTTAGGGGGAGTCCTCCCGAGGATACTATAATTATCGGTAGACTGAGGCGTAAAAGTAAGATTATGTACGGATGAAAAGAAAAAGAGGAATGTTCGAGTTTGCAACGTTCTGCCTGTTTCTCCACAGTAGACTGGAGCGTGCCATCACAGTGCTTCGAACCTGGTACCTTGGCCACGAGAGGGCAGCGCTCTAATCACTCAGCCAATAGAACATTCAGTCCTGTATTACATGTCAATATAGAAACATCGTGGAACATGAAGGTATTCGTCTGGAGAATCTGGTGAAAACGTTATGTTAACAATTTATAAAGGGGTCGTCTACATTCGACGGCATTCAGTGAGGGATGGAAGAGGGGGAAATTTTGTGATGTTGCGTGACGTCATAAGTGGTCGATCCCAAAGTGGAAAACTACAGTAAAACAAAGTCACGATACTGACATTTCTTAATTCATTTTCCTCTTCACTGCTTGTAAATAAATATTAGACAAACATAAAGGTATGTTTTCAGGCACTCGTAAGAAATCAAGAAGTAGAAAACTAGACAACAGAAAAACAACAGACGTGAGTGGCTTACCCAGTACTCGAACCCAGGATCTTCCGTGCGACAACCCCACCTAGCTATGCATGTAAGTATAACATGGACCCAGCACAACAGTAGCTCCCCTTTGCAGAAAGCCTGCATTAACCCTCTATTGGGCCTTGTTGCCATTTGGCAACATACCGTTTAAAGTCATCTATTTCACTATCCGGCGTTCAAATTAATAATTTTTTTTGTTTTATTGTGTTCTAGAAACATTCCCAATTTTAAATTACCGGGTAACTCATTTGTCGGAGAAATACTTTTTTTTCACGCACTCTTTTGTCAAGGCATGGTAGCTGGTTTGCAAGATCGAATTGAGAGGTGAGTTTACTTCACATTATTTTTTAAAATTCCTTATGAAAACGGTGTATAAAAAATATGTTGAGTAACTTAAACCACTTATCTTTGTAACAAATGCTTTAATAGTTATAAATAAATAAAATAAGTTACTCTTATTTTACATTTTAGGTATGTTGCCATTTGGCAACAAAAGTCGATTAAGGAATAAAAACCACTTCATGTTGCCAATTGGCAACAGTTGCTTTTTACCTAATAAATGATATTTAATGTTGTATTTCTCTGTAATCAACAACATTAGTATTTTATTCTCATTATAATTGATTAAACTTCATCATTTAAAAAAAAAGTTGTTATTTGCAATTTTATGTATCCTAAAAAGGTCAATGTAAATAGTAGAATTACCAGTATAAATTACTAATAATATTGTAAATGAATAAAAACATATTTACTTCATCTAGACTTGACTTTTAGAACTAAACTACACATGATAACCACTAAAATTGCCAGTAATCACAAAACATAATGTATCATCAGATGAGATTAAACAATTTTGTGATGAAAAACTTTTGAATTACAAAATGTATATGTTGTCATTTTTTTTAAATTTTTTTTTACAGTTAAACACAATGGATCCTCAAAAGTTTTACAGCCAAAAGACTACAATCTATAGACCAATACCTGAGGCTTCTAGCGATAGTGAGCTGTCAGACAGTGAGGCTGAAGACATCCTGGATAACACGTGGCAACCCGGCCCTTCCTCGGACACAACCGATTCAGGTTTGTTGAATTTAATTGATGTTTTTTTTTTTTAATGTGGCCACTTTATTTCAGACTGCAGTTGTAGCCTTGTCCATCAGTGTACAACCTATGTACAGTTTCAGCCTAGTCCATCAGGTACTAAATATCGGCTGACGGAGACTTACTTCTGGAACGCTTTATACCATAATGTGGATTAGAATAATTTTTATCATTATTACTATTATCAGAATAATAACATGTACACCAGTATACCAATAAATGATTGTTTATGTTGCCAGATAATTAATATCTTTGTTTTCTTTTTTTTTCAGAATCATCTGCATCAGAGCTGGAGGACACAGATGTAACCTTTGATCGTCGTCGGATGCTATGGAGACACCGTGAAGCCTCAGATGTATCTTCTGAAGCTCCGCCCTTCTCTGGTGATTCGGCACACGTATCAGTTACCTCAGAACCAATAGAATACTTCCGCAGATTCATTGATGATGATACAATGGCACATATGGTCACTGAATCAAACAAGTACAGCATCCAGAAAAACATCATGAAGCCTCTCAGATTGAGCCAGCCAGAACTGGAACAGTTTTTTTGGAATTGCGTTTATGATGAGTATTGTTAGAATGCCCAGTTGTAAATTGTACTGGGACTCTACAACGCGCTATGGACTTGTTGCTGATACTATGACAAACAAGAGGTTTAAAGAAATCAAAAGTAACATTCACTGCAATGACAACAACAAGCAGCAAGACAATGAAGGCGACAAATTGTTCAAATTAAGACCTTTAGTTGACGCTCTGAAAGTGAAATTCAATTCAATCAAACCAGCAGAAAGGCTGAGCATTGATGAGCAAGTTATCCCATTCAAAGGTCAATCATCTCTGCGTCAGTACAACCCAAAGAAACCCAAAAAGTGGGGCTATAAAGTCTTCGTTTGTTCAAGCATTTCTGGTTTGATTCATGATTTTGAAATTTACACTGGAAAAATTGACGTGTGTCCTGGCCAACCTGATTTAGGAGCATCAGCTAATATCGTGCTGAGACTTCTTCAACGTATCCCTAAAAATGTGTGGCATAAAGTATATTTTGACAACTGGTTTAATTCGCCAGCATTGCAGGCATGCCTCTGGAAACAAGGCATTGCATGTCTTGGCACTGTCCGCGCAAACCGGCTGAAAGGGTGTAATCTGTGTTCCGATAAGGAACTGAAAACGAAAGGAAGAGGGTCATCTGTTGTTTGTACTGCAGCAACAAACGGAGCCACATTGAAAGCTATCAAATGGTATGACAATAAAGCAGTCACACTGCTAAGCACCTATGCAGCAGTTGAACCAGAATGTGTAGTCAGAAGATGGGACAGAAAAGCCAAGAAGGAAATACACATTTCTTGCCCTGCAGCTGTGAAAGAATATAACATGTTCATGGGAGGGGTAGATTTGCTGGACTCCTTGCTGGCACTCTATCGTATACCTATTAGATCCAAGAAATGGTACCACAGAATATTGTTTCATTTCCTGGATGTTTCTGTGGTGCAAGCTTGGCTAACTTATTGTTCAGATGTGTGTAAGGATGGTATGGAAAAAAAGGACAGACTACCATTAGTTGATTTCAAGTTGCAGATTGCTTTGTGTCTCCTAAAAGCAGGAAAAAGTGAAAATAATAAAAGGGGAAGGCCATCAGGAAGCACTGAGATACAGCTGGTGGCTAAAAAGAAGAGAGGGCAAACAGCAAATGTACCTCCTTTTCATGTCAGAACTGACAATGTTGGCCACAGCCCCAATTCCGTCACCAACAAAGGGAGATGCAAACTTCCTGGATGCAAGGGGTACTCCAGAACTGTCTGTGAGAAGTGTAACCTACACTTGTGCCTCAATAAACATTCAAACTGTTTCAAAGTATTTCATGAAACATGAGTGTGGAGCTGTGATTGAGTCACGAGACAGAAGATTTTTTTTTTTCCAGTAACTATATGTTTCATTGTATGTGTGGCATTTTCTGTATACATTACACTTAACTTCATGAAGTTTCACAAATTTTGTTGTCTGCTATTTACTGTTTAAATATTAAATGTAGGTAGGGAGTAAAAAAAGGTGAAATTGATGTTGTTAGACATAAAAACATAGTTAAAAGATATATGTTGCCAAATGGCAACAATGAATGTTCCCAACCTTAATGGTGATTTGTTGCCAATTGGCAACATACCCATAAAACACTAACTAAACATTTTTTTGCCCAAAATTAACCTTCACACCACTTTCCAGACATGGGACAGCCACAAAAACCACTCCAAGAATTTTTTTTCCAACTATTTCATAAATGGCCCAATAGAGGGTTAAGCATTCATAAGATCTTGCAGTAGTGGCTTTAGCAGCAATATCTTTTACATGATGAAGTTGCCACCCTCATGCACAACTTTGTATTAGTCAAACTTTGGAATGGTTGTCATATTTTTGGGGGGGAAACAGTGAAGTATCAGTCACACGCCAACACATGGCGGAAAATAATTATGTTGTGCTATTTCTGCTGCATGCCGTGATGAAGACATTAACTTCCCTGTACGACATGCCTGAGGGATACTGTCACGTAGACAGATAATTTATTTTGCCATTTTAATGTTCTGTTGTCCTAGACATTTGTATTCTCATTTTCTTTCATTTTCTCCTTCTCAAAACCCTACCCGAGGTGTTTACGTTCTGGCTTTCAGTAGAAATCCCCCACTGGTCAGAAACTTTCAGCGCAGCGGTAATATTACATCAACGCACCGGTGGCTCGCTTGACCAGAGAAACATTTCTCCGGTCGCTCTAGTGTTTGATCACGAGCGAAGACGGTTTCTGTGAAGAAACGGTCCGGCAGGGGGAGATAACCCGCTGCTAGTCTTTGTTGTTTGCCCTTAGATGAGCAAAGAGCACATAATATTATGATTGTCTCTCTGGGGGAATTTTCGCAAAGTTGTTGCTTCTGAAACCTTTGTCTTACCCGGTATTACGCATTACGCCGATACATCTGTAGAATCAGGCTATGCAGGTGTCCCGGGTAGAATGTTTTATAAGCTATAAGATTTGAAATTTTACTACGTCAAACACACTCGTAGAAGATTCCTGGCCCGAGATGGACCATCATGAGAATTAGGCAGACTTTAACAGAACTAAAATGTTAAGGCCTTTCTCTAGTCATTTTCGGGGTGAGTTGACATATCTTATAATATGATATATTCATGTTACAGAGTTTTATATATATATATATATATCTGATAGGAATGTGAGGACTTCTCCCAGTAATTTACTTCAGTGATAGTGTTGTGCCGTATTCAGCCTTAATTAAGGGATGTTTAAGCTGTTTTTGGTTTATAATGGGTTAAATGATAGACTTACAAAAACAAACACTCACTAGGCGTAGAATAAGTCCACAGATGCTTATCATGGGTTAAGAATAGGCATTAACTGTCATTTCTGTAAGATAACGTCAGAGGTGGATTATTCACTTAAACACTGAATTATGGGAGATAGTCGCTTATTCCTTGTTGATAGATATTTTTAGTGTCTGGGGAGAATCATTTTATGCTTACTTGTGTAGCTAGACTCTAGCCATAACTTTCACAGGAGCAGCCACCAGCCATAGAAAACATTTTACCTTATGACTCAGTCAAAACTGTATTATAGCGAGAACATTGCATTTTCTATGTACTCATTTGTGGAATGTTAATTTTTCCCCAAGGGGACATATGATTTATTTGTGTAATGTCACCTGCTGTAATCTGTTTATGTAAATTCATTTAACGTCGTAAAATGAATAACATAACCATTCAGCTGTATGTTTATTTTGGAGAAGAGGAGTAGATTTTGCTGTCAGAACATGTTACTGACAGGTACATGGATGTACAAAAGATATTAAGCCTATGCAGGCGCTTGTGGAGTATTGATAGTGTGGGAGGAGCGGAGTATAACTATTTTTTATTACATTTAGCGTGATTTTGTTGTTGCTTGAGGTAAAGGGTGTCTCTTTTTGGTCTCAGTTTCAGGGGATACCGAATTGCTAGTCTAGTTTCCAGTCAGACGAAGAATGTCACCGTCTCTTTGTTCTAGAGGGATTCCGAGGATATCTAGCCCCACGAGTGTCACAGCCATACCTGAAACAACAACTATTTGTCAACGCCATTTCCCTCTCACGGGAGTTCAGCTCACGCATTGTGAAATGAGCCAACGCAACAATCGGAAAACGTCTATTGCAGTAGTAGTTCCCTACTCGCCTATTGGATTACCAGTCAGGGCATTGCGGCTTCCAAAATCTCCAAACAGCCCAGCATGTCTATAGCAGAATTCAATTCACCAGTCTCTGTATGCCTAAACGGGGCACTCAGCCAAGCCACAGTCAACCAGCCAAAACCGGATTTAAAGCCAATTCTAGCGCCGGATAAGCACGCCTTGGGATCAGTTGTCCTCAAGTGACTTCGTCCCATGGCTTATTTCTGGATTATGTGGAACCTCGCACTTAGGAGCGGCCAGCCAAAGATAGACAGAGTTCCAGCCCCACTCACGCGATAAGGGGAGTCACCAACGATAGCGCCTATACAGTGATTTTATTCAGGTTAATTCCATCACCGATGGAGGATATATACGAAAAAACCACTTACTGGAGCTGTTCCATTGGTCCCCAAAAGCGGACAGGCTGTCGCTAAGTTCATTCAGTTGGTCAGCAGGAGATAAACAGCGTCCCCCAGCCCACCTCGCGCCAGTAGGGGAGAGTCACCAACGTTTAGTACCAACAAGGACATTTTTGTAGGCTTAGTCCCTCACGAAGGATCTACATATAAGACACTGTCTGGACTATTTCATCTGGTCCCCGAAAGCGGAAGGACTGACACGCAGTTTATTCATTTTTGGTAAACAGGAGGTAAATAGAGTCTTCCAGCCCAACTCGCGCCAGTAGGGGAGAGTCACCAACGTTTAGTACCAACAAGGACAGTTTTGTAGGCTTAGTCCCTCACGAAGGACCTACATATAAGACACTGTCTGGACTATTTCATCTGGTCCCCGAAAACGGAAGGACTGCCACTCGATTATTTATCTCTCTGTGTTCTACAGGTTCATGTCGGTGGTCTGTGTGTGTGTTTGTTGGTGTATTTTGCGTATTTGATGACTATTGATGATTTTGATGACTATTGATGATTATTGAGATTGCTGATGATTTTTTTGATGTCATTTATGATGTTATGATGAGATGCATTATTTTCATGCTTGTCTTCATTTAATAAAGTTTACTCATTTATTAACGCGCTGTTCACGACCCTTTCATCCATATTTACATTTTTTAGCTCTTTACTAGAATCTCTATGTATGATAAGAGAAAAGAGTGAGAGCAGGAGATGCTTAGACAGTAAAAGTGAGTTGAGGCTTGGAGAGAGAGATCATTTGGATAAATCTTCTTCCAGGTTGTCTCAAGTCCATCTCCTATTTACACCTTTCTGTGAGTGTAATCTATAACTCTGTCAGTCCACTATCCCTTGTCGATTTCACTACTATTGTCCAACTCGACAAATACTCTACACTTAACTTAACCACGACAGATACAATGCTGAAATAGTATATCACAATAAGGGCATGATGTATGTAATGATAAAACAAATATTATTTTATTATCCTTCGGCGTTATGTGGAGAACATAATGTTAATAATTACACAATCGGTTTTAAAAATATTAGAATTACAGCACTGGCTATGAGACGCCCTCACACGTCGATCTAGATAATGTTGATGTTAACGTATATTGACAAAGCAATAAGAATGGCATCTCTGTACTACGGTTAAAAGGCAACATTTCTATACAAATAATTGTCTTATCTGTCTTTCACTTTTGTTCCATCTTCTCCCACCAAAGTGATTTTTAAAATCGTAGTGGTTACAACACCGCTCTGGCGACCGGGTGATTCAGGATCAAACCCGGGCGACGGCATTTGAGGATTTTTCGTCGACCGGGATTTGGACTGGATTAACTCGAGACCTGGCGAGGACATTTGAAGGAGTGTCGTCGACCAGGGACTGGCGGCTCCTGAGCCGACCCAGCTCTAATGGGTACCTCCGAAAACGGCGAGTTTCTGCCTGAATGGCGAGGGACACTTGTCTCTGTACAAGAAAATAGGATACTCACGTAAAAATCAATGTCAGGTTAGACATTAAAAATAACCTGAGATTTCGCCTCGAGTATTAGCGGGCGTACGAAAAAAAAAAAAAAAAATCTTAATCAATTAATCGAATTTCTTCGATCACAGTTTAATCAATCAATTTTGAACAATTATATAAATAATAAATACATTACTTTTTGATATTACTAAGGACTTTAATTTATTTTACTTGCTATAAGGGAACGTCGTCCTGAAAATATACAGAAGGAACTGAAAAGTTTCAACCATACAATTTATTTTTGACCATACTTGCCACATTTCGTGTCACAAACCCAATATAGCAAATGCGCTTGCATTTATGCAAAAAAAAAAAAAAAAAACATAAAGATTGCTACAAATTGAATAATCGATTTAAATGTGTTTTATCAATGAATCATCATGTGACGTATTCTTTCCAGAACGTTGTCTCCATTACAGCTGCTCTGAACGCATCACGATTCTGGGCAAGTCGACCTGCATCAGCCAAAGACAAGTTCAGACTCTCTGTGATGTCCTGGGTCCACCGTCGTCTAGGTTGACCCCTTCCCCTTTTTCCAGGGATCATGCCTTCCATCACTGTTTTTCCAGGCTATTATGTCTTTTTATATGACCGAAAAATTTCAGCTTCCTTATTGCGATGGTATTTAGGAGCCAATGTTCCTGTACGTTTAGTGAGTGCAGTACTTCTCTGTTGGTCTTTTTTTCTGTCCAGGGTATTCTCAACATCCTTCTGTAGCATTTCATTTCGAATGATGTAACCTTTTTTGCAACTGTTTTATTGAGTGTCCAAGTCTCGCAGCCGTATGTTGCCACTGGGAATATACATGCTCTGATCAGTTGTAACTTTGTTTCTTTGCTTGTGCCTTGCCATAGGTTTTTCATCTGTATTAGTTGATGTGAAGCAATTGCAAGTCTTCTTTTAATTTCTACTGCACAGTCGCCAGAGCTGTTAATAATTGATCCTAAGTATTCGAATTCATTAACACTTTCCAGTTCTTCGTTATCAATTTCAATTTCTGGTTTGGTCTTTACTTTGTCTGTTGTCAATACTTTGGTCTTCTTGGTGTTTAGGTATAGATTCTGGGCCTCGCTGTGTTTTTTGGTGGACAGAAGTAATTGTTCAAGTCCTTCTGGGTTGGTCGATAGGAGGACTGTGTCGTCAGCATATCTGATTTCCGGGATCTGGTACCCGCCGATGTTAAATGAGTCAAAACTTGTATATATATATATATATATATAGTGAAGCCTAATTATATACATAGATAAAGCGTTTATGTTTTTGAAGATCTGAAGGAAATTGGAAATTAAATGACCCTAGGGATTTTAATGTCTTCATCATGGCGTGCAGCAGAAAGAACAGAACATAATTATTTTCCGCCATGTGTTGGCGTGTGACTTACTCGTATTTAAGTTGCTTCACTGTTTTCCCCCAAAAATATGACAACCATTCCAACAGCTTTGTCATTGTAGGCAACAAACGTGAGGTAATGCCTGGGGCTAACAACTTAATGAAGTTAAAAAATCACTTCGTAAACAACAACATCATAACTACACACACAGTGTTTTAGTGGACCATACTTGTAACAACAAAAATTGCAGGGAAAAGTTTGTCAAGTTGGTCAGATGTTGATCAACTGTTGATTTGTCTCCGTGAAGATGTACAAGGGGATTGACATAAGTCTTAGGCCTGACCATGAAGGAGTCACAGGAGGAAGATAAAACTTGGCACATTTAAAGTTCATCATATTTGCACTGAATGTGTGAAGTACGCGTTTGTTTCTTCAATGGGTTTTCCCGCTATGGTGCATGGCGCAATGTACCCTATTGACCGGATCTGCTGCTCCAAAGATTTGACAAAACAATGGAAAAGAAGGAGGCCAGAGCTGTGATAAAATTTCTGATGTTTCTGGGAAAAACACCTACAGAAATACACAGGGAGATGGAACCAGTGTTTCGTGATTCTTGTTCTTCATATACTTCGGTAAAAAACTGGTGTCAACAGTTTAAGTGCGGCCGCTCAAATGTTGCTGATCTGCCAAGATCTGGTAGACCAGCCTCAGAGTGCAACGATGAAAATGCAACAAGAGTGAAGAAAATCATTGACCAGGATCGAAAAATGACAATTGTGGAGATAGCTAGTAGAGTAAAACTGAATGAAAGAACAGTTTATAGAATTTTACACAACAGACTGAACATGAGAAAAGTGTGTGCACGCTGGGTTCCGCGACTGTTGACACGTGAACAGAAGCAAACAAGGGTAAATTGCTGTCAACAGTTGCTCAAAATGTGTCAGTCAAAAAACTTTTTGAAGACCATGGTGACAGTAGATGAGACTTGGGTACACCATTATGACCCCGAATCCAAAATTGCGAGCATGCAATGCAAAACCCCGGGCTCCCCAACACCTATCTAGCCGAGAGCGCAGAAATCTGCAGGAAAAGTTATGCTGCCTGTTTTTTCGGACGCCAAAGGTGTCCTGTTGAAAGATTATCTGCATCGTGGCAACACATTTAATAGACAGTACTATGCAGATCTTCTCACCAAACTATGAAAGGTTGTGACCAGGAAACGAGGGATAACGCGCACTTAAAATCTTCCTTTGCTTCAAGACAACGCGCCCTCTCACAAAGCACGGCTTGTGCAGCTAGCAGCCAACGATTTGAATATTGAAATTCTTCCACACCCACCATATTCTCCAGATTTGGCTCCATCAGACTTTTTTTCTATTCCCAAATCTTAAAAAACAGCTAAAAGGAAATAATTTTGACAGCGATGAAGAAGTTATACTAGCATGTGATGACTGGTTTAGTTTGAAAAATAGGGTGTTTTACTCCCAAGGTCTTTTCAAGGTCAAGCAGAGATGGCAGAAGTGTGTCAATTCAGACGGTGGCTATATTGAAAAGGAATAAACACTATACAAAATTTCAGCTCTCTGTGACATGTCCTTGATGGTCAGGCCCAAAACTTATGTCAAGCCCCTTGTATAAGCCCAGAGCTGTGCAACCATTATTTTGAAATCTAATATGCCTTTCCGTTCTACCATCGTCGTTTGGGATTAGCATGGGAGTGTGACCGGGATGTCTTTTGTTTCCATTTCTTTTCTTACCTGCAATAGATTGGGTTATGAAAACATCGACATCACACAACAGAAATGGAAATCCAGTGTAATCTGACTAAACAGCTTGATGATCTAGATTCTGCAAATGACTTGGCTCTTCTGTGCCATAACTATAATCAGATGCAAGACAAAATAAAAATATTTGATGAGAGGTCACAACAAGTGGGTCTGAAAATGCACAGGGAATAGACCAAGATTATAAGAATAAATGCAAAAAATTATAACAAGGTCGAAGTTGAAGAAACATCACTAAAAGATGTAGAATTGTACACATATCTTGGCAGCAATATAGACAGAGTTGGAGGGACAAACAGTGATATCAAAATAAGAATACAAAAAGCAAGAGGAGCTTTCCTTGCATTGGGAAACATATGGAGATCAAGAGAAATCAAGTCCAACACGAAACTAAGAATCTTCAACTCAAATGTGAAGTCAGTCCTATTGTATGGCTCTCAAACATGGAGAACAACAAACAGCAACCAAAAAGCTACAGAAGGACTGAAATGGTATGACAAAGTCACAAATGTGGAATTGATGACAAGAACCAGACAAGTGCCAATGGAACAAGAGTTGAGAAGAAGTCGCTGGCGATGGATAGGACACACATTGAGGAAACCTGTTGATAGCATTACAAGGCAGTCCTTGTTCTGGAATCCACAGGGAAAGACAGGCAGAGATAGACCGAAAAACACATGGAGAAGAGAACTGGATACAGAAATGAAAATGATGAGGAAAACATGGAAAGAATTTGAGATAAAATGCATTGGCCTTCTTTGACTCGTCTGATCTGGTATTTGTTGACAAGTATTTTGAGTGGACTCGACTTACGGCTAATCACCATTGCTGTAGGTCTTAAACGCTGTTTCGTTTGTACCACTTATCCCAGATGTTGTGTTGAGTTCGTATATATGTTTTAGGAGTTATTGTCCTTAGTTATTCCTCAACCTCCTGATGGTCAGACCAACGTTGTGGAAACTAATACATCTCTCCAATTCAAGCTTCAACGGCTCATGTAAGAATAAAAATGTATAGAGCAAAGGTAGGTACAAGCAATGAAGACAGAATGACCTTACTTGAGGGGGAACAGTACTGCCACTGTCCCGAGCCTCTCCCCACAGAGGGGCCTCACTTCAACCAAGGATGCATAGCTTTACATTAAAATATGATTTACCCATAATCCCAAACAAGGAAGAAACCTCACATTGGGAAAATGCCTAGCCTCATCTGAGTTCTCGTCTGCTAGTGATGTTGTTATGCTGTGTATTTGTTGTTAGGAGACCGAACTTGAAGAAGAGACAGAAGAAGAATAAAAACAAAACAAAAAGAAGAAGCGGTAAATCCAGCTATTTTCTGTATGTAGTGTAAACATATAGATGGGCTGGCGCACAACGCTCCTGCATGAGACTCGTATGTCCCAAGTAGTTATCCAATCAAATTCATTCAATCGATCATGGAAGACATGAGACAGTGGAAGCGAGGTTTCTGTTTGCTGAGCAACTTTACAATCCCAGCACACAACGCGGCATTACACAACACTCCAACAAGTGGTTATTTGACGATTTCAAAACAGAGGCTGGGGTTTCTATTTCAGGTAATTTTGTTAAATGTATTCATATTATTTAAGTTCCGTTCATGTAAATTCAGTATTACTTGATTCTTCAATTCGTGAACTATTTTAGAGTTAGATTAGTCATGCCAGTTGTGAAAGTTCTTATTATCATTTCACATTAGGTACCTAGCCTAGAAGTGCGGGCATTCTTGCATTTCCAAAGATCGCAATACTTTGTTTTCAAACAGTTGTCTTTTTTGAGATCTTTCCCATGCCATAACGAATAGACGCACATGGTATCCTTAACTTTCTTGTGTAAAACCACCCTTTCTTGTGGTTGTCAGGGATTTGAACAGCCATTCACCATCATCATTCACCCTTCAGATGCCCAAGGAGAATAGGCCTTCAACAACCTTGTACAAAATTATCCTATCACGTGCCATTTGCTCACGGTCTTGTTCAACCTCTTCATGTCTGTCACCAGTTCTCTTCTCCATGTGGTCGCCATCTTCCTCTCTTACTCTGGGAATTCTAGAATAAAAACTGTTTGGTAAAGTTATCAAGAGGTGTCCTCAGTGTGCGTTCTGTCCATCTCCAACGTCTTCTTCTCATCTCTTGTTCTACTGATGCTTATCATACTCTTATCATCAGTTGCGTATAAGTGATCTTACCATGCAACTATAACCCTTCTATTCTACGCACTCTTCATTTATGAAAATCTGTAGTTTTTTGACAGTTGTTTTTGTTGGTCTCCATATGTCAGAGCCATACAATACCCTACGTATTGTAGACGAAGCACTGCATCGTAATGCTATCAACAGGTTTCCTCAGTGTGTCATATCCAACGTAAGTATCTTCATGTCATCACTTGTTCGACAGGCACTTGTCTGCTTCTATCCATCACTTGTTCGACAGGCACTTGTCTGCTTCTATCCATCACCTCTTCGACAGGCACTTATCTGCTTCTATCCATTACTTGTTCGACAGACACTTGTCTGCTTCTATCCATCACTTGTTCGACAGACACTTGTCTGCTTCTATCCATCACTTGTTCGACAGACACTTGTCTGCTTCTATCCATTACTTGTTCGACAGACACTTGTCTGCTTCTATCCATCACTTGTTCGACAGACACTTGTCTGCTTCTATCCATCACTTGTTCGACAGACACTTGTCTCCTTCTATCCATTACTTGTTCGACAGGCACTTGTCTGCTTCTATCCATCACTTGTTCGGCAGGCACTTGTCTGCTTCTATCCATCAGTTCTACATTACTGACCTTGTTGTACTAGTTGAATCCTTCTGTTATTCGTAAACACGCATTTATGAAAGTTTATCTAACTTCTTGGTCGTTGTTTTTGTAGTTGTCCATGTTTCCCAGCCATACACTAGGACTGATTAGCCATCTTAGGTCAAGATTCTTATTTGTGTGTCGACTTGACTTATTTTGATTTCCGTATATTTTTCCAAAGCAATAAAAGCTCTTCTTGTCTTTTGCATTCTTTCTTAATATCGATACCTGTCTCTCGACTTTCTCTATCACTGAAAGATGAACAGGTATCGCTGTCGGCTACCGCTGCCATTTCTGAAAGACCTCGCCCACGGTTCAATAAAAGACAACATTTGACATTTAACGTGCACGTTGTACGTAAAGATTTTTTTTTTAGGTGGCATTTTGTTCGGAAGTTAAAATATATTTTTGGACAGCAAAAACTGTAAAGATCGATACTCCAACAATCTCAATAACATATGATTACTTTCAGTGATTACAAATAATCCAGACCTAAAGGTATTTTATATTTGGACATGCGCCCTAATATAACCGGCTAGGTTGAACAGGACGCGCCTCGCCAAAACGAGGCAAAATTTTTTTTTTTTAAATTTTTAAAGTGATTACAAATAGTTTACAATAAGACATCACAAGACAATACTTCATATTATAAATTTTCAGTAACATTATAGACAGTGGAATGACAAACATTATATTATACAAAGTGGCATTACTGTATTAACATTGTAGAACGTGGAATGGGGAACATTACATTATACAAAGAGGATGGGTGTGAAAAGAAATCGAAAAAAGGTGATTCGTCTTACGAGGACAAAAGACAATGAAAATAGCCAACATTACGGCCACGAGGCCTTCGCCAGGCAAAGGAAAGAAAGTGAAAGCTAGATAGGACACATAAGAACCTAAATAAATATAAAAATAAAACCTAGGTACTTCCCTAAAGGCTTCGAAGTCCTAACACTTTTGCTGCCCGCGAACAGACGAGCTTGCCCGGAAAAGGAAATGACTGCCACCACCGGATGTACACAATATATACTAAGAAACTAAAAATCGAAACTGAACAATAAACTACCCAAACGTAACATTAGTGGGGACTGGAAATAGAAGAGGACAGAATGAGTTGGAGATAAATAAAAATGAAATTAAAAATCAAGGCATATTAAAAACAATGTATGATATATTCATTAATATTATTAGAGGGCGGCAGAAAAATAGAAAAATAGGATAAGAGTGGAAAGAGTCAAAATAGAACAAGAGAGGAAAGGGTGACCTCAGACAAAGGTGTGCAGAGTGTTAAGACCAGCTGGTGGATAAGACGGTTCTCAAGCTGTTTTCGGCTAGCAGTGTCAGAGGAGCAGGATCTGAATGCAGTGACCTGGATGTCGATGGGACCCATGGTGGTCAGGACCATTAAAGTGTATGGCAACTGGTGTGGACTTTTGCTGAGAGATGTCATTCAAGTACTGGCTGAATCTGTCCCCAAGTCGTTTGCCTGTTTGGCTAATATAGGTTTTGCAGCAACGTTTACATATGATCGTATAAATGACATTGCGCGACTCACACGTGAAGCTACTGGTGATGGTGTACGTAGCCTCAGGAAAAAACACGATGTGGGTTGGGATGACATACTTGCACGTGTTGCATCGTGTCCGACCACAGGGTAGTGTGCCAAAGTGAGTGGCATTCTCATTTAAGAGACGGCTGTGAACAAAAAGATCCTTCAGGTTCTTGTCGCGTCTATATGCCACCAAAGGTGCTTCACCGAATACTTCTTGGGTCACAGAATCTGCTTGGAGGATAGGTACTTGGCGGAAAAGGATCTGTTTGCAATACTGTGAGGGTGATAGGTCAAGATTAATTTGACTCTATCCGAAGTGGATTTATAGTGAGGTTTGAGGGCCTCCAGACGAGAGATGGAGAGCACACGTTTTAGGGCAGAGGTAGTTTATTGTTCAGTTTCGTTTTTTAGTTTCTTAGTATGTATTGTGTACATCCGGTGGTGGCAGTAATTTCGTTTTCCGGGCACGCTCGTCTGTTCGCGGGCAGCAAAAGTGTTAGGACTTCGAAGCCTTTAGGGAAGTACCTAGGTTTTATTTTTATTTTTATTTAGGTTCTTATGTGTCCTATCTAGCCTTCACTTTCATTTCTTTCCATGACGAAGGCCTTGTGGCCGTAACGTTGGCTATTCTCTTTGTCTTTTGTCTTCGTAAGACGAATCACCCTTTTTCGTTTTTTTTTTCACACCCATCCATTGTACTCCACGTCTTACCGCAGTTCCCCTCAACTTATTATACAAAGTGGCATTACTGTATTAACATTATAGAAAGTGGAATGACTAACATTGTATAAGGTGGAATAACTAACATTATGGTACACAAAGTGGCATTACTGTATTAACATTGTAGAAAGTGGAATGAAGAACATTATATTATACAAAGTGGCATTACTGTATTAACATTATAGAAAGTTAAATGAAGAACATTATATTATACAAAGTGGCATTAGACAATCTTTGAAGGACCGAGGACTAGAATGGAACCAGGCCAGGAGGAAGACAGCTGAACAATTGTTAACGCATTATATCTTTTGGGAAAGGTTTAAGCAATGGTTTAGCCCGTTCAAGCCCCCAGTTAGTGTAATCCAACGAAATCCCTCTTATAAGGTTTTGCTCGGTCTAGAGGTAAATATATGTCTAGGTAGTTATATATATTTAAGAATCTGGCTCATACGTTTGCTTTCATACTTATACAAAACTGAACTGACTTTGATTGTTTAGTTTTAAAAACAACAGGTAACAAATTTAATAATCATTTAGTTTTAACAGTTTAAAATAAATAAATAGTTGGTAATTTTATATTGGAATCAAATTTTCTCCTCATTGAGATTTAGGGTGAGGAAATAACAAAAGTACTTTTTGCTGGTGCCTTTTTACAAACACTTAACTTTTATAAGGGAGTCCTGCAGCCGTGGTTCATCAATTCTGTAATGACGAAAGCCTTCTCCACACTCACTTCCACTGTAGGCGGTTAGTGTGGATGCTTTTCTCTTACACTAGCGGCGTTCGTACCACAAATAGTCTGATGCCTTGTAACCACGAACTTTAAACAAATAGAAAGAAACAAATGCCTGCTAAGTACATTTGGTTGCCGCAAACTAACAGACCAATTGTCATGCGTTCCACCCACAAATGTTAACCTCTCAGATGAATTAAATTCCCGAGCACACAGTGTAGCTCAGGGAATGTTACGGTATTGCTTCCCCTGCTTTGCAGTAGTGGTCCAACAGTGGCCAAAACTCAAGGGTATCTATTATAGGCTTCAATGGATTCTATCTTTACACAAGATTACTCTTGGCAGAAATGTAGATAGAAAAGTAGTAAAGCTTCTATCTCATGGGAGTCTTCACAAGATATTCAGATAAGCGAAAACAATGCTGGGTGTTTCTGAGCACGTAAATTCTGTAATCTGCTGACGCTTTTGTGAAGGATTTAAGCACTTATTACTTTCAGCTCGTTTAAGCCCCCACCCCTGATTTACTTAGTGGAATTCTATTATTCTAGTATAGCTCTGTTTAGAGTGTGTGTAGTACTCGTAATTTGTCTGAGACAAACATGCAGTAACTTTAAAATGATTAAATCGAAGTTACATTTTTAACATTCATTCATAACCCTCCACTCACAAAGGAGCATATGCCTTCAGCAAACAGATGCCAAGTCCTCCTGTCACGTGCCATCATCTCAAGTTCTTTCCACGTTCTCCTCATCATTTTCATCTCTGTTTCTAGCTCTCTTCTCCGAGTGCTTCTTGGTCTACCTCTGCCTCTCTTGCCCTGGGGGTTCCAGAACAAGGACTGTCTTGTAATGCAATCACCAGGTTTCATCATTGTGTGTCCTATCCATCGCCATCGTCTTCTTCTCATCTCTTGTTCCACTGGCACGTCTAGTTCTTGTCCTCCGTTCCGCGTTGGTAACCGTGTCATACCATTTTAATCCCTCTATTCTATGCAAGCACCCATTTATGACAGTCTGTAGCTTTTTGTTTGTTGTCTTTGTTGTTCTCCATGTCTCAGAGCCATACAATAGGACTGGCTTCACATTTGAGTTGAAGCTTCTTATCTTCGTGTTCGATCCGATTTCTCTTGATCTCCATATATTTCCCAATGCAATAAAAGCTCCTCTTGCTTTTTGTATTCTTACGAATAGTTTGATATCACTGTCTGTCCCTCCAACTTTGTCTGTATTGCTGCCAAGATATGTGTACGATTCTACATATTGTACTGATGTTGCTTCAAGTTCAACCTTGTTATCATTACCTGCATTTATTCTCATTATGTTTGTCTTTTCCCTGTGTATTTTCAGACTCAATTACTGTGACCTTTCATTGAGTGTTTTCAATTTGTCCTGCATCTAATTACGGTTATGGTATAGATGAGCCAAATCCTCAGCAAAATCCAGATCATCCAACTACTTAGTCAGAGTAAACTGGATTCCATTTCTGTTGTGTGTTGTCGATGATCTCATAACACAGTCTATTGCCAGTAAGAAAAGAAATGAAGACAACAGGCATCCCTGTCGCACTCCTGTTCTTATCCCAAACGGTTCTGTAAGCTGTCCTTCGTTAAGAACTCTGCATGTCATGTCTTTGTATGTTTTCTTTATTAAATTAATGATCTTCATGGGAACTCTATAATGCCCCTTCAATTTCCAAAGTTATTCTCTGTCTACACTGTCAAATGCCTGTTCGTAGTCCACAAATCCGATGTATAGTGGTGAATTCCATTCCAGACTTTGTTCAACTATTATTCTCAAAGTGGCTATCTGGTCTGTACATGATCTTTTTTGTCGAAAACCTGCTTGTTCGTCTCTCAGTTTCTTGTCTATGGACTCTTTTAATCTATCAAGGATAATCCTGTTTAATACTTTTCCTGGCACTGATAGTAACATTATTCCTCTATAATTTGTGCACTCTTGTAAATTTCCTTTCTTAGGCAACTTAACCAGATATCCTTCCTTCCATTCTGCTCGTATCTCTTCCTTTTCCCAGAATTTACCAAATAATTTATATAACATCTCTGAAGCTGTGTCAATATCTACTTTGATGGCCTCTGCTGGAATGCCATCAGGTCCAGACGCTTTTCCATTTCTTAGAAGCTTTATGGCTTTCTTTATTTCTTCCTTCGTTGGTCTTTCACTGTTAATCTGTAGCTCTTCTTCTGCTGGCTGGATTCCCGGCGGGTTTTGTGTAGCTGGTCTATTGAGAAGGTCCTCAAAATATTCTGTCCACCTCTTCATTTGCTCTTGTATATTGCTGAGCAGCTTTCCATTCTTGTCTTTTATTATGCAACCTGTTTGCTTGTCCCTGTTACCTTCTTTGTGCTGTTATACAGTTCTCTTAGATTTTCTTTGGCTGCAGCATCTTCTGCCTCTCTTGCCAGCTCCTCAATATACTTCCTCTTGTCTCTTTTAATACTTCTTTTTACTTCTGTGTACACTTCTTGAGCCTTGGCTTTGGAACTTCTGGTTTTGCTTGTGTTTAAATCTGCTTTCTTGTTTTTTCTGTCTTTTATCTTATTGATGGTTTCTGTTGTTATCCGTACTTTTTGTTGTTGTTCCTTTTTACCCAGTATTTCTTCACATGTCTCATTCCATACAGTTTTGGTTTGCTGCCAATAGTCTTCTGTATTCTCTACATCTTCCAGCTGTTGGAGCACTTGGAATTTGTTGGATATTGTGACCAAATATGTCTCTTGTTTCTTGATTTCTTAGATGTCCTGCATTAAAGTGTTCTCTATAATTTTGCATTGTTGCATATCTCTTGAGTTTCATTTTTACTTTGGTTATCATAAGGTGGTGATCTGATGCCACATCTGCTCCTCTATATACCTTTACATCCTGCAATGATGATCTAAACTTCTTGTTTATGCATATATGATCAATCTGATTTTCTGTTCTATGGTCTGGTGATATCCATGTTGCCTTGTGTATTCTCTTATTTGGAAACATGCTTCCTCTATAGCCAGTTGATTTGAAGCTCAGAAGTTTGAGAATAGTTCCCCATTTTCATTCATTATTCCTAGCACATGTTTTCCCATGACTTCTTTAAAGCCGGTGTTGACTGTACCTATCTTTGCATTCATGTCACCCCTCATAATTGTGAAGTCTCTTCTTTTTACTTTTTCCATAATTTCCTGTAGTCTAGTATAAAATGCTTTTTTCACAGACTCTTCTTTGCCATTATTTGGTGCATAACATTGGATGACATTTACATTAATTTTCTTTTTAGCTGTTTTAAAAGTAGCTGTTATTATTCTGGGTCCAACAGCTTCCCATTCAAAGAGTGCTTTCTGTGCTTCTTTAGATAACATAAGAGCTACCCCTTCACTGTGGTGTGAACTTTCGTCGTCATGTCCTGAGGACAGCACCAATTCACCTGTGATGAGTTTCTTCTTGTCTACCCCCTTCCACTGTTTTTCACACATTCCCAGAACCTCGATTTTATATTCCCTCATTTCTGCTGCCACTTGTGCCACTTTCCCTTGTTTGTTTAATGTCCGAACATTGCAGGTGCCAAATCTGCAAGTTTTCCTAGAAGAAAGAAGGTTAGTCAGCAACACAGACTCATTTCGGCTTTCTCTGTGTTGTCATACGCCTCCCTGCGAGAGGACCTTCCCCTGTCTTGGATGGCTATGTTTTATTTTCCTTAATTGACTTGTCCATGTTTGTTGAAGTTTTTTGTGCTTTAAATTTTTTACAGGATGGGGTAACCAACCCCATGCCCAACCCTCCTTAGTCGCTTTCTACGACTTGCATGGAAGGGAAGAGTGTTACTATTCATTGCTTCCCTTTCGGGCCCCGGTAACACACGGGAGAAAATTTGTAACATTACAAATAACAAAATTTAATAATCACTTTAGGTTTTAACAGTTGGAAATAATTTGAATAGTCATGGATCAAGAAAAGTTATCATCCAGTCTTTAGGGCATGTAAGATATTTCAAGAAGTTCAAGTGGCAGCATATATTTGAACTTAGCTGCGAATGATGGTTCTGCTCCTTCTTATGGGTTGGTTCTTTTCGCTCTGCTCCCGCTCGTCTCTGATCAAGGTTGTCGGCGGTAGCTCGTTTCCCAGAAACGTCAAGGAGAGTTTACCACATGCACCCTTCATCTTAAAGCTTAGGCCACGGTTCCCTTCTTGTTCCAGAGATAGTATTTTCTGCTGGTACCACCAATAAGGCAATCTTGGCTACAGACTTGTTGTTCAGATGAATAAAAGAGACTTGAATCGGCCTCTTACACGCATCCGGGGTGTCATTAATTTTAACTTCAATTCCCTCTGACTCCGTGTCTTTCTTCGGTTTCCTAGTCCAGGTGTTCTTTATTAAAATGTAAAGATTTCCTGTGCTTTGTAAGTCTTATTTGGTTCTCGAATAAAAGATCCGGTTAAAATAAAAGGAGTTATGAATCTAGTCTTAACTCTGGCGAGGTCTGATGATGTCTTGGCGAGAGTCTTCTTCTTCTTCTTCGTTCACCTTCAGATGTCAACTTGAATAAGTTCAAAGAAAGCAGTGGTGAGCCTAAGGCTGTTCATATATCCGTAGATTTTCTCCAGGAATGGTACTGGTGATGGCCATATGCGTTTTCTCTGTTCCTCATATGTTGGGCATCTTTGAAGCAGATGTTCGGCAGTCATTTTATCGGTGCCACAGTCTCACTCATCAGTAGTTCCTATCTTTAATTTGTTGAATAGATGGTATCTCAATCTGTTATGACCTGTGCGAAGTTTGAAGATTACCACTTGTTCACTTCTGCTGAGCTGGTAATACGGATCATGTTTTGTGTGGCCTGGATGCTCTTCTTCACACTTGTGCCTGTACCTGCGCTTGATAAAACTCTTGGACTCCTCGTAGATAATATTTGTGTCAAGTTGAGGATGTTTTCCCCCTTCTTTTGCCAATCTGTCAGCCTCTTCATTTCCAGGGATGTTGCAGTGAGAAGGGATCCACTGTATCACGACTCTTTTGTACTTCTGACATAGTCTGTGAAGTGTTAATCTTAGGTCATCCAGTTCAGCATTAATTTGACTTTTCAGCGTTGTTATCACTGACGACGCATCTGAGAAGATAGCTACTGGTCTCTCTGAGCTTTCTTCTGTCATTAGAATTTCTGATGCAGTTTTTAAGGCCTCTGCCTCTGCTCTGAAGTTAGTTGAAAATTTCCCTGTTGCGACTGCTATCTTTTTTTGTGTGCCATTGCTTAAGCTCAGGAAGACTCCTCCACCCCCATCTTCTGTTGCATTAGTTGCTGATCCATCTGTGTATGCATGGATCCAGGTGTTGCTTGGGTAATGTTTCTCTATATATTTTGTGGTTAGGACTCTCATTTCTGTTTCATTTTGGCTGTTCTTTCTCTCAATACCAGGAACGTTTTCTATCATTTCAGTGAAGCACTGTTGTTTCCAAATTGGTAGCTTGTGTGCAGTACATATTGGCGTAGCTGTTGATATTGCGTTTATGGGGTCTGCTCTCATCTTTGTTTTGACTGTCTCTACAAAGTTGCTTCGCTTCAGTCTTCCCCTTCCAAGTCCATTTATTCTCTGGTGCATTGGGTGGTCTATCAGCCTCCTGAATTTCTCGGCTTGTTGCTGGGCTCTGCTATCTCTTCTATCCTCCAAAGGCTGAAGGTGAGTAATCTTTTCCAACTTTTTTTATGGGTGTTGACTTCATGCCCCCTGTTATTATTCTCATTGCTTGGTTTTGGGTTCTGTTTATTTTGTCAAAGTTCGACATAGCTGCCGTTGACCATGCTGAAATGCCATATTCTAAAACTGGTCTCACTCGCCCAGTATGTAACTTCTTTAGTACTCTCTCGTCTGCTCCTCAACCCGTGCCAGCAAGTTTTTTCATGATTGCCATTCTCTGCCTTGCTCTTGTCCTGTTTTTCTCAATCTGGGTTTTCCAAGTCAAGCGGCGATCAAAGGTAATGCCCAGGTAGTTTGGGTTGTCATCCAGATGTAGATTTTTCCCATTTAGCACCAATTTGGAGATCTGTGGTTTGTTAGAGAGAGAAAACACCGTGAATGATGTTTTCCCTTCATTTATCTTTACTAGCCATGCCTTGGCCTACTCCTCCAATGATGTTAGGGCTTGCTGCATCCGTATGCTTGCCGTAGTGATACATTCTTCTGAGATCCACAGGGCTAAGTCGTCTGCAAAGGAGGCATTGTGGGTTCTTCTTGGAATATTCTCTGATATGTCATTTATATATGAGAGGAACAACATGGGTGACAGGACTCCCCCTTGGGGAACACCCTGCTCCAATACCATCTTCCTACTGGTCTGTCCTTGTAGTTGGACTCTGGCCGTTCTATTCTCAAGATAGTGGCTGATCCATTTGAACATTCTCCCACACACCTCACTTCTTTGCAGCTTGACTTTCAGTCCATCTTTCCACACTTTGTCAAATGCTTTTTCTAAGTCAGCCCAAACCTCCAGTGTGTGCATTTTTTCTTGGAAAGCGTCCTCAATTTTCTGAGTTATATAAGTGATCTGGTCTTCAGTGGATACGTGTTTTCTGAATCCTGCTTGCTGTGGGGCTAAGAGATTTGTTTTCCTCTAGATGCCACATTAGTCGAGTATAAATTATGCGCTCCATCAATTTTCCAACACAACTAAGTAGACTGATAGGTCTGTAGCCATTTGGTTCTGACTGAACTTTGTCTTTCTTAGGTATTGTAATCAGTATGGCGTCTTTCTATGCCTGTGGTACTATTCCTCTTTTCAAGCTGCAGTTTAGGATAGCCAGAAGCTTCGTTTTTGCCTTTGTTCCTAGGCCTGTTAGCATTTCATTGGTTATCCCATCTTTTCCAGGTGACTTCTTTTTCTTTAGCGCCCTCATTGCCTCTTCCTTTTCTTGCATTGTTAACTTTGCCATTATGTGTTCCTCTGGTGCAAGGTTTTTGTTGTCATGACTCCTTTGTTCATCAGTGATGGCCTTTCTTCTGTCTCTAGGGACATCAATGTGGTTTGCACCAGCATAGTGTTCCATGAGTGCATTTGCAGCTTTTTTTCCCCGAGAGCATATTTTCACCTTGTTTGATTGTGATGTGGTTTTTGTAAGGTTCTTCGTTGTTCAAAGCTCTAACTAGTTTCCACAGTTTTTTCCCTTCTTTATTTAGGCTGAGATTTTCTGTTCTTTGCTTCCAGCAGTCTCTTGTTGTTTGGTTTAATGTTCTTCTGTACTTTGCAGTGGTTGCTTTGAGCAAGATGTTTGCCTCAGTTGTTTGTTCTGTTTCTGCCGTGTCTCTGGCTTCTGTTACCTCATCTTCAAGTTTTTGCAGTTCTTCATTCCAGTATGGTTTATAGTTCTTTCTTGCCCCTCTCGAAATAGTCTCAATAGCTGTTTGAAGTATTGCCCTATTTAAGCTTTCAACCATATTTTTCATGCGTTTGTTTCGTGTGTTGATGGTCTCGCAAAGGCTGTCGGTCAGCACTGCAAAACTGTCCCAGTCAGCTCTTTTGTAATTCCATCGGGGCAATGGTTTCACTTCATGGGGAACATACTCCATATTAACCACTAGCTTCATTGGTCTGTGGTCGCTGCCTGCTAGCTCGCCAAGTACCTTTCGGTCAATTTTGTGAACGATGTCCCCTTGTGGCGAAAGCTAGGTCTGGAGTGGAAATGGTGTGCCATGTTCTAGAGTAGAAACTGGGTTTATCATCTGGCCTGTTGATAAGGTGAAGGTTTGTGTCTATCTCCAAGTCCTGCACTTCCTCTCCTCTACTGTCTGTAACCGGATATCCCCATCTTTTCGAGTGGCTGTTGAAGACCCTGCAGTAACAATTTGCGCTTGATTCATGCAGCTCGGTATTTAAATTTTGTGGCGGACTTTCCTAAGTCCCAGTTCTATATGTTGCGCCGTGTCCGCCCAATCGGAAGCACGGTCCAAATGTGTGTTTAAGAATCAAAACCTAAGCGTTTTTCAGCATTCCCGTATAATGTGACTAAGTTTAAATATTCTATATCTAACTTATTCCTGGGCCGTTTTTAATTATTTAAAGTGATATTTAAACTGCTAATTTATCTCTATCTTTCTATATCTTTGTTGTTTAGTTATTACATGGCATTTAAATCTATGCAGTCTTTAATTAGCTAAATCGGGAGCTTCCTTGAAGTAGAAATATCACTAAAACCAATGTTTCTCTTTAAATAAATTACTATTATGAGGCCGTCTTTACACCTACTTATTAAGTAATGTCCCAGATGTTATAATAGTTAGGTATTTCCCTGTATATATCGTTATTCTTTAAGAAATAAAATAACTCCTTCCTATAAGTTATACAGAATAGGCCCTTTCTGTCAAACATAAAAAGGTTGCTTTATACATACTAGAAAAGGAGCGTCCTGATTGGCTATTCCATCGGTCCATTTATTCTATAGTGAGCGCGGTAAATATGACCGTGTTGGGAGACAGATTCAAAATACGACAATCTGTCGTATGAGTACGCAAAACTCTGTGTTTGCCCAGCTTGTTAACAAACGAGTCGCTTATCAGCGGTTTAATCTAAACACGCCGGCGCTCATCTTATCTAGTTGCTTCTCGCTGGCTGGGATAAACATTATCTTTAAGGAGTGTAACAAATGTTTGAACATACAAACTACTTGCTCCTTAGCAGATAATGAAAAGAAATTGGTACTTTTAAAAGTTCACAAATAAAAATCAGTACAAAATATGTCTCTGATCCTGTCGGAGTGAAACCGAGATCGTGAAGAAGTCGTCCATTTCGTCAGAGGGAATATGATGAAAATTCAACAACATCCTTCTGGGTGGTAACTAGGAAATTGCGCCTGGAGCGCGTGAATAGTGATTGAGCTGAATTACAATTAAAATTGGTACATAAATCTCACAAGATAATATGTTACACCTTAGGCACATGTGAGGTAATGATCACCCATTACTCATCACTACTCCAGTCGGAGTTTTGGGTCGCTCTGCTGTCGGGTTTCCTGCACGACTAGTCAGAAACAATCACCAGCTCTTGCAGTAGTGGTTCATGCATATACTATTTTCATATGTTGAGGTTGCCAGCGTTGTATATAACCACTTAGCAAGACACCTGTAGAATTTACATTAGTAAATAAATTGTTTACACTTACCTCAAAATTTTGGGAATTCACAGTCTCCTTGCACAGATTTAGACTGGACAAAGCTCTATATTAGAAGCTTTGAAATTACTTAGGTCTGGAAATTAGAGTTAATTCCTCTGACGGCGAGTGGTCTGCGAAAATCACTGGCCTGTGAAAACTTTTCTTTAATTCCTCTATGACTTGTGATCAATTTCCTAGGATTCCAGTCTTGTTAATTAAAGTCCTGGCCCCTTTGTGTGTCCAGTCTTGTATTAAAATGCGGGTTTACTGGTGAAGCCCAAAGTTACCCAATACTCGATCTGTTACTTATAGTTGTGGAATTTCTAAGTCCAATGTCTCCTCTTTCTTTCTGGCTTTTATGAGTCGCTGATATGACTTGTGCGCTGCAGTCTCTCTGTGTGATCTGTGCCTGTGTTTTCATCACACTATATTCTCAGTTCTTGTTGCAAATCACAGATTGCACTTCCGACTAGTGTGCCAATAAAATACATTGTATATTCCGGCTCTCACTTCAAACCAATCAAATCTCTCTAACACTGGGTTGGGTGTTTCATTTTAAAATATCCCTCGCGTGTTTCAAAATATTAAATTTAATATCCACGCATGACCTCTACAGTGATGTCATATCGTTGCGTAAGACTTCCGGCTGCACCTATCTGCCTCTCACCATATTGTGACCATGTGTTCCTAGCGTAAAGTCTACAAATTCTGAGTTTCCAGACAGATTATCTAAGATAATTACACACAGGGATGGTCTAAGCGGAAACAAATTACGCATTACCACATGTGTTTCAGTAGACGGATCTCCGCCAGATTAGCCACACAATATGGGGTTCTATTCAAAGACCGTGCACAATGCAAGCTTGAATAAACAAGCACAGTCGCTTTGAAAAGATGGTCAGCCTGATAATATGTGAAAAAATATTATCGCTGCCCGGGTAAAAAAAACTTGGAGTAACACAAACAGTCGAGGAGTGAAGTGTTAGAGACTTAACTCTACTGATCCAACGTATAGAGTAAATATGAATGACAAGGCAAAAATTATGCCAAATAAAAGCGATGAGTGAGAGGAAGAGAAAAATTTAAAAATATGAAATTGCCGGAGTGGCAGAAGGTGTGAGAGATCACACAAAATACACGCACAAACCATTTTGTCACAAAATTGTAAATGTATGCTATTGTTTTATCTTTATGATGTTACATTCCTAAATAATGCACAAAGTACATGTGCGAATGAAATGATACAGTATACAAGATGAGAGAGAGAAAGAGAGAGAGAGAGAGAGAGAGAGAGAGAGAGAGAGAGAGAGAGAGAGAGAGAGAGAGAGAGAGAGAGAGAGAGAGAGAGAGAGAGAGAGAGAGAGAGAGAGAGAGAGAGAGAGAGAGAGAAAGGATGGATAGAATGTTATACAGACCTGCGTGGCCAATTCTTAACCCTTTGAAAATAGAGTTCGTTCGTTTGTTCTATTTCTATTCTCGACATGTAGTTTTTGCTTGATGACTTTCACATCTGCTGTCAGCTGAAGCAGTTGGCTTCTTGTTTTCTCGTCCTGTCTGACAGTGGTATCAGAAGTCAGGCTGTGTTTTACTTTTGTGTATGAGATGTTTTTATATATAAATTCCTTCAGTATGTGTTTGGTCTGGAAAACGGGACAGCCTGTGTTATCTTATCTCGTGGTTTGAGGGACAGTTTGCGCAGGTTGTGTTGGAGTTTTCGGGCTTTATAGTTACCATCCTCCTTCGCCTCAGGGCATGCACTATAAGGGTGACTTCTCGACCAGTACCAGCAAACTGTCTATTTCCTGCACGCGTTCTTTGTGTGGGAAAAACATTGACAATTAGAACATTGCATCACCCGCGGGGTGTATGCTTGTGTTTGTGTGGACCTAGCGTCCAGGAACAGTCACTCTGGTTGTCGGTTATGATAATGAGGTTTGTCTTCTTTTTGTCTTCAGTATGTCCACCTGGTTAATTTAAAGCATTTTCTTCTTGCAGACGGCTGTGGATTTCTTGTGTAGACAAGTTGGTATCGATCCCTCTTACAGGGTGGCCCCCACCTCCCGACACCTGGGTTATTTTTACTTTCATATCCTGCAGCATCTCATGAGAAACGATTGTGCTTGGCTTGTGAGAGTGGCATTCCGTTTTCTCTCCACCTCCGTTAGAGTGTACGTTCTTCTGGACGGGCTCATTTTCCTGGTCATTGTCCGCTTTTGGTCGCGGTTCGGAGAGGTTATCTGGTCACTATATGATGGGGTCTTGACTCTGGCATTTTGTTTTGGCAGGGATTTTACTTTGTCGGGCCTCTAGGGTTGGTTCGTGTTGCCCGCCAACGTCGGAGTTTGGTGCTACTCCTTTACGGGATAACTAAGTGAGACTACCCTTGCGGATACGTGAGAGGGTGGCGGTTACGCCCTTATTTCGTCTCTTGCGTTACAAATCCGTCTTAGCGACCTCATGATGTTTTCTGCAAAGTCTTCAAAAGAGAACATCTCCTATTTTATCTGATCATAACTGTCTTCTGTCGCCTCCTTAGAAGAAGCGTCTGGAGTAAAGTAGTCAGCCTCTTCTGGGTGGCTGATACCAAGTTTTGACAATGACAGTCAGTTGTTAGGAGCTGACAAGCGTGTGTCTTTACAGCAGTTCAGCTTTTCTGGCAGTATCCATTGATTAAGCTTCAAATCCCAGTGGAGCATGGGGGTTAGATAAATTCACACGAAACCTTATTATCCTGTGTCATCAATGCAAGAACAAAGCTGGAATATATCGTGACATGAACAATTGAAGGAAAGAGAAATTAGAGGACAACAAAGGGAGACGATACTCGACATTTTTGACATGTACAGTCTTGGTAAATTTCAGTACTGCCCCTTGTATTTCCTAGAAGGCTATAAGCTAAGGTGACAAAGAAAGAACAGGCTTGTTGCTTCATCAAGCATATCGTAAGAGATGGTTAATTTGATGTTGTGCATCAAGATAGAAACCTCTTCATGTAAAACAAATTGATAGCGAAACCAGTGTTGTGAGAGCACATGTGTGCTTTGATGATGGCTTCTTACAAGGGGACCAGATGCATCACTGGTTCTATGCTCAAAAGGAAGTTACACGAGAAATGAGTGAATAACAGTTCTGGATGAATGAGATTGTGTGTCCTGTGTATCATTGGTTCTACGCTCCATAGGACGTGACATGAGAAATGAGTGAATTACAGTTCTGGATGAATGAGATTGTGTGTCCTGTGTGAGTATATGTGTGTGTATGTGTATGTGTTGTATCAGGAAAGGTTTCAACAATGCGTTTTTTAGTTTGATATTAACCACTTAACTTTTGCCAAGCTACTTTCAGATTTATTTCCACACATATTTTTCTGGTCTGCTTTTCATCAAGGCATGTTTGTCTGTGATTTTGTTGTTCTCTTTCCAGATTTTACAAGATAAGGGCCAATGTTGATCAGACTGGATATTCACATATATGAAATGCGATGAACTGGACTCTACATGTACAGCTGCCAGATCTGATCAAATTTAACCAACTCTTTATTGCCTGGTTGTACTTATAGTTTTATAATGCCACGCAACACTGGAGATAATAACTGAGTTTATAATTTTAAAATTTAGCCTGCAGCGCAAAAAAAAAAAAACCTGAGAGAGCGCTTGATTACTTTACAGTGATGAACACTGTTCTGTTTTAAGTAACTGTACACTGTTGAAAATTACATCAGTTAATTCTAAATCAGCACGGTACATTTTTATACCGCATCAAAACTAGATTGTAATGAAGATCTCTGGTTACTTGCACCATCCTTAGTTCTATTAAATGTATGCATTATTTTTTGTAGTATTTGTAGTATGCGGGAATTCACGGTATTGTGATTTAGAGTGTCATATCATATAAATACTGTGTTTAGTTAAACGAAAGAGTTAAAATAAGTTAAATCAGAATTTTTTTCCGATCTTATATAACGAAGACAAAGGAAACGAAAAAAATATGGTAGTGTAGTCCTTAGAAGCAACTGTTTCTGTAAAATCACTTTAAGCATCTGGGTCACAACGATTACATAGCTGAAGAAAATTGGGCCACGGCTTCTGAAATATTAGCAACAAGTGAATAGTTTCTACGAGACTCAGCGACTCAAGGATACGTGAACTTACTTTTCGAACGAAGGCAAAAAGCAAGAAACGTAATTACATAGAGGATAATATTGATTACAACCACAAAGAAGACTGATACAGGGATACCATCAACAACAAGCGGGGAGTAAATTGTCATCAGCAGCTCAAGCTACATCTTCAACAACTAGAACAGCAGCTACTACACTGTGACTAAAAGCTGCAACCTCATTATCAAAACTAGAACATCAGCTACTACACTGTGACTAAAAGCCGCAACCTCATTATCACAACGAGAGCAGCAGCAACTACACTTTAACCTACAACTGCCACTACACTACATTCTCAGCAACAAAAACATCAGCAACTCCAATTACACTTTGATCGGCTACTGCAGCAACATCAACAGTAAAAACAGCTGCGCAGTACATGCAAGAGCAACGGTAATTTAGACTAATGGAATATTAGCACTTCAAGAAAAACCTCATCAACCCATATAAAAACGTGCAACTGCAACAACAACACTGGCAACACCTACAACGGAAACAGCCGTCATGCATTTCACACAAGAGAAGATGGATATGGATGAGCGAAGAGAGAAGGGCTGTACAGAATCTGCCAGGGTCTGCCTCAAGTTCACCCTTATATTCATGAACATTCCAATTGTTGTAAGTATCGCCCTGTCATGTTTTAAAATATTTGTTCCCTAGAGGTTAAGCCGGTACGTTAAATGAAATCACTATTACCGTTCACAATTAAGTGAACTTTGGTCACATTAATACAGTGTTTTAAGAGAGAGATACTAGGGGTAATTAATGATCGCCTGCTGGATAATGACACTGCAATGGATGAATCAACAAGGCTGAGACTGTTGGAGTTTGGCATCAAACGTGGGAACAGCAGAGATGGACGTGAGAGAGGATGCATCCGTCGTATGTACAACCAGCATGCTACAGGTAGAATTAGTATTTATACTCTTCGACATTTGCTGAGGGAGACTGAGCACCTATGGGTTTGCCAGGAGTGTAATGAGGTCGATTCTGATTAACAATAACAATAATACAGTGTTAATAAATACTTAGCCCTGAAAAGGACCACTTGTGTCTATCACTAGCATTGTGGAGCCCTGAAAAGGACCACTTGTGTCTATCACTAGCATTGTGGAGCCCTGAAAAGGACCACTTGTGTCTATCACTAGCATTGTCGATGTCGTGGAATATTCTAATCCACATATATAAATTATCAAGTAAATATAAAGCCTAATAAATACATATAATAAATAAAGGAAGAAGAATGGTAAAGAACAGTGCTGTCACAATGACTGTACTCGAAATCCCCTTGTTTTCTACTGCGTATGCAAATTGTAACGTTTCACGTTGATATTAAAGGCCTTCTGCAACATACACGCGTTTCCCAAACACACAATAAAATGTGCTGCCTTTCTAAGAAAAACCTTGAAATATGCAAGTTGACCTAAATTTTAAATTCCATTCATGTCTTTTTCTACACTATGTTACCAAGATCAAAAGACAGATGGACAAAAGGATAGCGAGAAGGGAGAGGCAGAAAGCCGAACACTAAACACGCTTCGCGCGATACACAAATGCTGCCATCACGCGTGTAAGACTACATGCACTAACTTTTTTTCAGACGGACAGTGATAAAATACATTACCCTTCCCAGAGTTAGGTTTTAAAATCATAAAAAACGCTTATTAGGAAAGATAACAATAGATGGGTTTACGGTTGAAAACATAACAGTACCCAGACAGCACATCTTCGAAACAGGAGGTAGAAAATACATATTTTGAACGCAGCCACGTAGCTCTTTTAAATTTGGATATTTGGGTTCCTTAGGGCTTGCTGACAAAGAATATGTAAAACGTTACGCAAATAGTCCAGGAATTAATAAATTATACCCAAAATAAAATAGTGGGGATGCCTGACAGCATGGAATCATTTCTGCTCATAAAATTTTTTTATAACGTGTTTGAAAAAAAATCTTACGTTACAGAATTAGCCTACCATGTAAACTCCAAATTGATTGGAGCGCAACAAATGAAAGACTAGCCACGATTGGTCGGGCTATAAATACTATCTTTCGTTGTTAGGGGAGACGTGAAAAGGTAACATTTTTTTCAAACACTTGTCGAAACGTGGCCTCATTGGCTAGACTCGCTGATATACTCACTTAGGAGCGTTAGTTCGAGACCACTTGTTTAAATAATCTTGATAAAGCAACAGTGCGTTGAAGCCAGCTCATATTTGTGTTAAATAAAAGCCTGGAACATAAGCAGATGGGAATTTGTGCCAGTATTTTGTGCCAGAATTCATTGCTAATCAACGTATCTGTGTTTATTCTATGAATTGTGGTAAGCTTGAACCATTCAGTATCTTTTAATGAAAATTGAATGTAAATTGTTAATTTATGCCTGTATATATATGTGTAGTTCAGTGGCAAACAGGAGATAAAGCCTATAATGCTCCAGCCTGAACAGAGGGTGTCGGAGGGAAGTAAAACGGCATGGAATGGCCAAATAGTACACTGACACCTGGATGATTGATTAGACAGAAATAATGCTGGAAGTGCAGAGGCGTAGTGACCATTAAGGAGGGTAATGCTGGTATAAAGTATTTCAGATGAAGCTGACAGTTGGCCTAACGCTCTGAACTCAATGTTTGTGTTGTATTGTGCTCAGTGTAGAACTAGAGTATCAATTAGTTATGAAGTAGAAGGTACATCCTTCTTGTTTTCAGGGACCGTGGTCTTGATGGTATTGAGCATCACCTGGTCAGAGCTTTGCTGAATCCAGAGTCGGACAGCATACTCCTTGGTCCATTTAGCTATCAGTGAGGTGTCTCCAGAGCCCAGAGGAGAATTCGCGCAGAGGAGTCCTTCCCTGCCGCCATCACGCAAGATAAGCTGATTTGGCCAGCTGAGCTCAACATTATGTCCCCTCATCTTGAAATAACTTTGTAAAAATAACATTCAGAGGGGAATTTAATTGTCTTAATATCAGGAACTGAGAACATCTCCAATACTAGTCCCTAAGACAAACTATTGAAGTCATGATGACAAATACCAACAGAGCTTGAACAAAACAAAACCAGTATTACCTCATATTACTACTACACAACTGACACACATAGGATATTTTTAATAATATATGTCACTACAATATTCATATTGATAAAGTCTGTACATATACTTGTAATTAAAATTGATTGTGATTCCTGGTTCCTTTGTATTTGAATCAGGACACATATACCTTTATGATAACCATGAATACATATTGTTATGTGAAAAGTTATCAGTGACTCCTTAAGATATTCTCATAGAGTGTTATATGTATGTGAGTGTCACAGTGTTGTCAAGAGTAGTGGATTAAATTAAATTGTTTATCTGTCTGTTGTTGTGACTTACACTTCATCATACACATACCTAGACACATAACGTAGTCATCACACTATTCCAGAATAATTCTGACTGAGATATATAGATATGTGGTAGCAAGTAAGGTTATCTATAATACACTACTCTTAATAGATATAGATACCTTCACAGCTGATCTCAGTCAGTACACTAAGTCCCCTATAAATATTTATAACATCCCACTTCACCACAGTCGAGCTCTGGAAAGGACTGCAAGATCATGCATCGTTGATAAATACTAAGCCATTGAAAAGGATTGGTAGTGTGTATCAGCTGATATGATGAAGCCCTGACAAGGACTAATAATATATATCCGCTACTGATACAGGCATAGTCCTGACAAGGACTAATAATATATATCCGCTACTTATGCAGGCATAGTCCTGACAAGGGCTATTAGCTACGTCTACCCCGGGTATCTGCCCGGACTCAACTGATTCCTCTTTTTTAATAAATTTTCAAAGCACTAGGAAGATATAGAAGAATATTTAAAATAAAAAAAAACAGCAATACACCGAAGACAAATGGTCCAAGATTAAAGAGGTGAACTGTACGATCAATTTTAACTTTTAACGAGTTTTGCCTCGTTTTGGCGTGGCATTCCTAACTCAGCCTAAACACGAGTCTTTCACTTATATTCGGCACATACACGGTAATGGTGGTCCCCCAGCAGATACTGCCGTAGAAGAGTGAAGTGTTAGAGATTTCAATATACTAGGTCCAGTTTTTTTATGAGATGAGGGTGACCCGTTCCTTTCTTCGCTACCGTTTGCCTTCCTTTACTCAAGAACAGAGTCAGGTACCCATTGCCAGCTAGATAGAATGGAGCCTGACGCTACTAGATTTCCATCCTGGAACCTGGTATTTGTGCTGCGAGACGAAAGCGGTCTGTCCACATAGCCAATCGAACGCATCATCACTGTTGTTATCAGATCGATAATCATAATAACAATCATCATGTCCATTAGGGAGTCCAGTGGTTCTCAGCGTGGGCCAAGCCATAATTCTAGGGGACCACAGTAAGATGGTAAAGTACCTTTTTCCCAACTAACAGCAACTATGAGGGGGGGGGGGGGGGCATAGACGTAAAGGAGACTCAGAAAGGAGTCACGAACAACAAAAGGTTGAGAACCGCTGCATTAGACGATGCAGCAAAACTACGTGGTTCAGTTGACCGAATTACCTAGCATGTCTTATTTTCATGAATGCAGCGAGGCGATGTTGTCACATTGAACAGACTTGGTTAGAGTCTCCGAGTGCTCATTACTTCTATGTGTTGTCCTGTTTTAAGGTGTATGTCGTGACCTTGTGACCTGAGTTCAAAGCGGTTGCTTCGCCACATCTTTTACATCTCACAATCTCTGCTTTTCTTCTGCTTCGCCTGTCAGCTGCCACCTGCGTATAGGCTGTCAATAAGTGTCGTCAACAAGATGACACCGTTTAAATCCGTGAATAAAAGAAGAGACTACGGATTGCTTCAACAGACACACAAAAGGAAAGGGCTCACAAGACACCAAATAAATTATAGACTGAACTGACATAGCGGAATTGACTTCAGAGAAGTTCAATTGTACAAAATAGCGAAAGAACTCTCCCCTCGTTGTACAATATTGTCACATAATGGATTGGGGCGACCCCTTCTTCTTCCTAATCTCTGTTTCACTACGGCAGTAATCGGTACATTTTGTATTGATTTTATTGCAATTTTTCCGAGTCGCACCCTTTTCTTTCTCTGTCCCCTGGAGCAGATGTTTTTTATCTACATTCCTTCGCTACTTTCAGTATATTGTATCTTGTCTGTTTATCTGACACTCCTTGTAGATGATAATACTAAACATTTACAGGAGCGGCTGAGAGAACAAACATTATCGACAACCAAGTTGGTTAATCGCAGGCGCGGCCGATATCACTACACATATTAACACGTACATCGCCCAGCGCAATCTGCTTAATCACCGAAAACGCACGGGTGCGTCTCCGCCAAGGTTGTAAAGAGGCGGATTTTGTGTGTGCTCAAGCAACAGATAAGACATTACTTTAACGAAAGTAATGGTTTGTTACATCTTACACACATTGTTGTGTGAGGTTACTTATTTGTCTGTGAGCTCGCCTGTCCGGCAATCGGATGTTTACAGCCTATTTTCAGAAAAGTAATGTTTGAGATTTTGCACTAGATGTCATGCAAAATATTCAAATCAGATTGGCAGATAATATGAGCTTCATAACAACGAACGCGTGGGAAGGCAGTGAATATAACCTGAACCTTCAGTCAATCAAAACTACTGTGAAGATCGCTTGCCAAGACACCAGACCATGCCAGAGTGAAGCCTAGAATTCAGAATTCCATTTTATCAGACCGGACACCTTTTATTTGAGTATTTATCAGGACTTACAAAAACAGCCCAGGAAATCTCTATCGTTTTTATAAGGAAAGCCGCTACCTGAGGAAACTGAAGGAAACACACAAAGTCAGAGAGGGAACTTTAAGTCTCTTTTATTCATCTGAGCAAAAAGTCTGTGAGCCAGGATTGGCGTAAGTTGTCATTTTACATTCCATATTTCATTACTAACATGCGAACTAACATATATATATATATGTATATTGCCATGTGAATTTTAATATGTGAAAATCGCTAGTGGATGTCCCAGTCATTTGAGGCTGGCAACCTCAGCGTATAGAATGATGACTCATGAACCACCACTGCACGGGCTGGTGATTGCTTTATTGCTAGTTTCGTAAAGAAAACTAAAAGCATAAAGTAGTACCAAGTTCCATATGGAGCCTGGAGAAAAAGATGAAAGAAATGATGTACATTATAAGTATAACGAGCAATAACCCGCCAAAATCGGCAGGTTTTTAATTATAGTGTGTTGTTTCTGTTACACGTATTAATTTGCTGCTTCTTCTATAGTCTCGCTTGCTCGCTGTGACTGACGCGATCGTCTCTTCCTTTTAGCCATCTTATCATTTTGATCCATAATAATAAGTGCAATACTTTAAATTAAAATTGTGTCTTGAAGACACAATAAAAAAAACTAACATTTTTAAGAAAAATGATGAGTTAAATCCGTTTCCTGACAGAAGAGTATCTTGATTGTCTGTTGATTTAATCTGCATCTCCGCACCTTCCTGTCTCCAGTTCAAGTTGTTGGCTTCTTTCCATAATCAAACTGCTTGCTCGCTGTGAATGATGCGATCGTCTCTTCCTTTTAGCCATCTTATCATTTTGATCCATAATAATAAGTCTGCAATACTTTAAATTAAAATTTTGTCTTGAAAAAAACAATTAGAAAACTAAAATTTTAAGGTTATTTTTAAGAAAAATAATGAGTTTCTTTTTTTTTTTCGTACGCCCGCTAATACTCGAGGCGAAATCTCAGGTTATTATTAATGTCTAACGTGACATTGATTTTACGTGAGTATGCCTTGTTTTCGTGTACAGAGACAGGTGTCCTTCGCCATTCAGGCAGATACTCGCCGATTTCGGAGGTACCGATTAGAGCTGGGTCGGCTCAGGAGCCGCCAATCCCTGGTCGACGATACTCCTTCAAATGTCCTCGCCAGGTCTCGAGTTAATCCAGTCCATATCCCGGTCGACGAAAAATCCTCAAATGCTGTCGCCCGGGTTTGATCCTGCTCACCCGGTCGCCAGAGCGGTGTGGTAACCACTACGCTAGCGCGGCTCCCTAATGATGAGTTAAATCCGTTTCCCGAATGTAACTGGATAGAAAAGTATCTTGTTTGTCTGTTGATTTAATGCACACCGTCACACAATTATTGTCTAACTTTCAAGCACAGTTGCACGCCCTTAGCTGTGGTTGAAAGTTAATGTACTCTCCTGAAAATAGAAAAAGTGCGCAAATTACGGTGTGCAAAATATGACTGACCGACCGACCAACTGAAGTACTCGTTGCTGGAATTATGGTATTGGATACTTAAGTTTCAAACCAATGTAAATGTCTATGTGAAAATATTCATTTAAAAATTAATGGAAGTTTCAAACTTTTCAAATCAGTGTTAACATAAATGAAAACATATTTAATTTATATTGTGAACACTTTTCAATCAGTGGAAATGTAAATGCAAACATATTCTATATGTACTATTAACCTTGTCATTTCAATGTAAAGTAACTATAAAAGTTATTCAATTTAAATGTAAAGAACGTTTTATCCCAAGGGATTAAATTTATTTCTCATCGAGGGTAAATTATGAGATAAATGGGATGGTGGAATGGTAAGATAGGGACCCATAACCATGGGTTGGAAAACACAATACTCAGGAGAGCGTTTCGTTTCTATTCTTTACCACAGTTATTGGTGGTACCAGCAGAAAGTATTATCTCTGGAATAAGAAGGGAACAGTGGCCTAAGCTTTAAGACGAAGGACCACCTTTGTAGACTCTCTTTGACACTTCTGGGAAACAAGCTACACCCGACAACCTTGACCAGGGACGGGCGCGAGCAGTGTAATAAAAACCAATCCATCAGAAGGAGCAGAACCGTCATTGGCAGCTAAGCTCAATATAAGCGGCTAAGTGAACTTTTAAGAAAAATTATATCATCCTTCAAAGATGAATCCTTTCTTTTAAATTATTCACATTATTTTCAAACTGTTAAAACTTAAGTGATTATTAAATTTTGTTATTTGTAAATTTTACAAATTTAACTTCGATTTAATCCTTTTAAATGTACTGCATGTTTGTCTCAGTCAATATACTACACACACTCTAAACTGAGCTATACCAGAATAACAAGAATTCCCCCGAGTTAATCAGAGGTGGGGGCTTAACGAGCTAAGATTAATCATTGCTAAATTCTTCACAAAAGTTGTTGGCAGATTCTAGAATTAACGTGCTCAGCCACATGCAGCATTGTTGTCGCTTATCTGAATATCTTGTGAAACGCCTTTGTGATAGAAGTGTCATTAACCTTCTATCTACATAACCGCCAAGAGTAATCTTGAGCGAAGGAAGACACCTTTGAAGCCCATATTAGATACTCTTGAGTTTTGGCCACTGTTGGACCACTACTGCAAAGCAGGGGAGGCAATACCGTCACAAATATCTTACATAAAGAAAGACAGAGCCCCCTAATGATACGCATCACATTCCGACCAAAGAAAAGAACACGATTCCCATAGATGATTGGCATCATTCCAGAAATGATTAAAAAAAGCAGACACATAAATGCAGAAAGGAAGCATTTAACTAAGGAATACATTAAAATAACGCATTTAACTGACAGAATGGACCTGAACATGTGTCTGGCTGATCACCAACAAGAACTAAGTAATGGAGATGGAAAAAAACACACACAACATAAGAACGGACAGCAAGTCCATATGTCAGGGGCGGCTATAAACGTTTCAAACAACTTCAAAGCCAAGGCAGATGCACAGCAGCAGCTTGTAACAATCATCATCAACATATATAGTTTTCCAGCTCATACTGTCATTCTTTCTGTTCGTAACGATCCCGAAAATAGTAACACTCGCCAAAGAAAAGTGCGCAAAGGTTGGTGTGCATGCGCCATGTGAACGGCGTGGATGTTCAGACTTTGTTTAACATCGGATGTAAAACAAATATTTTGGTTTTTTTAATACGGGAATTAAAAACGTAGAAGAGAATGTTGATGACTATTCTCACTGTCACCACCTAAGTGAACTGTATCTGACAAAGAGACAGTTGCAGCGAAATTGTTTCAATAGTATCTTCATATACAAGTGTTTAGAGATGAATAAATACCCACACTTAATATCTACGGACGTTTATTTTTTCTCCAACGAGTCATTTTATGCACCGAGAATAAGGAGGCATTAGATCTGATTAGAGAAATCATAACAAAACTTCTGGGTGAGCTGAAGATCTATTATAGTTCCGATCAAATAGTATCTGAAGATCCCTGTGATGTTATGAACTATCCTGCCGATTAAAACAACAGAAAATCAAACTGCTCTTCTGATGGACAATCGGATGTTCACACCTAACATTATTTTTCCACAAGTATTTGAATACATAAAATTGCCGTTAAGTATGGGAAACAAAGAGCCAGAGATCCAGGACCCCAGGACGACCCAGAGTCCGCTGGGAGGACAACATTAGACAATCTTTGAAGGACCGAGGACTAGAATGGAACCAGGCCAGGAGGAAGACAGCCGATAGGATAGTCTGGCGCTCTCTCTTCCAAACCTCTACACCTCACGGTGGAAGGGGAACGACTAAGAAAGTAAGCCGTTAAGAATTCGTGCTTTTGAATTTAACTCCCGTCATAAGTCGGGATTTTACTCTAGTCCAAGGATAAAGCTACAGCCAAGAAGTCTTTCTCGCAGATTCCGTATCCGTCATCACTGCCCTAATAAACCACAGAAATTAGACCGACTCTCAGAAGCCGTTATTGAAACTAGATATTTCAAAGAAGGAGAAAATTCAAATTCAATTCAAAACAGAGCAACACATGAAAGAGATAAATGCAATCATAAAATACTGTACATATATCTTCACCGAAAAATGACATACAGTCTGAAGTACACCACTTTTTGCCAAGAAGGGTTCATGTGATAATTTCCAGACTGAGAATCTAACACTGCAGACTCAAATACCATCTATTCAAAAAATTCGCACAGATTAGCAAATGTCTTTCTGACGAAGACAAGCAAATACTTCAACATATCTTCCAAGAAAATGTCAGCTCAATGTGAAGAGCAGATATACAGCTTAACATTCAACAACTCCTATGGGTAGAACTGATGGTGCTGAGAGATGCCTAAGACAGACCGTGCATTGTTATAACAGACGCGGATACAAGCAGAGAAGCCTCAGGCACTGCAACATTTTAACTGGAAAAGGATGAGAGACCAGTATTCAGAGTCGATGTTTCCAGGCGCTCGAGACAGGACACCGGTTTTTGGGGCCACCATGTTTGAACTAAGTTATTGTTTTATCCTAATCTTATATTTAATTAAACCTTAATCAGTTTCATTGACAACTATGTATAACATTACTTCTTTCTTTTCTTGTTTGATCATTGGCCGCTGACTGACGTAGCAATCTGTGACCATCACGACAGGGGCGTCTTGTAGAGTAGCAACAAACTGTCTCCACTTTGCTCGGTCGACAGCCATCCTTCGTGTAGTGCCCCAGCTCTTGTTCATGATCAGCATCTCTGCCTCTACAGTTCTCCGCCAGGTGACTTTTGGCCCTCTTTGCTTTCTCTTTCCTTCTGGAGTCCTAAGAATGGCAGTTCTGGTGGTGGTATAGCATTACCATAATTTTTAAAAATTTGAAAAGAAGTAATACATAAAACTTAAAACTATATGAATACTCAAAGCGACATAACTTTACTTCAAACATGTGAAGACCCCCACGCCCCTTAAGAGTTAAGAGAGACGTATGTACAGTTACAAGAATGGGTTGATAGAAGCCTGACACAGACCGACATTATTGAATAACAGAAGTAGATACAGTTATATTATGGCGTTTGGGAGAAGACTGAGACAGATTGCCAAATGTAACGTAAGAAGTATATGTGGTTACTTGTGACAGGTTATGAGAATGGACCATCTTGATTAGTCCGCTTGAATCCCGCCGTCACCCCTCATTCCACTAAACCAACTCGTGCAACGCGGGTCCCACCCTGCTTCCCTAATTAGCATGCACGTTGGGTACGCATAAGCCATGCCTTTCTCGCTATCTGTCTTACCCATAGTTTTAGCCACGCCTACCTGTCTTCTTTCACGCGCTATCAGAACAGTTATTCAGATCCATAACTGACATTCCTTCAAAAGGGGACGGGCCAAGGGCGTCTGCCTGCGGTCAGATTACGACAAGAAACACGTGGAAGGTAGAACTGTTTTTAAGTTCCCTAAACGAGCGGCCATCGCCGAGATCAAAGCTTTGTTGTCGAGTCACCAGGTAATTAGCTACAGAGACAGACGAGATCAACAGATGGTCTGCTCGCTAGCAAACGTCATATAATGTCGGCAACGGTGAGAAAAAAAAATCTCTGATTCAAGAATAGAACCATAGATACGCCGAAGGCGTGATTTCTAGCACCAATGAGCGAAATAACGCCATTTCAGTATAAATAATCCGTACCCCAAAACTCAGTTATCAGTTGCTCAGGAATTTTTGAAATAGTCTAGCTCGATATCTTAAGAGCCTTTTTACATAGAGAATTACTTAGATTCGTGGAGATAGTCAATTTTTTTTGTGCTGCGGTAAATATATATATTAGCATTTTTCGTGTTAAAAGTTTCATTATATTTCACTGGGATTTTCTGTGTAAATTGACCAGCGTATTAAATAACATATATAGCTAATGTTTTCCAGCTGTAACGTAAATTTAATTACTCGCTATTTCCCAGCAAGAGATACTTTAATTAATTAATATACGCTAGGTGATTGATAATTGACGGAATACAATTTACTCTTATTCATTATGTGTAATTTTATAAATGACTAGTGTTTATATCACGTGTTAAAAGCGATAAGATAAGCTAGACTCTTGTGGTTTAAAATCTAATTTAATAACGGAGTGGTTAACAAGTCTTACCTAAACGCGTGTTAAGATATGATATTGATTATTGTTAAAATGTTTGTATTTCTCCCTAAACATCTAGGCTGATCATAACCTTGCGATCTAGCGGTCTTACGGTCTCACGGTCTTATGTTCTTATAAGCATCCAGAGATTATTGTTGTCGAATCTTCATGTTGTGACCCTGTGCGGTCCACCTCTTCATTCATGAGAGTGGTCAAAACAAGAACACTAACAGTAATTTCTAAGCATAACTGGAACGGAACATTCCCAGAATATTTTTTCATATAAATATTATCATCTTGCTGTGCTAGAATTTATATACTCATTTATCTGACCTATGACAGTAGTTTTCCCACAGGATTACACTCAAGAGAACTCACTGTTCATACTCTGCCATCCCCTCAGAGAACGGCCGAGGATTAGTATCCTTCATTTTTTTCATCACGTCACAGAGTGTCTTAGCCACCAGAGGCTAGACATCATATAATAATAATAGCCCCTTCAGTCATAACTGACTGTGGGAATGCGCCCCTGAGGTGGCAGCCCTCAGCTGCTTATTTTCTTGATGCTCCTTTCGACGTTTTCTCCTCACCTCTGCTTCTTGTGTGAGCCTCTCTTCGCCCAATCTGAGGTGGTGCCGTAAATAGCATCGCCACTTATTGCGATCGGCAGCTTCATCCTCCCATGTTGCTGGATCAATGTCCAGTGCCCTCATATCTCTCTTGCACACATCTTTGAACCTCAGCTGTGGTCGCCCAACTGTTCTCTTGCCATCTGCTAATTGTCCGTAGAAGATATCTTTTGGGATGCGACCATCTTCCATGCGGCGAACATGGCCAAGCCAGCGAAGTCTGCGCTGTCTAAGCAGCGTATACATTCTTTGAAGGCCAGCACGTGACAACACCTCGACATTTGTCACTTTATATTATATTATAGGCTAGACATCACGGGAACAAAATACCTATGTTTATTCCGATGACAGTGACAGACGAATTATCCCAACCAATTAACTGCAGTGACAAGAGATTGTTTCCAGGAATAAATAACGCACCAACTTTAGCGACTCCCTGAAATAGCAGTCAGCAAACAGGATAGTCTGGGGCTGAAATCGGCAAATACTCTGACTATATATATATATATATAGAGTAAATGTTAGAGTTTATTTCATGGAATATATACGACCAATATTGGGGAAGCGAATATGAAAGTGGCCACTGTATGTGTGAAGTGAATGAACGGAAAGAGAGAAACTTAATTTCTTTTGTTACCATCAGTATACTTATCTCTCTCACTAATCTGAGTATTTACGAGATAGATTAAATTAGGAACTTGTTCTTTTCCCGTACTTACTATTCTCTACCTCATTTTAACGTTTGACCTTTTAGGTTAATTACCTCTGTTGGGATCTTCTTTGTTTTTCCCTTACAAGAGGGGAGGGCCTATTGGGTTAAAATTTTCATTCTGTCTGTAAACTATACTTTATTAATGTAGAGGCTTGATGTTGTGATTTTCTAATGATAATAAACTTAATAAATCTTAAGTTATCGTGTTGGTCAACCCCTGCCCATATATATGTTATCCATAGTTTGTTTCCACGTTTGTGCGTAATTGTCACAGAATTGTGTGTATGTGGGTGCAGTGTAACTTGTATTTTGTACAAGGAGAGAAAGTGCGTCTAATTTAATTATAGTCGTAAAGATAGGCTGGATTAGAGGTATTACTCAATCCAGAGACTGTTCTTTTCTCTTTCACTACCACCTCGTGAGAAACAACTATTTCTTACACCTTACTCTCACATAGTTACCACTATCACCTCTGCTCGGGCAGGACCATAAACATCACAGACCTATCTTATAAAATTTACGACATTACTTGAAAATGAACAAAGATTGTCATCAATGTCAAGTGCCGAACCCTTTCAGTCTGCCCCATACGCATACGCTCCTTCCATATTTTCCTTATACCTCCAACATTTGTCTTCATATCTACTCTTCATGTGTCTTTGGGTCTCCAACTATTTCTTGTATCTCTGGTGTTCCATCAGAAAGATTGCCTTGTGATGCTGTTAGGACGTTTGCACAATGTGTATCCTATCCATCACCATCATCTTATTCACAAATTATGTTAATCCCCAGATTTCTTACCATCTCTGTTATTTTTGTTTATTGTTATTGTTGTTTAGAATCGAAATTGTCGCACTCGGGGCAATCCCATACGTCTCTCTCAGAAAATGAAGAAGGATATGAATCTGTATTTCCAACAATCGAGCTGATTTATCGATTGGTGTGTAGTTCTCTAACAGGCGATCGTTAACTGTCCTTTATTTTCGCCTGTTACCCACAAATACCCTTGTCCCATGATTTATTGCAGATTGTGGGGGCCATCTCTCTTGGTGTTGGAGTTTGGGTAATGGTCGACGACAATAACTTTTTCGACCTCACAGCAGGTGTCCTTGACCTCGAAGTGCTGGGCCAAGATATTCTCCGTCAGGGTGCTATTGTCATGGTGGCGGCTGGAGCTGCCATGTTGGTTCTGGCCGGACTGGGAGTTATAGGAGCAATGGTTATGAGCTCATGCATTCTAATATTTGTGAGTAAATTCTTGAAGTAGTTGAGGTGACTTTTAAAAAAAAAAAAAAAATTTTTTTTTCTTCACGCGTTTATTTTGTTTTTCTTGTTAACTTTTGGAGGAAATTTCTTTTCTGATAAAGTTGTATATTTATAATAATAATAGTCTTTAAAAAAATTTATTTTCTTGCTAAAGTCATAGATCTTTTTTTTTTTTGTTCAAGGCATGTATCTACAATAATAGCAGATCTTTATTCCAGTGTATCATGGACAGTTTCTTATTTTGTTTAGTGCGCATAAATTGTGCCGTCTTTTTTTTTCTTTGTCGATACATCCCATTGATAGTTGATTTGTATATAGTTTACAGACACATGTTATTTTCTGTATAGCTTACACATGTTTTAAATGTACTTAAAGTAGACAGGGCAGATCTTTTACGTATACTGATGTGTTGTATTTAGTTTATGAGCATGTGTTTTGTGCGTATTTTACAAATGTTTTTATGTAGGTTATAGGCGTACATTTTGTGTGTAGTTTATCGACATCTCGTCTTGCGACTATAGTTTATCCCTTCCCAGCATCACATGTCACACACACTAGCTCTTCAACCTGCCCATTCCCAGCATCACATGTCACACACACACTAGCGCTTCAACCTGCCCATTTCCAGCATCACATGTCACACACACTAACTCTTCAACCTGCCCATTCCCAGCATCACATGTCACACACACACTAGCTCTTCAACCTGCCCATTCCCAGCATCACATGTCACACACACTAGCTCTTCAACCTGCCCCTTCCTAGCATCACATGTCACACACACTAGCTCTTCAACCTGCCCATTCCCAGCATCACATGTCACACACACACTAGCTCTTCAACCTGCCCATTCCCAGCATCACATGTCACACACACTAGCTCTTCAACCTGCCCATTCCCAGCATTGCATGTCACACACACTAGCTCTTCAACCTGCCCCTTCCCAGCATCACATGTCACACACACTAGCTCTTCAACCTGCCCATTCCCAGCATCACATGTCACACACAAGCTCTTCAACCTGCCCATTCCCAGCATCACATGTCACACACACACTAGCTCTTCAACCTGCCCATTCCCAGCATCACATGTCACACACACTAGCTCCTCAACCTGCCCATTCCCAGCATCACATGTCATACACACACTAGCTCTTCAACCTGCCCATTCCCAGCATCACATGTCATACACACACTAGCTCTTCAACCTGCCCTTTCCCAGCATCACATGTCACACACACACTAGCTCTTCAGCCTGCCCATTCCCAGCATTACATGTCACACACACACTAGCTCTTCAGCCTGCCCATTCCCAGCATCACATGTCACACACATACTAGCTCTTCAACCTGCCCATTCCCAGCATCACATGTCACACACACACTAGCTCTTCAACCTGCCCATTCCCAGCATCACATGTCACACACACTAGCCCTTCAACCTGCCCATTCCCAGCATCACATGTCACACACACTAGCTCTTCAACCTGCCCATTCCCAGCATCACATGTCACACACACACTAGCGCTTCAACCTGCCCATTTCCAGCATCACATGTCACACACACTAACTCTTCAACCTGCCCATTCCCAGCATCACATGTCACACACACACTAGCTCTTCAACCTGCCCATTCCCAGCATCACATGTCACACACACACTAGCTCTTCAACCTGCCTATTCCCGAGAAGCTTGTATACAAGCCTCTAGATGTATTAATATCTTAAGTATAGTTGTCTGTCCTTTGTCGCCATTACTACTTCTGCCGTATAAAATCCAGATCAGTGACCTTCCAGAGTGATTTGATAGAGGTTTCCATAAAATATGCCATTTAAAATCCCATCATATTGGATAATTCTTCGCTTTCCTGTGCATCACTGACACACTTCCCTCCCTGCCCAATTTTCCAAAGATCATCATTACTGATTCTAATCCATCCTCTGCATCTGTGGCATCACTCCCTCCATGCTCTATTCTCCAAACATTACTATTGCTGATTATAATCTTTCGACTAAAACAGTGATCTCAGTTCCTCCTTACTTAATTCTCTAAAGATCATCATGGCTAATTCTAATCTTCCAGCTGCATCACCGACCATCTTAAGTTCCTGCCTAATTCTCCAAAGATCATCATTGCAGTTACTAACAGAAACACAATTTTATTTGATAATGAAACAGATGTCTAGCTTCACAAGTTCACGCACTAGACATCATGACGTTTATCCGTTATAGTAGCAACTGATTACCTTCTGTTATGTTCCCGAACTTCTGTGTGTGTGTGTGTTCCAGAACGACACATTCCCGTATAAATGAAACCATTCTCTGTATGTGAAGTGACGAAGAACTGAAGATTTGTTAAGTATTTAAACACAATATGTAGTTTCATCATAAATTATTGTCTTGACTTTCAGTACATCATTAATTATTGTCTTGACTTTCAGTAGATCATAAACTATTGTCTTGACTTTCAGTACATCATAAATTATTGTCTTGACTTTCAGTACATCATAAATGATTGTCTCGACTTTCAGTACATCATAAATGATTGTCTTGACTTTCAGTACATCATAAATTATTGTCTTCATTTTCAGTACATCATAAATGATTGTCTTAACTTTCAGTACATCATAAATTATTGTCTTGATTTTCAGTACATCATAAATTATTGTCTTGAATTTCAGTACATCATAAATTATTGTCTTGACTTTCAGTACATCATAAATGATTGTCTTGACTTTCAGTACATCATAAAAGATTGTCTTGGCTTTCAGTACATCATAAATTATTGTCTTGACTTTCAGTACATCATAAACTATTGTCTTGACTTTCAGTACATCATAAATTATTGTCTTTACTTTGAGTACATCATAAATTAATGTCTTGACTTTCAGTAAATCATAAATTATTGTCTTGACTTTCAGTACATCATAAATTATTGTCTTGACTTTCCGTACATCATAAACTATTGTCTTGACTTTCAGTAAATCATAAATTATTGTCTTGACTTTCAGTACATCATAAATTATTGTATTGACTTTCCGTACATCATAAACTATTGTCTTTACTTTCAGTACATCATAAATTATTGTCTTGACTTTCAGTACATCGTAAACTATTGTCTTGACTTTCAGTACATCATAAATTATTGTCTTGACTTTCAGTACATAATTAATTATTGTCTTGACTTTCAGTACATCATAAACTATTGTCTTGACTTTCAGTATATCAAAAATTAATGTCATGACTTTCAGTATATCATAGATTATTGTCTTGACTTTCAGTACATCGTAAATGATTGTCTTGACTTTCAGTACATCGTAAATGATTGTCTTGACTTTCAGTACATTATAAATTATTGTCTTGACTTTCAGTAAATCATAAATTATTGTCTTGACTTTCAGTACAGCATAAACTATTGTCTTGACATTCAGTACATCATAAATTATTGTCTTGACTTTCAAAACATCATAAATTATTGTCTTGACTTTCAGTACATCATCAATTATTCTCTTGACTTTCAGTATATCATAAATTATTGTCTTGACTTGCAGTACATCATATATTATTGTTTTGACTTTCAGTGCATCATAAATTATTGACTTGACTTTCAGTACATCATAAATGATTGTCTTGACTTTCAGTACAGCATAAACTATTGTCTTGACTTTCAGTCCATCATAAATTATTGTCTTGACTTTCAGTACATCATAAATTATTGTCTTGACTTTCAGTACATCATAAATTATTGTCTTGACTTTGAGTACATCATAAATTATTGTCTTGAATTTCAGTACATCATAAATGATTGTCTTGACTTTCAGTACATCATAAATTATTGTCTTGACTTTCCGTACATCATAAACTATTGTCTTTACTTTCAGTACATCATAAATTATTGTCTTGACTTTCAGTATATCACAAACTATTGTTTTGACTTTCAGTACATCATAAATTATTGTCTTGACTCTCAGTACATCATAGATTATTGTCTTGTCTGTCAGTACATCATAAATGATTGTCTTGACTTTCAGTACATCGTAAATTATTGTCTTGACTTTCAGTACATCATAAATGATTGTCTTGACTTTCAGTACATCAGAAATTATTGACTTGACTTTCAGTACATCATAAAGTATTGTGTTGACTTTCAGTACAGCATAAACTATTGTCTTGACTTTCAGTACATCATCAGTTATTGTCTTGACTTTCAGTATATCATCAGTAATTGTCTTGACTTGCAGTACATCATAAATGATTGTCTTGACTTTCAGTATATTCTAAATTATTGTCTTGACTTTCAGTACATCATCAATTATTGTCTTGACTTTCAATGCATCATAAATTATTGTCTTGACTTTCAGTACGTCATATATTATTGTCTTGACTTTCAGTACATCATAAATTATTGTCTTGACTTTCAGTTCATCATAAACTATTCTCTTTACTTACAGTACATCATAAATTATTGTCTTGACTTTCAGTACCTCATCAATTTTTGTCTTGACTTTCAGTACATCATAATTTATTGTCTTGACTTTTAGTACATCATAAATTATTGTCTTGACTTTCAGAATATCATCAATTATTGTCTTGACCTTCACTACATCATAAATTATTGTCTTGACTTTCAGTACATCGTAAATTTTTGTCTTGACTTTCGATACATCATAAATTATTGTCTTGACTTGCAGTACATCATTTATTATTGTCTTGACTTTAAGTGTATCATAAATTATTGACTCGACTTTCATTACATCATACATTATTGTCTTGACATTCAGTACATCATCAATTATTGTCTTGACTTTCAGTTCATCATAATTTATAGTCTTGACTTTCAGTACATCATATATTAATGTCTTGATTTTCAGTTTATCATAAATTATTGACTTGACTTTCAGTACATCATACATTATTGTCTTGACTTTCAGTATATCATAAATTATTGTCTTGACTTTTAGTACACCATAAATTGTTGTCTTGACTTTCAGTACATCATAAATTATTGTCTTGACTTTCAGTACGTCATAAATTATTGTCTTGACTTTTAGTACATCATAAATTATTGTCTGATTTAACATTCAGTACATCATAAATGATTGTCTTGACTTTCAGTACATCATAAATTATTGTCTTGACTTAACTTTCAGTACATCATAAATGATTGTCTTGACTTTCAGTACATCGTACCGCTGGTTGTATTGCTAACATTGGAAGCTGCTGTTATAGTTCTTGCTGTTGTATTTAAGTCAGAGGTGAGTAATCAGGTCTTCTTTAAAGACAATGGAAAACAGTATAAACAGATCTACAAGAGCTGAGAAGGTCGAACTGAAAAGATGTAAGGAATTAAACACAAGCACTGAACGAGGCACACATGTCAACAGCATTAAACTTAACGAGATTCTAGAGTTTAAGTGGCTAGGAAGCATTTTCACAGAAAATAGAATATAAGACTTGACATAGAATTTGAAAGAAAATTTCAAACAACCAGCGCAGTGACTTACCATCTGTCAACACTACTCAGACATCTAAATATCTTTACAGGAACCAAACGACAGTCGGTAAATGGCAAACTCTCTGTTTTCACTGTCAAACATGATCCGTGTCCAGAGCGCAGAAGAGAAGAGTCCAGATAAAATCTTGAGAAGAGCCATTAATGTTACCAGGAGAAACTATTAAAAAAAAATCTTTAAAAAAAGTAGGAACTTCCGACATTTAAATTATTATTTTTTCAAACTTATCCAACTAATTTAAATAAAACAAACGTGACAATAAAGAAAACTAACCGATATTTTATTACGCAAAATTATATGTCACATTAACACTGTAACACCACGTGACATCTGCTCTGGTCATCAGATGATTTGATAGCAGGCAGCAAATGTTGGTGTCTTTTTGAACGTTACTTTATTGAGCATTTTAAATTTAATTGAATTTTGTTTTTGAGAAGAAAGAAAAAACTATAAAAAAAATGAAAGTCTCAAATGTCAGTTATTGCTTCTTTGACATACATTTCATGTATATCCAAATAGGAGCCGCGGTAGCATAGTGGTTAGTGCACTGGCTTCCTAGCTCAGTGGTCTGTGGTTCGATCCCCAGATGAGGTGGGATTTTTTTAGGCCGCAAATGGCTCCTGGGTCAACCCAGCCCCAGAATAAGAGCGGTAGAGGGACCAAAAAACACACGGATAAAAGAACTGTAGATACATGACAGGGAGAAGGAAAACATGAAAGACCTTGAACTAATGGCATGGAATAGGAAGACTTGGCATAATTTTGTTGTAGGCCTATGCTCCTTGGGAAGCTAAAGGTTGATGATATATACAGCTCACAAAGGTGAAAGTTCATAAATTAGGGGAGGACTGACTGTGATTTGTGCACCCTGGCAATACAAGTTAGTCGCCCCTTATCATCTGTGCAATGGTTTACGCTAGATGAAGCTTATGGAAGAGTGTGCCTCCTACTACTATCGACCTACGGACACTGCCCGATCGCCCTACGTTCAGTTCGCTCGGTAATAAATGAATATAGAAGGTTATATACTGAAGCACATTAAAAACGCACCACCTGTATAATCCAGGAACAGAGTGTGAAATGTAAATATAAGTGTTTACAAGTTTACATATTTGGAATCTTTATTCATTTTCCTATGAATCCATGCTGGTCATTAATTTGTATATTTGATTGTTATGAAATTCATTGCATTCAGAAAACCTAAAATGCAACCAATAAAAAAATTCATTCACACTAAACTCAGTATCTGGTATGTCCACCGTGTGCTTGCAAACAAGCTTGGCAGCGGCTCCGCATGGAACGCACAAGTCTCTGAGGGAAATTCCGGGGAATCAAGTCCCATTCACGTGTAAGAGCAGCTTCAAGCTGTTGCAGATTAGCTGGAGAACCTTGCCTGTAGACTCTGCGTCCAAGCTCGTCCCACAGATGTTCTATAGGGGACATGTCTGGTGATAGTGCAGGCCAATCAATCGTCACAATGTCCTGCTGCTCTAGATATTGCTGCGTAATGCATGCGGTGTGCGCACGTGCGTTATCCTGCTGGAGAAGCTGCAAGTCTGGATAATTTATGAACGCAGGAGCAACCAATGCATCCAGAACCTCATCTCGATATGTCACAGCATTAACATTTCCACGGAAGACGTGAAGAGGCAAGCGATGGTGAAAACTGAATCCTCCCCAAATGTGAATACTGCCACCTCCAAATCGATTGTGCTGACGAACACAGCAATCTGCAAAGCGCTCTCCACACCGTCGCCAAATCCGCATACGTCCATCAGCAAAGGATATGTTGAATCTGCTCTCGTCTATGAATAGGACAGCATTCCACTGCAGTCTAGTCCATCTGACATGTTGCTCTGCCCATTGCAGGCGCCGCTGACGATGTCTGTGAGTCAAGTTTGGCCCAACATAAGGTCGTCTTGCAGTAAGACCTGTATCTCTGAGTCGTCGTGTGACTGTCATTCGAGAGACTTGCCCACGTCTGCCCACTATTGCCCTTGCTGTTTGACTTGCCGGGAGAGAACGATTCCTTAGGTGACTCAGCACAATATGACGATCTTGCGCAGGGGTAGTAACTCGTGGTTGGCCACTCTGAAGTCTATCCCGGGCACTGCCAGTGGTTCCGTAACGTTCATTGAGACGTACAAGAGTGCTGTGGTGGCAATTCATCCTTCTGGCAATGGCCCGCGAGCTCATTCCGGTCTCCAATATACCAATGGCTCGTTGGTGGTCGTTTTCAGATAGTCGTGGCATTTCAAGCACATGTACTGGGTGTTTTGTCTCTACGGCCTTTTTATACCGAGTATACTGCCACAACGCGTACACATTTTCAGGGTCATAGCTGTTGGGAATCGTGTTGCACGTGTAACTTTCATTGTTTTCATGTAGTCTGTACACAAACCCGTGGGTTGAATCATGCACTTTCCATTCTAGCAGCCATTCGCTCTCTACCTCATGACAAACACGGGGAAAATCCATTCCCACACTTTTTTTTCCAGCTTCTCGGCATCAGTATATATAATAGTGGTGCGTTTTTAATGAGCTTCAGTATATATCAATTTTATGATTGCATAATCCTTTATTGTGTTTACCTTTCAGTGGGAAGGCAGAATTCATCACGTCCTGACAGAGAAACTGATTTCTCAGTACGGAGATTCTGTTGACAGCGGTCGAGGACCTTTCACGAGAACTTTTAATACCATCCAGGAGAAGGTCATGTTTCGTTCTTTAGTTTGTTGATTGGTGATAAGAGATCAGGGATAATAATCACAGCTTGACCTAGGGAACTTTTCGAAGTGGTGCGATAACCGAACTTTCATATAAAAAAACTATTATTTAGTGAAATTTTTTTAAAAATATTTTATACACATTTCTGCGTATCATCCAAGTCGGTGACAGGTGCGACCCACTGCAAGCATCGCCGAAAAGCCGGCCATGAATGTAAGAAAACTAGGAACGAACGAACGAATGGAATCTCTTTTTTTTAATCAGTGTTAAGAAATAGGCATTATTGCCCTTTTGCATTTCTGTCCTGTAATAAAACTGTAATAACACTGTAATAAAACTATCCTTAAAATGTTTTCAAATTAATACATTCCTAACTTCAGCAGTAAGTAGTTAATATTAACATTGCACACGCTAATGTCACACACCCTCACACACACACACACACACACACACACACACACACACACACACACACACACACACACACACACGCGCGCATATATATATATATATATACACACACACGCACACACACAGCGAGAGGAAGAGAGGAAGGATTACCTATTTCAAGTTAAAGATAAAGCTGCTGTAACATTTAAAAGTAAATACTAGTAACAAATTGGAAAGGTTCTACTGTGTGGCTCTGAAACATGGTGAGCGACGAAATAACGTCAGCCAATAAGTTACAGATTGTCATAATTGGGTGATTGTGTAGAACAGCATTATTATAGCGGTTTGGCAAAATCCTATTATGAAACTGATGAGAAAAACCAGGTTAATGCCCGTGGAGATGAGAAAAACCTGGTTAATGCCCGTGGAGATGAGAAAAAGATGCTGGAGATGGGGATAGGACACACATTAAGGAAACCTGATTATAGGAGTACCAGACAATCCTTGTTCTTGAATCCTCAAGGTAAGAGAGGTTGAGGAAGACCAATAAACACACCAAGAAGAAAACTGGTGACAGACATGAGATGAATGAAACAGACTTGAAAATACCTTGACCTAATGGCACGAGACATGAAAAGACTTGCACTGGGGGAGTTAAGAAAGAAGGAGAAGCAGATATTAGCAATTTGTAATTAATTTCAGGATTTCAACGTTAGTGAGATTAACAGATTAGTTGATCTGTTCCTAGTAAATAGGTATTCACACAAAACATGGACCATGTTTGACCAACAACGGAATAGATCACGTTTAAGACAGGAAGATTTGGCTTTCGTTTTTTTAAAGGCCTCTGCTCCTTTGGAAGTTGAATGATGATGAACGAATGACTCGTTAAAACATTGTATTAATTGAAACAGTGATTTGTCTGTTAGCTGCATTTTCACACTGGCTTGATTTTTCACATTTGGATACAGATCTGTTGTGAATGGGGTGTAGTTTTTAGTTTTAACAGATCTTGGTAAAGTATTCCACTATAAGGCATCTTCAAACCTAAAGTAACTACGGAAAAGAATAGGAGATGCGGGGAGATAATAATGATTGTGAGCAGTGATGGTCTTAAGTCGCACGAGACCCTAGGCAAGAGTGAACTTCTGAGGCCCGTTTTAAATAAATTCATGTTGTATCCACAAGCATATATTTATGCTCTAGGCCCTAACAACCCAAACGCCTTGGTTGCCATTGCCTATAACCATTACTGACTGTGAGAATTTGGTAGTGATGGACACAGTTTATCATTGCTCTTTCAAGCCACCTATATAAGGTACTCGAGTTTCAAATTTTAAATTGTCCATATAAGAATAACTTTCGACGAGGCCAAGCGTTTTTTCATAATCAGATACAGGAACAAATGGGTGTTTAGAGCATCCAGGCCACACACAAAATGATGCATATTACCAGCTCAACAGAAGATAACAAGTGGTAATCTTTATTCTCCGCAGAGGTCACAACAGATTGGGATACCTTCTTTTGAACAAGATATTGGAACTACCGATGAGTGTAACTGTAGCACCTATAAAATGACTGCTGAACATCTGCTTCAAAGATGCCCAACATATGAAGAAAAGAGAAAGCACACGTGACCATCAGCTGTACCATTCCTGTAAAAAACTCTATGGAGATGAAAATAACTTCAAACTGAGCACTGCTTTCTTCCAAAATATTCTAGTAGTCGACTGATAGCGTACGAAGAAGAAGAAGAATTGTCCATGATGTTTCTGTTGCACCAGTATTTGTTTTCACACAGTTTGTTTTTTAATGTCCTTATCAAGGACATTATCTTTCGATAGACATTCTTAACCCATGTTCCACAAAGATGTACTTATTCCCCCATGTACTAACTGTCTTATAAAAACGTTTGTAACCAATAATTTAAAAAATCCATCCAGGTTGTCAGAAAAATGTGCAAAAAACTTGCATAGCACAATGAATGCTAAACAACACCCATTAAAATAACGCACAAGCTTTACAATCTTTTCTTTGTGAGTTTTCGGGGAAAACGGCAGTGGTACGCATTGCACAAAGAAAGCTGTCACAGGGTTATATTGTGACACTGGTGCCAGGGTTATAGAGTATGGGTTCGTTGTACCATACACTGGGTATGACAGGTTTTCTAAGCTCCATAAAACAGTCCCACTTTTGACAGACGTAATAACTTGACAAAATGCTGACTCACACTTCCATATATATTTATAATTCATTGACAGTCGTGGATGTCAGCAACATATAAGCATTACAAAACTACACCGGTAATATTTATTGGCATCCAGCCAACCTCTGTCACAGTCTTATCACGTAGATACTGCCTAATACTATAATTCTACACTGTCACACTCCTGGTCAGAACACTGCATAAACTTCAGTGCAGCGAACACTTTGAACATCGACGCATTCTACAAGTAGAAGAGTGAATACACATTAAGTAAACACGCAGGCTTTTCAATTGGTTAATTGTGCAGTGACCAACGACCACAAGTCGTGATAAGTTTGACTACAAAAATCAAATGAAGTTCAAATGGAATGAAAAGAAACAGAATGACCACAAGAGAGTTAATGACGTCATCAGAACGTGCATCAGAAAGAGCACATCATATTTATGTCCCTTTCATGTGTTGGTGGGTTCCACACACACAAAATGATGCATCATTTATATTTGGCGCTATAGTAATACCCTGTTAGAGGTGTAGTGAATGTTTTGTATAACTAAGTGTTGCCCATCTGTGATGTGAAGATGTCAGCTGATCTAAGTATTTCATAACATTGGTTTTCTTTAATTTTATCTTTTTTTTCATCCATAAACGTAAAAAGAGCTTCCGATTGGGCTAAGTGGTTAGAGCTCTTTCCTCTCGCGGGACAGTTACCGAGTTACAGGATCGTATCCTGGTAGCGTCACGCTCCTGTCTACGAAGCTGTAAATGTGTACCTAACTCTGCTCTTGAGTTAGGGAAGACAAAGGCAGCGAAGAAGGGAACTGGTTGTGACAGAATAGGCGACCCCTCTCGATCTTTGTTTCACTCCGGCAGTAATCGGTGAATTTTTTTGTCATGATTTTATTGCGTGCTTTCAATTGTCGCACTTTCCTTCTTTCTTTCTATACTATGTAGCAGAAAGTTTATATTTTCAAGTATTCTTTCACTACTTTCAGTATATTGTGTCTTGTCTGTTATCTGACACTCCTTGTGGATTATAAACACCTCACATTTGCAGGGAGAGGTAGAGATAATATTACGAGAGACAGGTTGGTAAAATTCCCTTGTACCAAGCTTGGCCGTTACGGATTAACACGTACATCGCCCAGCTATCTGCCTAATCACCAATAAGACGGGTGCGCGCATCACCAAAGCTTGGAATACGGGGAGACAACTTATGGACAGACACCGATAGGAGATTACTTTCTGATAAAGTAATGAATTGTTACTTTTGGAACACGTTGTCATATGAAGTTAACGACATGTTCGCGAGTCAGTACGTAAGGCATCGTATATCTTATTGCCATATATGTTAATACGTGACCTTTTGCTGTACGCACCTTGTTTCACGTGGAATATTTTGAAAGTACTACACCCGAACCCGCCTGTTTGAAAATGATTGGAGAGTTTATTTAACTCCATAACTAACAGATCCGTGGGAGACCGGGAATATAACCTGACACGTTTCAGGGTTATACCACTGTGAAGATCGCTTGCCAAGATACCAGACCTTGCTAGAGTGAAGCCTAGAATTCAGAATTCCTTCTTAACATACCGGACTCCTTTTATTGGAAAATTTTGGACGGACTTTCATAGCCCGGGAAATCTCTTTCAGATTAAATAAGGAAACCGGGACTGAGGAAACAGAAGGATCTTGCACGAAGTCAGAGAGGGAACTTATTAAATTATCAACACCCCAGACGCGTGTAAGAGGCCTATTCAAGTCTCTTTTATTAATCTGAGCAAAATGTCTGGCAGCCAGGATTGGCATAAGTTGTCATTTTACATTTTATATTACTAATATGTGAACTAACATATATATGTATATTGCCATGTGAAGTTTAATATGTGAAAATCGATCATGGATTTCCAAGTCATTGGAGGCTGGCAACCTCAGCGTATAGAATGATGATTCATGAACCTCCACTGCACGGGCTGGTGATTGCTTTATTGCTAGTTTCGTAAAGAGAACTAAAAGCATAAAGTAGTTCCAGGTTCCATAGGGAGCAGGGAGGGAAAGATGAAAGAAATGATGTACATTCTGATTATAATACTTAAATTTTCAAAGCAGCATAAATGTATTTATAAACATATTCACCTTAAAATTAATGTAAGTTTTCGAGCTTTAAACCAGTGGAAATGTCTATGTGAAAAATATTCATTTTTTAAATTAATGAAAGTTTCAAACTTTTCAATCGGTGTAAACATAAATGAAAACATATTCAATATATACATTGAACACTTTTCAATCAGTGGAGATGTAGGCGTAAAGAGACTATATCTGTATTATTAACCTTTCCATTTAAATGTCATGTAGAGCTAAAGCTATTATATTTAAATGTAAAGAAAGTTTATCCCGTGGGATTAAATTTAATTCTCATCGAGGGTAAATTCTGAGATAAATGGGATGGTAGAATAGAAGAGGTGGCACATAAGTATGTGTCGGGAAACGCAATACTCAGAAGAGCGTTTCGTTTTTATTCTTTACCACAGTTATTGGTGGTACCAGCTGAAAGTACGATCTCTGGAACCAAGTAAAGGTAGAAGTGGACTGACGTTGTGCGAGACGCCATCATAAGAGGGTATTATAGACAGACGCAGGACCAGCTTGGCCGTTACTGCTTGACGTTCTAGAAACGTGCGGAGCCATTAACCTTGACCAGCAACGAGCAAAATTAAACAGAACCCTTCAGCGGGAGCAGAAACTACTATTGGCAGCTAAGTGAAAAATATACGCTGCCAAAGTGAACTTTTTCCGCATCATCTCTACTATAAATCAATGATGACACTTTTCTTCTAAACTATTCAATTTATTTTCAAACTGTTAAAACCTAAAGTGATTATTAAATTTTGTTATTTGTAATTTTACAAACTTAACTTCGATTTAATCATTTTAAAGTTACTGCATTTTTGTCTCAGTTAAGTTACTACACACACTCTAATACGAGCTATACCAGAATAATAAGAATTCCACTGAGTAAATCAGGGGTGGGGGCTTGAACGAGCTAAACTTAATAAGTGCTTAATCCCTTCACAAAAGTTGTCGGTGGATTCTAGAACTAACGTGCTCCGCCAAAGCAGCATTATTTTCGCTTATCTGAATATCTTGTGAAGACTCCCTTTGTAATAGAAGTGTCATTACCCTTCTATCTACATCTCTGCCAAGAGTAATCTTGTGCAAAGGTACATACCTTTGAAGCCCATATTAGATACTCTTGAGTTTTGGCTACTGTTGGACCACTACTGCAAAGCCCGGGAGGCAATACCGTCACACTGGTCACCCCAGCAGCTGGCCACAGTATAGTGAAGTTACTAATACTTATTTCCTTTACTGTAGTTTCACCTATGGGATTACCTTTAACTTTTTTTACGTAATAAGTTAAAAATGATTCTTCATGTTAAGATCATGCGCTTGTTTAAGGTTCTTGTTTAAAAGAACTGAAGAAATATTCTAATTTTTTTTTTTAACAGCTGGAGTGTTGCGGTTGGGAGAGTCACCTGGATTATGGCAAGGTTGATATGATTCACTGGAACAGAACACTGGCCAATGGTCAAGTTAGGTATCTGCCAGATTCTTGTTGCCCAGCTGCCAACACCACCTGGAGACTAGAATGTGTGGTCAGATCCTTTAACAGCTCCAGTTTTAGCTCGATGGTAAGATGTGTGCTGACGATATGTTGTATTCACCACCATCCTGATCAGTGTTATCATTATTAACACTATTATCATCATTATGGTGGGTTCACCAACACAAATGACAACGTGCTGGCAGAAAGAAATAATAATAAAATAATAGAAAATACATATTTATCTACGTATTTTATTTTTATATAGCACTTAGATTGTGTGTGTGAGTCCCCCCCCCTCCCCCCCCCCTCCCCGTGCATAGTGTTTACTGCCAATGCCCGGATGTAGAACCCTGTTAGGGTATAAACCGCAATGAAAAAGGCCACACAAACCCACGAGTTGAATTATTTTTATTTATTTTTCATCTTTTTCGCTTAGTTCTCACTTTCTTTTCATTTTGGTTTTGAAAATCTGTCCCCGACGAATAAGTCCTTGTGGCCGTAACGTACACAATTTCCTTTGTCGTTTGTCCTAGTAAAACACATTAACTTTTTCCCCCACCCACCTTGTGAAAGATCTTGCTGCAAGCGTCCTTATCTCTTAGCATTAGTATCAAAAGTATTGTCACAAATACTATAAAGTAAAAAATACAAATTTATAATAGGCATAAATTTCGTTTTTCAATTATTTTCTTATTACTTTATCTTCCAGTTTGACAACAGCCTCCCTTATTACTCATAGATAAACACGATACAACGTCAATATTCTCATCAGCATTTTCTTTATCATCATGGCATTCATTATTACCATAATTTTTTTTTCATATTTTTTCCCGGGGACTGGAGTGGCTAAGAAGTATGGCTGCCGCCTCTAATTTTAAAGGTACCGGGTTCGCACCCCGTGCAGAGAATATAATTGATGGACATTTTTTTCCGGAACAAGTGGTCCTTAATGATGTCAAACTACCACCTGATCTTCTGGGAAGTGAGATTGGATGACTAGCTTTCTCGGATAAGGGCGAAACAATAGGATGTCCCGTGTGCACGTTGTGCATGTTAAAAATACATCAGCAGTTGGAAATCGTAAAGAGTAGGCCATGCGGCCGCTGCCCCGGCAAAATTTATTTTTTAAATTAGAAAACCTACTCACCACAAAAATATTTATAGAATGTGTGATTCCTGTATACACACACTGGGACCTAAGATGCGTCAACAGTGAGGAATGCAGTTAGCGACCCATAGCTTGACTGTTTGCATTGCTGACCAAGACCCTACTCCACCTTCAAGTGGTGGTCCTGGAAACAGGCTACATCACTACAGTCTGGCTGAGTGAGTAGCGATCGAAGAGGGAAGGCTAATCGGGTCCCTAAAATGCCATGCTGAAGTCGGATGTGTCGGCCGACAGGCGCAAATATCGCAGCTTCGCAGTCAACGGACACAACGCAACCAACGTCCTTTTCAGGATGAACAAAGAAGAAGAAGTATACACACATTGGTATCCTCGCCGTTGCTACGGAGCATGTGCACTGTGCTAAGGTCCTTCTAAGGGAGGAGATCGGAGCACTGATGGAATTGTCAGTGTGTAATGAAGAAGGTCCTTAAAACCAAACCAATGATATTTTTGTCAGGGTTTTCCTGATCATTAGTTTTCTAAACACCAGCCACTGCTGTAGCTAGCATCTTTGTCCGCCTCACAAAGCGTGTTTGGGGAAACTCCAAACTCACAATGGAGACGAAATCTGCGGTACATAATGCCTGCGTCACCAGTAAGCTTCTATGTGGTAGCAAAACATGGACAACTTATGCTAAGCAGAAATAAGGCTCAGTACCTTCCATCTACGGTGTTTACGCCACATCCTTCATATTTCGTGGAAGGACAAAGTGACAAATATCAATGTGCTATCATGTGCTGGCGTTTAGAGATTTATACACTGCTTAGACAGCGCAGACTACGCTGGCTTGGCCATGTCCGGCGCATGAGTATATTCAATACCAGTGTTATCTTGATGACCGTTATCCTTGTTTTCATCAATGTTGTGACGAAACGTCTGTACGTGTTCTTTGGTGGATATCTCACACCTTTAGCCACTACGGCAGTATCATTTCTTCTTCTTCATTTTCTCTCCATTCGCTTATAATTTGACAATTGTATGCCCTTTCATTCATTATTTTACTCTCTTTGCTGAATCTAGTAGGGGAAATTCTATAGCACTTCACTCCCCTACGGAAGTATCTGCTATGGGACTGTCTTTATCTTGTTTACCACTCCTCAGACGCATTTACGTTCCGCCAGGTAATTACACCTGTCAGCGATAATACGCTTATCAATCGACTCAGTCTTCGGCCACCTTTGATAGGAGACGATCCTCGTTTAACACAGCATGGTCTCGTACGAGGATGAATAGGAAGCCAAGATTGTCTGTTTGGAGAACGCACGATCACAGACAATATGAGATAATCGTTTCACGGGACCATCCCTGTGTGTGAGTATCATGATAATCTGTCTGGAGAGACAATATTGGCGATAGGTAGCATCTGGACATCAAATGAGTTCACCGATGGTGTTTATAAGTTGTGCACAAGAGGTCACCGAAAATATTACCGCATGATTAGACAGAGGTCACGCGTGGAATATTCAAATGTAATATTTTAAAACTCGCGAGGGGATATTTTAAATGAAACAACCCACGTAGTGCTAGAGATATTTGATTGGTTTAAAGTGAATTGTATTGGAGAATTCGGCGGAAACACAATCTGTGATTTGAACTGAGAATGAGAGATATAATCTAGCGAACTCAGAAACCCAGAACAGACAGCTTCGCAACTTCATACGAGCAACTCCAGAAAGCCAGAAAGAAAAAGAGGCATTGGACTTAGAAATTCCACAATTATAAGTAACAGATCGGGTATTGGGCAACTTAGGAATTTACAAGTAAACCCGCATTGTTAATACAAGACTGTAAACTTAAAAGAACCAGGACTTCAGTTACCAAGACTGGAACCTAGGAATTTGATCACAAGGCATAGAGGCAGTAAACATGTTTTCCCAGGCCCAGTGATTTCGCAGATAACCCGCCGTCAGAGGAATTAACTCTAATTTCCCAGACCAAGTCATAGAGGAATTAAACAAAAGTTTTCCCAGGCCAGTGATTTCGCAGAACACCCGCCGTCAGAGGAATTAACTCTAATTTCCACACCTAAGTGATTCGAAGCACATAATACCGAGCTGTGTACAGTCTACATCTATGCAAGGAGATTGTGTATTCCCTAAAATTTTGGGTAAGTTGTGAACATTTCTTTTATAAATGTGAATTAACATGTTTCTTGCTAAGTGATTATATATGAGGCTGCCAACCTCACCATACGAAAATAGTATGTTCATAAACCACTACAGCAAGCGCTGGTGATTTCTTTTGGCCAGTCGTGCGGAAAACCCGACAGCAGAGGTGACCCAAGACTCCGACTGGATCAGTGATGAGTGAAGATTACATCACATGTGCCTCAAGTGTAGCATATCATTTTGTGAGAAAAATGTAATTGTTAATGTTAGTTCAGGCACAAATCATTATTCGCGCTGACCAGACACAGTTTCCCAAATAATACCCTGAGGAATATTGGTGAATTTTATTCATCTTTCCTGAGTTGCACTGTGTATACTAAGTAATTTAATTCTTCTGAGAGATTAACATTGGTGGGTGGACAACGAGAAGATGCACCTGTTAAGCTTCTAACTCAGTGTACTTAGCAGAGGCATTTTGTTCTTTCTATTTTGTCCATAAGTTCGTGGAACGAAGCTAGTTGTGAGTGAAACGCAGGGAATCAACACCAACCGCCTAAATCGGACAAGTTGTACGAAGAAGTGCCCTCATCACCAAGCAGTGACGAAAATCACAGCTGCAGGACGCACCTAGAGGTTAAGTACTTATAAAAAGGCACCAGCAAAAAGGACATAATTTTTCTGAACTATATCTTCACCCTAAATCTCTGTGAAGAGAAAATTTGATTCCAATATAAAAGTCACCAGCAGATTATTTATTTTAAACTGTTAATACTAATTGATTATTAAATGTGTTACCTGTTGTTTTAAAACTAAACAATCATAGTCGATTCAGTTTTTATATGTATGAAAGCAAACGACCATAGTTAGGAAAAGCTCATTCAAGTATGTCTGGGATGCTAGAGTGTGGAGGGGGGCAGAGATCGGAAGTGACCACTACTTGTTAACAATTAAAAGAACAACTGAAAGAGTTACTCACCTAGGAACTGCCTAACTTCGCGCAAGAAGCTAAGTAAACGAACAGGTGAAACGAGCATTAAGACATACAAGCTGAGAGAGCCAGACGTGAAGACCAGATATCAGGGGCTTATTGCGACAGCAGTGAGAAACACGGAACAACAACCTGATGCCCTGGAAAGACTCTGACTGACGTTCACGGACATCATAAAGACAGCTGCAACAGAAGCATGTGGTGAAGTTTGAATTGGGAACAAGAGAAAGAGGACACCTTGGTGGACAGATAAGGTTAAAGAGAAAATAAGAGAGAAGAAAATGGCATGGAAACAATACTTCGGAGCTAAAAACACAGCAGGAAAAACAGAGAAATATAGAGAATATATGATACTCAGAAGCAAAGAACAAGGTGCTAGCAACAAAACAGAAGTCCTGGAAAGAATTTGGAGAAAAGCTAGAAAACGATGCGCAAGAAAACCAGAAACTGTTCTATAAGACCCTAAAGAACATGAGGAAGAAAAAACAGTTCCCTCTTAAATTTATAAAGGACAAGCAAGGCAAATTGCTTACTGCCCCCAAAAAAGTAATGGAAAGATGGAAAGAATATTTTTCAAAACTCCTGGATGGTGAGCAAGGTCAAGCATCAGAAATGATAACCACTGGCTCAGAAGAGGAAACCAATGGTGATGAAGATGTCATCAAGATGGAAGAACTGAAAGCAGCACTGGAGAAAATCAAGATGGGGAAAGCAGCAGGACATGATGGCATAACACCAGAAGTGGTTAAGTACATGGGTGCATCAGGCGACCTATTACTCGCAAGGGTCCTACAGGCAGTTTGGTGCAACAAGACCATACCAAAGGATTGGGAGATTGCCATAATAACACCGATTTTCAAAAAGGGTGAGAACCGATCATGTGGAAACCATAGAGGCATATCCCTTCTCAGTGTCCCTGGTAAAATCTACTCTAGAATCATGGAGCAGAGACTCAGACATCTAGCTGAGCCAAAAATGGATGAGGTCCAGTGTGGCTTTCGAGCAAATCGAAGAACTCAAGACCTAATCTTCACACTCAGACAGTTGAGTGAAAATGCTCTTGAGTATAAGAGTGAGATCCAACTTTGCTTCTTAGATCTGGAAAAGGCATTTGACAAGGTCCACTGGAAATAGCTCTGGGACTGTTTGGCAAGGAAGAACATTTCATCACCTCTGATTCATGCTATACAGAGCTTCTACAAGTCTTGCAGAAATTATGTGAGGACGGCAAACCATAAGTCAGAAGAATTCTGGACCACCACTGGTGTAAGACAAGGTGATATTCTGTCACCTTATCTTTTCATACTACTCATGGACGATGTCATCAAGGCATGTAAGGAGAGGACTGGGACGTATTCAGTGGGGTACTGGAAGATGAGACAGGTCTGTATTTCAGAGCTGGCATTTTCTGATGGTGTTGCCCTGATTGGTAAATCAGAGGCACATCTTCAATCCAACCTGCAATTCTGGAAGGAAGAGCTGGAGAAGAGAGGGATGATCATAAGCAGCTCGAAAACAAAAATAATGCTGATATCACGAGAGAAATGAAGACATCAGATTAAGCTGGGAAAACAGGTCCTGGAGCAGGTCGACCACTTTAAATACCTTGGAGCTGTCACAGACCGGAAGGGAGGCATCAAAGAAAAGTTGGCTACCCGAAGAGCAGCAGCTGGGAGACTTTTTCAAGCCATAAATCGAGGATTCCTCAGCAAAATTGGTAAGAAGACGAAGATGGCTATATACCGCTCCACCTATGCCCCAGTCTTGACGTATGGATGCGAGTTATGGGCAATGACTACAACCCACAAAAGCCAGATACAAACCTCAGAAATGAGGTATCTGAGGAAGGTGGTTGAAGTAACAAGAAGAGACATGGTCCGAAACCCGACGGTACGTCAAGGCCTAAAAAACCCAACACCTGCAGACCCAAGTAGAACAATCCCAACTGAGATGGTTTGGCCATGTCTGCAGAATGGGAGAAGATCGGCTACCAGGGCAAGCATGGGAAACTAAGAGCCAGGGATCCAGACCTCCAGGACGACCCACAGTCCGCTAGGATTCAACATTAGACAATCTTTGAAGGACCGAGGACTAGAATGGAACCAAGCCAGGAGAAAGACAGCCAATAGAATAGTATGGCGCTCTCTTTTACAAACCTTTACACCTTACGGTAGAATAGGAACGACTAAGTAAGTAAGTAATGAAAGCAAACGTATGAGCCAGAACAATTTATATATATATACAGTACTTTGCAAAAAAAATGGCAGTCATATTGCTCAGCTAAATAAGCTGAAATCTAATTAAATATGCATGTTCTGCCCCAAATTTGCACTCCACTGAAGTGAGCAAACACTACCAAAAGTAAAAAAAAATTAGCGTAGAGTAACGTCCCTTGATAATAGAGCAGACGACAATTTCTAATGCTAGTGGCAGAAAATGGATACAAAGTCAAAGTGTATGTTAATTTCACAGCTTTGGAATGAAGGAAATCAAACATGTTCCAACATTTCTAAAACCTTGAACATTCCTGAGCGGACTGTCTACAGAGTTGTGAGTAAATTAAAAGCAGGTAATGGAATCGAGCGAAAAGAAGGTAGTGGGAGGCCAAGAATTTTGGTCACAAAGGACCATCGGTGTCTCGCCCAAATCGTTCGGGCTGGGCCAATGAAGAGTGTAGAAAACATACGGCAGCGCATGATCGAGTTGGGAAGCCCAGAGGTATCTAATGCTATTGTCAACCGGGAGCTACACAGGATGAATTACACAAAAAAGCGGGTAATTTCGTCACCATTGCTCACAGAGACTCACAAACAGATGCGCTTGAACTGGTGCCACGAACACCAAAATTTGTCATGGGACAATGTGATTTTTTCAGATGAATGTTCTGTTTCGTCTTATCCTGCTCAAATAAATATTTGGACGAAAGGCTCTGTAACGCCTGTGTACCAGCGACCGAAACATACCCAGAAATTCCATCTTCGGGGAGGGGTGTCAGCAAGAGGTGCCACCCCACTGTGTGTTTTCACAGCAATTCTCACGAAAGAAAGGTACATCGACATACTAGAGGGACACCTTCTGCCATTTATGCAGGTCATGTACCCCGATGGGTGCACATTTCAACATGACAATGACCCAAATCATACAGCTCATACCCCCAAAGCATGGCTGCAAGAGAAGAATGTGATAGTGCTGAAGTGGCCCAGCAACAGTCCCGATCTAAACCCAATTGAAAACGTTTGGGCACTACTCAAGAATCATTTAAAAAAGAGTGGACTCAGAGACGTTGAACAATTGAAGAAGGTAGCTGAAAAATACTGGGACAGTCTGACTCTCAATTACCTACAAACATTTGTGGGAAGTATGCCTCGCCGCATCCAGGCTTGCCTTGCTGGAGAAGGCAACATTATATTGTACTGAAATCAATGTTAATAGATAGGGGAGATACCAATCTTCCTCTGGACATACAGTTTTTATTATTATTTGCTTCTATGAGTGTGCTGCGTTGCGAAAATATGACTGCCATTTTTTTTGCAAAGTACTGTATATATATATATATATATATATACATATACATATATATACATATATATATATATATATACATATTATATATATATATATATATATATATATATATATATATATATATATATATATATATATATATATATATATATATATATATATATATATATATATATATATATATATATATATATATATATATATATATATATATATATATATATATATATATATATATATATATAAATATATATATATATATATATATATATATATATATATATATATATATATATGTCGGCGTCTGTGGCCTAATGGATATGAACTCAGTTTCATAATCCAGATATACTATGTTCGAAACCTGCTGCAGGCGGTTTGGTAGCAGATCGCTTTGTGTGGATTTTTAACAATGGTATAAGCGCCGTACCGTTCAGAAAGCAATGGCAAACTAATGAATGAAAAAATTGACTAGAAAAATCACAAACAGCCAATAAAAGCTGGGGTTGATTGCCACGTCCTGTAAAGGATAAGCAACTAACTTTATATATATATATATATATATATATATATATATATATATATATATATATATATACATATATATATATATATATATATATATATATATATATATATATATATATATATATATATATATATATATATATATATATATATATATATATATATATATATATATATATATATATATATATATATATATATATATATATATATATATATATATATATATATATATATATATATATATATATATATATATATATATATATATATATATATATATATATATATATATATATATATATATATATATATATATATATATATATATATATATATATATTTTTACCTTTTAACAGAGCTATACCATTATAAGAGGAATTCGCTGAATTAATTCAGCTGGGGGCTTGAACGGGCTAAAAACCATTGCTTAAATCCTTCACAACAGACGACGGACAGATATAAGTTTACTATTGCTCAGCGCTATGCCGCATGGTTCTTGACTTCTGAATTATCTTGTGAAGGCTCCCTTCGGACAGAAGAGTCATTACACTTCTATCTACATCTGTGCCAAGAGTAATCTTTTGCGAAAGTAAACACATTTGACGACCCAGTTTAGATACTCTTGAGTTTTGGCCATTGTTGGACCACTACTGCAAAGCAGGGGAGGCAATCCGTGACAAATGTTACCATTACGATTATTAATGGTCTCAACATTATTTTTATGTTTTATCTCCACAACAATCATTATTATTATAATTATCCACATTGTCATCAATGTAATAATCATTAGTACAGTAGTTTCATTATAATTGTCAAAGTCATCTTTATTACTATTATAAATAAGTGGGCTGCTCTAAAACTGGTAAGGGATATTTTAATATTACACTGTATTACATAAATCGCTGCTACCCTGTTTTCGTTTTGTCAGAAACATATTTTGTGTACTTCTTCATTTACTGTCTATTTTTTTGTCTTTGGCGCTTGTTTGTAACTGTGGCTGACGAACGGTGAACATCGAAACGCCCCGTGTCTTCAGTGTGCCGTCAATTTGTACAACTGATTTTATAGCATTTTATTTGTTATATCATCACTATTATCGTCATTATGACTACTATCATCATTATCAAGATAATTACAAAGCAGAACATATCTCTAATCGTCCAACTCAAATTCACTTACTTACTTACTTAGTCGTTCCCCTTCTACCGTGAGGTGTAGAGGTTTGGAAGAGAGCGCCAGACTATCCTATCGGCTGTCTTCCTCCTGGCCTGGTTCCATTCCAGTCCTCGATCCTTCAAAGATTGTCTAATGTTGTCCTCCCACCGCACTCTGGGTCGTCCTCGGGGTCTGGATCCTTGGCTCTTTGTTTCCCATGCTTGTCGTGGTATCCGATCTTCTTCCATTCTGCAGACATGGCCTCTTGCTGAGGAATCCTCGATTTATGGCCTGTAAAAGTCTCCCAGCTGCTGCTTTTCGAGTGGCCAACTCTTCTTTGATGCCTCCCTTTCGGTCTATAATAGCTCCGAGGTATTTAAAGTGGTCGACCTGCTCCAGGACCTGTTCTCCCAGCTTAATCTGATGTTTTCTTTCTTCTCGTGATATCACCATGGATTTTGTTTTAGAGCTGCTTATGACCATCCCTCTCTTCTCCAGCTCTTCCTTCCAGACTTGCAGGTTGGATTGGAGATGTGCCTCTGATTTAGCAATCAGCAAATGCCAGCTCCGAAATATAGACCTGTCTCATCTTCCAGTACCCCACTGAATACTTTCTTGTTCTCTCCCTCAAATTCACAACGAACCTTAAAAAGATCCACTAATATATAGGTGTGCACTGTATACTTCCCGGGAGTGATGGTTGTCTCTAAGGAGACAAAAAAAAAAAAAAACAATAGGGTTATTGCTCCTCAAGCATGAAAATAGTTCGTATCAATAACAGTAACGAATACAGGGGAGACCACTTTGAAAATGAAGACTGTTTTACCCCTACAGGGTTGCAAAGAAGCTGTTTCGATCCAGTTCCGGAAGTACCAATGGGTTATCATCGGAGTCACCATATCTGTTCTAGCTTTCCAGGTCAGTTTTCTTAAGCAGGTTGTAGACGGGATGGTGATTGAGGCTGGTGTCAAATAAGTGAGGTAGTATCGTTAAAAAATGCTTTTAAAATAACTATTATTGGTTCTTCAAATGAAAATAGAACATTATCAGAATTTAGAAATCGAATTAATAGAATAAGCCTAGGCAAACTCTGTTTAAGAATATTAGTAAACCGAAATTACGTCATAGATTTCCAGAGTGACACTTGATTAAGATATAACTTATCAGCCAGCAAAAAAGTGAGTTTTGATGCATTTTTGAAAGTGGAAATTATATTTAAATAATTCAAAAAGCAACATTACTGCCTTATTTACAAGAGAAGACCTTGGCTGAAATTAGCTCAGCCTAATTAGAGAGCATACAATCTGAACGCTAAGATTAAAATAGATCGCGTCTACTTGGAAATCATTGAGGAAATTAGCTAATTGCATGATAGGGCAGTCTTTATTATGGAACTCTCATGGCCAAAAGAAATAGAAAGAAACCTAACAACACACGGATAAAGAAATAGTAGACCAACAACAGGGATAAAGTAGACATGGTAAGACAATGGACCGGATGGAACAGGACAGAATGTCTTGTCGCGAAATTGTTAATGACTATCCTTCATTGCGAGCTGAAGATCAATGATAATTATCTGATTAAGAAAATAATCAATAAAAGAAAATGCAAAAAACAATAAAATAAATAGATAAATAAAATAATGTTATTTGGCTTAATCCGCAGTTGCTTCTCTTGATCCTGGCTCTGGCATTGATCTTACATAACGTCGACAACAAATATGACATGAGCTGATGTCAAGAACTTTCTACATAAGACGTCATGATGTACTTCTGGTGAACTCAGTCAACGTTACAGGTTCTGAGCTGTCGCTGGGGAGAGTATACAAGATAACCAAGATGCTACGTGCCTTCTGCACATAATTATATCAAAACCTGAAATGTAATTTTTCCTTCTTAAATCTCTCTCTCTATCTCTCTCTCTCTCTCGTTCTCTCTCTCTCTCTCTGTCTCTCTCTCTCTCTCAAACACGTACACACAGACAGTAGTACGCACACAAATATATTAATGATTTCTGCCATTTCTGTATTTATTCTTAGCTCTCGTTGATTTCTGTTTGTTCTTTGAGGGCACTTCCTTTACTTCCTTTACATTGATAGTTCCAGAAAAAAGAACTATGATGTCTTTCTAGCATATAGGTTTATCACAATATGTCATATCAGTCTCTGTCACCTTCTGCTAATCATTTGTTCTACTTTTGTTTCTGATACTTTCATTCATTTTCACATAAGAGATCTGAGGGTACAATTTTAGTCCTTCCGTTGTGTACATGCCTTTCGTTATACGCGGTTTTTTAACGTTTGAAACAAAAACAGGTGTGTCTATTTGAAGTATATGTTGGTTAATGCAATCTGATATTCCACAACATGCGCTGATTTTCATAGACGCAAGAGCATAGACATAACTAAGGCTCTGATTTTAATGACTGTCTTCGTTGCACACGGACAACTCCACCAGTGCTCCGATCTCCTCCCTTAGATCACACACGGAGGATCTCAGCACAGCGCACGAACTCTGTAGCACCAGCGAGGACCCCAATGTGTGTATATAGGAATCACACATTCCATTAATATTTTTGTGATGGGTAGGTTTCCTAATTTTGTAAATTTTGCCAGGTGTGGTGAAGTGGGATGTTATAAATACTTATAGGGAACTTAGTGTACTGACTGAGATCAGCTGTGAAGGTATCTATATCTATTAAGAGTAGTGTATTATAGATAACCTTACTTGCTACCACATATCTATATATCTCAGTCAGAATTATTCTGGAATAGTGTGATGCTACGTTATGTGTCTAGGGTATGAGTATGGTGAAGTGTAAGTCACAACAACAGACAGATAAACAATTTAATTTAATCCACTACTCTTGACAACACGGTGACACTCACATACATATAACACTCTACAAAGATATCTTAAAAGAGTCACTAATAAACTTTCAAATAACAATATGTATTCATTACTGGCATGAATGAATATGTGTCCTGATTCAACTACAAGGGAACCAGGAATCACAATCAATTTAAATTACAAGTTATGTACAGAATGTATTTAATATGAATATTTTAGTGACATATATTATTACAAATGTTCTATGTGTGTCAGTTGTGTAGTAGTAAAATGAGGTAATACTGGTTTTGTTTTGTTCAAGCTCTGTTGGTATTTGTCATCATGACTTCAATAGTTTGTCTTTAGGGACCAGTATTGGAGATGTTCACAGTTCCTGATTTTAAGACAAGTAAATTCCCCTCTGAATAGTATTTTTATAAAGTTATTTCAAGATGAGGGGGCATAATGTTGAGCTCAGCTGGCCAACTCTGCTTATCTTGAGTGATGGCGGCAGGAAAGGACTCCTCTGCTCGAATTCTCCTCTGGGCTCAGGAGACACCTCACTGATAGCTAAAAAGACCAAGGAGTATGCTGTCCGACTCTGGATTCAGCAAATCTCTGACCAGATGCTGCTCAGTACCATCAAGACCACTGTCCCTGAAATCAAGAAGGATGTACCTTCTACTTCATAACTAATTTATATTCTCTTTTACACTGATCACAATACAGCACAAACATTGCGTTCAGAGCGTTAGGCCAACAGTCAGCTTCATCTGAAATACTTTATTCCAGTATTACCCTTCTTAATGGTTACTACGCCTCTGCACTTCCAGCATTATTTCTTTCTAGTCAATCATCCAGGTGTCAGTGTACTATTTGGCCATTCCATGCCGTTTTACTTTTCTCCGACACCCTCTGTTCAGGCTGGAGCATTTTAGGCTTTACCTCACGTTTGCCACTGAACTACACATATATATACAGGCATAAATCAACAATTCACATTCAATTTTCATTAAAAGATATTAAATGGTTCAAGCTTACCACAATTCATACGAATAACACAGATACGTTGATTAGCAATGAATTCTGGCACAAACTGGCACAAACTTCCATCTGCCTATGTTCCAGGCTTTTATTGAGCCAAATATATGCTGGCTTCAACGCACTGATGCTTTATCAAGCTATTTTAAACAAGTGGTCTCGAACTAACGCTCCCAAGTGTGTATATCAGCGAGACTGGTCAATGAGCCACGTTTCGACAAGTGTTTGAAAAAATGTTATCTTTTCCCGTCTCCCCCAACAACCAAGATAGTATTTATAGCCCGACCAATCGTGGGTAGGCTTTCATTTGTTGCGCTCCAATCAATTTGGAGTTTACATGGTAGGCTATTTATGTAACGTAAGGTTTTTTTCAAACACGTTATAAAAAAATTTTATGAGCAGAAATGATTTCATGCTGTCAGGCAGCCTCACTATTTTATTTTGGGTATAATTTATTAATTCCTGGACTATTGGCGTAACGTTTTACATATTATTTGTCAGCAAGCCCTAAGGAACCCAATTTTCCCACTTTAAAAGAGCTACGTGGCTGCGTTCAAAATATGTATTTTCTACTACCTCCTGTTTGGAAGATGTGCTGTCTGGGTACTGTTATGTTTTCAACCGTAAACCCATCTAATGTTATCTTTTCTAATAAGAGTCTGTTATGATTTATAAACCTAACTCTGGGAAAGGGTAGTGTATTTTATCACTGTCCGTCTGAAAAAGTTAGTGCTTGTAGACTTACACGCGTGATGCCAGCATTTGTATATCGCGCGTCGCGTGTTGCATGCGTTCCTGATTTTCAGCCCTCCCCTCTCGCTATCCTTTTGTCCATCTGTTCGTTCGTTTTGGTAACGTAATATAATTAATGTTAGGATTAATTTAGGTCATTACGCAGTCTCTCAATGTTTTTTCCAAGAAATACAGCACACGTTTCATTGAAGAAAGCGGGTATAATACAGTAAGCTTTTACTATCAACGTGAAAGCGTTACAATTTGCAGACGAAGCAGAAAACAAGGGGGATTTCGAGTACATTCCTTGTGACAGCAATGTCATTTTACCATTGCTCTTCTCTTTATTAATTTTATTTGTTAGGCTTCATATTTACCTAATAATTTATATATGTGGATTAGAATATTTCATGACACCTCCCCTCTTAAAACAGACATTATATGTCAGTCCTTTATTCTATATACACATAGAGAAATTTATTATTATTTCTGGGGTTTACGGTGATTCTCATCACACGGATGGCGGCTTAAAAAATCCGCTCCCAGATTGGTTTTTCCAGATATATATTCAATGCTAAAATTATATGGAGCCAGAAGCAAAGACCATCGGAGTAACCTAGAGTTCTCATGCTTAGCCTGTGCTAAAAACGATAAAGGTTTGTGGTCAGTTTGCAACTTAAATGCCTTCCCATATAGATAAATATTGAATTTCTTTATTGCCCATATTACTGCAAGACATTCTTTTCCGCTAGTTGAGTAGTTGATTTCAGCTTTATTCAACTTTCTGCTAGCATATGCCACTGGGCTTAATTCCCCATCCAATGCATCTGATTTCTGTAGTAGAGTTGCACCTAACCCAATATTACTTGCATCCGTCCTTACTATGAATTCTTGACTTAAGTCAGGTAATTTCAAAATGGGTTTACTTGTGAGCTTTTCCTTCAATTCTTGGTAAGTCATTTCACATTGTGGTGTCCATGTAATGCGATCTGGAAGTCCTTTACGTGTCAATTCCGTTAAAGGTGCACATATGGAATTAAAGTTTTTGATATACTTCTGGTAGAAACCACATAATGAGACAAAGGATCTCACGTCCTTCTTGGTTTGTGGTCTCGGGGCTTTCTGTAGTTTCTCTAAGTTCTTTGGGTCAGGGGTCATGTTTCCCTGATAAACTGTGTGTCCCAAAAATTCCAATTCTTTACATCCAACGCAACATTTGGTTGGTCGGGCTGTTAAATTTGCCTCCCTAAGTCGATCAAACAGCATGTTCAGAGAGTCAATGTGTTCCTCAAATGTTTCTGTTGCTATAAGGATATCATCCATAAAATTTGTTATACAGGGATTATTCAGAGGATCCAATAATTTTCTCATCATTCTAGAGAAGACACTAGGCGCATTCTTCAATCCAAATGGCAATCTATTAAACTCATAGTGTCCTTCTGAGGTACTAAAAGCTAGGTATGGTCTAACCTCAGGCTTTACTGGAATCTGATAGTATCCTTTACTCAGATCCACTTTTGAGAAATATTTAGCTTTATTTAACCTGGCAAACAGCTGATTTGTATCCGGCAATGGATCCACCTGTCCTTCTGTAATAGCATTCAGTCTCCTGTAATCTATACAGAGTCTATGTTCTCCAGAGGGCTTCCTTAAGAGTACAACACCGGAACTATACGAAGACTCACTGTGCGAAATAATTCCTTCCTTCAATAGATAATCTATCTCTTCCTTCAAAGCTTTCTCCTTAGCAAACGGAATAGAATATGGTTTCATACAGACAGGTGTGGAGTCTATTAGTTTCATATCATATTCCAATAGGTTTGTATGCCCTGGTCGGTCTGTTAACACCTCTGCATGATTATTTAGAACCTGTTGCACTCTCTCTTTCTGAGTTTTCATTAAATGTGTACTGATTTTCACCTGTGCTGCTGTCTCACAGGGGTGTAATGGATATTCAAATGATGAAAGTGGTTCCTTTTTCATCTCCATGGCGATGGACAAGGTCAACAAGTGTGTCTCTTCCTGATGTTCTCTTTCCAAATATTTCTTCAGGAGATTCACATGATAGATTTTTTCTTTCCCCTTCTTATCTATCTTATAATTTGTTCTAGACACCTTCTCTAGAACTGTATATGGACCCTGCCATCCAATTTGTAACTTATTCTGACTCCCGGGCAAAAGAAGCAGTACCTTCTCTCCCACAGCCAAATTTCTGTCTTTCGCCTTCCTGTTATAATAGGCAGCATGTTTCTTCCTGGCTTGTTTCAAATTTTCATTGGCAAGTTTCCAGCCAGTTTTCAACCGAGTGGTCAGCTCATTCACATATTGGTATGAAGATGTAATGTTTTCCTCTGCCTTTTCATCAGTCCACGTTCTTAACAAAGCTACATATGGACCTTTAATTGTGTGGACCTATTTGTCCATGCACCGGTATGGTCTCTTCCACTTGAAGCTTTATAGTGATGATTTTTCCTCCCAGAATTATCATTCACAAAACGACCGCTACCAATTTTTTTCTTGGGGCTGTCTCCCCTCTTAAAATTCTTGATGAGAGATTTCCTCTCTACATCCTCTTCCTCCAGTTTGTTTAAGTCCGATTGAGGGATTTTCGGCTTATCCTGGGGTAAGACATCTTTTTGCACTCTCCGCATAGTGGCCATTGTAAAACAGTTAAGTGAAGCTTGTCCGTGAAAAGGGGCTTCCCATTTCATTTGGTCCACTTTATCAAATCTATATTTCTTTTTATTGTCAGGCCTAATTTTGCCCCGTGGCGTGTCCAGGTCCTGATCCATGTTCCCACTTGTGGGTGTTCCCTCATGTGCTATGCTACACCTTTCTACAAAATTCTCAATGTCCCATCTTGCTTTGGGCCAATAATAATTGTGAGCCACCTTTTGAATGAGGGTACCTATTTTCTCATGGTCCCCATCTGGTTTCACATGTAGGCTCCTTATTAATTCTGTCCTGTATCTTTTTGGAAGAACCAGCTGTCCGTGACCATGGGATCTAGTTCCGGCCTTCTTATACATCAACTTGTTTTTCATGTAAAAATCTCCCTTGCCTGGAGTTGTATGACAAGTTGACAATTTCCTGAAACAAGGCTTGAGTGTTTTATCCCCAGCCTGTGCCTTCCTCATCTCTTCTGGAGTGGTATCTAACATAATATCCTCCTCCTGTCTTGAGGTCGACCTGACCTGAAGGGTTGCCATATACACAGGTTTCCTTCTGCAACGGTCAGTGTCATGATTGTCCATCTGACAATTTTTACACCACCTTTTTCCTTGGTTGAAAGATTTTCTTTCATTATATTTCCTTTCATCGAATTGTGGGAATTTATTTTTATTGTCATACCGTGGTCTATCAAATTGGTGCTTACCTTTATTTTGATCCCTAGGATCAAATTTATTAAAGTTCTGTGGTGCCCTAAAGTTGTCCACCTGTTTCTTTTTATTACCTGTTACCTCTGCTTGAGCTGCTTGATACCTTTCAGCAACATTTAGCAACTCACCCAGCCTCTCTGCACCTTGTTCCATGAGAAACTTTCTCAGGTCTGGAGCCATGGACTCTCTTAATTGCTCTATAAGGACCATTTCCTTAAGATCTTGGGTTTTCCCCAGAGAAGTCCATTTCTCCAAGTATGTCTCTATGCGTGCAGAGAACTGGTGATAGGTTTCACCTGACAGTAGTTTAGCATTCCTAAATTTTTTCCTGTAAAACTCTGCATTCTTTTCATACCTTAACAAAAGAGCCTGCTTTAGCATGTCATAATTTTCCTGATCACCTCTGCTCATTTTAGCAAAAACTTCATAAGCTGCCCCACGAAGTCCCTGAGATAACTTTAAGCTCCACCTTTCTCTCTCTAACCCATACGTGGTAGCTAATAGTTCGTACCTATTTATATAGCTCTCAATATCATCGTCTTTCTCAACAAAATGATCTAAATGAAAGTTCATAGCTGAGGTCGAGGCTCCCTGAGTAACCGTAGCATCAGAGGCAAAGGGACTGGCACCATTTTCAGGAGCATGGCCTTGAAACTCAAACTCCCTTAGTCGTAACTCATGTTCCCTTTGTAATCTCTTCTCCTCCTTTTCTGCTTCCCTTTCTGCAGCTAATCTCTTCTCTTCCCTTTCTGCAGCCTGTCTTCTTTCCTCGGCTTCTCTTTCTGTAGCTAATTTCTTCTCTTCTGCTTCCAATTTCTTAGCCTCTTTGTCAGCCTCAATCTGCAACCTCTTAGTCTCAGCCTCAGCTTGCAACCTCTTAGTCTCAGCCTCCAACTTTCTTTCGGCCTCTTTTTCTAATCTTCTTTCTTCGCGTTCAATAAATTTGTCACATTCCGTTGTGACATAGGCAACCATAACTTGCCCATCTAATCCTAACTCTTTTGCAGTCTGAACCGCAGCAGATCGAAATTTGGCCAGGTCCGCCATTGTCTATTATGTAAATTTATACAATGTCTAACCAACAATTCAATTTCTAACTATATATCTAATGGACAACACAGGCACCGTGAGCTCAACCTTATTTAATTCCACCCAAGGATACCTTTTAATTCTTATATTCCCTGAAGTGAATTACCCCCAATATTTTTAATAGTTAAAGATTCAAAATCCCAAGAGCGAGACCCCAATATATGTGGTGAAGTGGGATGTTATAAATACTTATAGGGAACTTAGTGTACTGACTGAGATCAGCTGTGAAGGTATCTATATCTATTAAGAGTAGTGTATTATAGATAACCTTACTTGCTACCACATATCTCTTTATCTCAGTCAGAATTATTCTGGAATAGTGTGATGCTACGTTATGTGTCTAGGGTATGAGTATGGTGAAGTGTAAGTCACAACAACAGACAGATAAACAATTTAATTTAATCCACTACTCTTGACAACACGGTGACACTCACATACATATAACACTCTACAAAGATATCTTAAAAGAGTCACTAATAAACTTTCAAATAACAATATGTATTCATTACTGGCATGAATGAATATGTGTCCTGATTCAACTACAAGGGAACCAGGAATCACAATCAATTTAAATTACAAGTTATGTACAGAATGTATTTAATATGAATATTTTAGTGACATATATTATTACAAATGTTCTATGTGTGTCAGTTGTGTAGTAGTAAAATGAGGTAATACTGGTTTTGTTTTGTTCAAGCTCTGTTGGTATTTGTCATCATGACTTCAATAGTTTGTCTTTAGGGACCAGTATTGGAGATGTTCACAGTTCCTGATTTTAAGACAAGTAAATTCCCCTCTGAATAGTATTTTTATAAAGTTATTTCAAGATGAGGGGGCATAATGTTGAGCTCAGCTGGCCAACTCTGCTTATCTTGAGTGATGGCGGCAGGAAAGGACTCCTCTGCTCGAATTCTCCTCTGGGCTCAGGAGACACCTCACTGATAGCTAAAAAGACCAAGGAGTATGCTGTCCGACTCTGGATTCAGCAAATCTCTGACCAGATGCTGCTCAGTACCATCAAGACCACTGTCCCTGAAATCAAGAAGGATGTACCTTCTACTTCATAACTAATTTATATTCTCTTTTACACTGATCACAATACAGCACAAACATTGCGTTCAGAGCGTTAGGCCAACAGTCAGCTTCATCTGAAATACTTTATTCCAGTATTACCCTTCTTAATGGTTACTACGCCTCTGCACTTCCAGCATTATTTCTTTCTAGTCAATCATCCAGGTGTCAGTGTACTATTTGGCCATTCCATGCCGTTTTACTTTTCTCCGACACCCTCTGTTCAGGCTGGAGCATTTTAGGCTTTACCTCACGTTTGCCACTGAACTACACATATATATACAGGCATAAATCAACAATTCACATTCAATTTTCATTAAAAGATATTAAATGGTTCAAGCTTACCACAATTCATACGAATAACACAGATACGTTGATTAGCAATGAATTCTGGCACAAACTGGCACAAACTTCCATCTGCCTATGTTCCAGGCTTTTATTGAGCCAAATATATGCTGGCTTCAACGCACTGATGCTTTATCAAGCTATTTTAAACAAGTGGTCTCGAACTAACGCTCCCAAGTGTGTATATCAGCGAGACTGGCCAATGAGCCACGTTTCGACAAGTGTTTGAAAAAATGTTATCTTTTCCCGTCTCCCCCAACAACCAAGATAGTATTTATAGCCCGACCAATCGTGGGTAGGCTTTCATTTGTTGCGCTCCAATCAATTTGGAGTTTACATGGTAGGCTATTTATGTAACGTAAGGTTTTTTTCAAACACGTTATAAAAAAATTTTATGAGCAGAAATGATTTCATGCTGTCAGGCAGCCTCACTATTTTATTTTGGGTATAATTTATTAATTCCTGGACTATTGGCGTAACGTTTTACATATTATTTGTCAGCAAGCCCTAAGGAACCCAATTTTCCCACTTTAAAAGAGCTACGTGGCTGCGTTCAAAATATGTATTTTCTACTACCTCCTGTTTGGAAGATGTGCTGTCTGGGTACTGTTATGTTTTCAACCGTAAACCCATCTAATGTTATCTTTTCTAATAAGAGTCTGTTATGATTTATAAACCTAACTCTGGGAAAGGGTAGTGTATTTTATCACTGTCCGTCTGAAAAAGTTAGTGCTTGTAGACTTACACGCGTGATGCCAGCATTTGTATATCGCGCGTCGCGTGTTGCATGCGTTCCTGATTTTCAGCCCTCCCCTCTCGCTATCCTTTTGTCCATCTGTTCGTTCGTTTTGGTAACGTAATATAATTAATGTTAGGATTAATTTAGGTCATTACGCAGTCTCTCAATGTTTTTTCCAAGAAATACAGCACACGTTTCATTGAAGAGAAATACAGCACAACGTTTACATTGAAGAAGCAGAAAACAAGGGGGATTTCGAGTACATTCCTTGTGACAGCAATGTCATACAGTAAGCTTTTAATTTATATATGTGGATTATCAACGTGAAAGCGTTACAATTGGCATACGAAGCAGAAAACAAGGGGATTTCGAGTACATTCCTTGTGACAGCAACGTCATTTTACCATTGCTCTTCTCTTTATTAATTTTATTTGTTAGGCTTCATATTTACCTAATAATTTATATATGTGGATTAGAATATTTCATGACACCAGGGAGCGGCCACATGGCCTACTCTTTACGATTTCCAACTGCCGAGGGATTTTTAATGTCTGCAACTTGCACATGGGACCTCAAGACAGTCTTCTGGGTTAAATGAAGAAAAGATGGAGTGTTCTTTGACGCCATACATATAAGCAGTCCACATCGTTAGATTAGAATTAAGGTTAGGGTTTAGGGAGAGATTTATGATTCATAAACCTTTATTACCGCCTCTCTGAATTCTTTTCCAGGGCCTTATCGAATAAATGTCCCAATGTTTCATTTTAACCGTTCATTTTCATGGCTGTGCAACATGGAGAACACAAAAAGAAACAAAACAAAAAAACAACCAAAAAGTTAAATAATTTTATAAACATGATAAGACTATGATCGTTATAAACATGTTATAAACATGTGGTATCACGAAGTAGAAGTATTTAAATTGTAACAGTAGGTCCTCAGTGTGGAACTGATGGAACTTGCATATTTTGTTGAATCACAGTTCGCTGTGCATACATCATCTTTGTTGCAAAAAGGGTCAGGTTTTGGGTTAAGGTCAGCAACTGTTATTTAAAACTAAACCTGAACATTAATCCCCTAACCATATTCTCTTTAAAATAAACACTTATTAGCACTTTTAATTGACTACAGTACCACAGATTACAGACAAAGTTCAACAAAATTAACGCTAACCCAACCTGGCTTTGTTTTTGACAAAAATGGAGTGTGCATAATGAACTGTGGTTCAGCCAAAACTCACACACATAATAATAATAATAATAATAATAATAATAATAATAATAATAATAATAATAATAGCCTCTTGAGTCATAACTGACTATGGGAATGCGCCCCTGAGGTGGCAGCCCTCAGCTGCTTATTTTCTTGGTGCTCCTTTCGACGTTTTCTCCTCACCTCTGCTTCTTGTGTGGGCCTCTTTTCGCCCAATCTGAGGTGGTGCCGTAAATAGAATCGCCACTTAGTGCGATCGGCAGCTTCATCCTCCCATGTTGCTGGATCCATGTCCAGTGCCCTCATATCTCTCTTGCACACATCTTTGAACCTCAGCTGTGGTCGCCCAACTGTTCTCTTGCCATCTGCTAATTGTCCGTAGAAGATGTCTTTTGGAATCACACACACATACAGTAGCTACTAAAGTAGTGCATCAGCTAATTCTTAAACTGCTCCTAAAGTAGTACTTAATAATCTTATTACTCTCATCTTTTTTGTTTCTTTTCTGCAGGTTTCGACACATGCCTCTTAGTTTGGTTATTTGTGTGTATGTGTGTTTGTTTCGTTTTGTTCTTTTATATAATTTTTGTGTAATGACTTATGGTTTTTGAATTGCCTCATTTGATGTTTCTGCACTTCAGATAAAGCAATAACAATCTGTGTTAGTTAAATTACCACACCGTGCACCTGTTACTTTGTAACAACGAATGTTTTTTTTTGTATATTTTCTTATACGAGTAACACACATTTTAATTGTTTAACAACCTCTATCTATGCTTGTCAATCTATTTACCTATGTGTGGTTATCTGGGGCCTGGAGGATACAGATAAATAATAGGATCATGGCTTTCTCGTGCATATTGTATGAGAGACTGTCGAGTGTCGGTGACTGTGTGATGGGCCAAATTAGTCTAGGTGATTCGTAATGAGAGAACACTCAACTTTCAACACGTTGATATTCATGCTTAAAAAGACTGCTGAGACAGTCGGACATGTCAATACATTATTTGAACAATGAATGAAGCTCACACATTGATGCAGCTGTATAAATGAAATATTCTGGTATCCACACTGAAACTCGATACTTGCGTCCTCACGTCCACATCCTATGGTGGACAAACATATAATATTTCTTCATGTAAGAGATGCGCATTCCACAGAACAAAAACACTTGCGCTGGACACGTCTGCACACCTCGAAGGATTCTCACAACAACAACAACAAAAAACCGTTGTAACCAAGTTTACGTCACGCTTGACAACTTGCTTCCGTCATCATTCTCTCTAAGTGGTCATGCAACAACATGCGTTCAATTGGAGCGCTCTGTGGTACCCAAACCAAGTTGAAAACAAAAGATTAATTGCACACCAGAGCAGTTCCCAACACTGACCTTATCGCGTATAACAAATTCATACAAAAACTTAACTCTTCAAGAGTACATGAATACTTTTGGGCAAACTGTCCTGCAAGAAGACCAGTTGCAGTAGGGGATCCATGCTTGATGAGGAGAGAAAATGGGATGATGATGATGAATCTACATTCCTGCGAACGACGAAAACGAAGAAGAAGAATCTAAATTCCTGCTTTTCTATTTACGTTTGTATAGCGGCCATTGTACTATTTTTGTTTGGCTTGTTAACAAATAATTGATTTCATCAATGTTATAAGACTGTTCATTACTTTTATAATCGTCCTATCACTATCCGGTGTGCAATATGAAATGTTCACTAATGGTATTTTTGTTGGTCGTAGTTTCAGATATTTTATGTAAAATACTCATTCATTTTATGTCTTTCATTCTGAAGTGTTTACTGTAAAATGGTTGTCATGTCCTGTTGTTATGTATTTTTCCGATGTCTACTGTAAAACTTTTTCGTGTAATCTAGTAAAATAAACATTTTTGATCCACGAGTGATGTGTTTACATAAAATTATTTAAAATATGATAGTCCGTGTGTTTCTCTTGTATGCATTTTACATTTTCATATTGTTAGACAATTAATTATCACCTCTTAGAGAACGATGTGACGAAATCAGATGTGCCCTTTTCATCAATTTCGTTCTCTCCTGCATTATCGATATATTCTCTTCATTTTCCTCACCGATCGTCCTATTATTTGGCATATTTTATGCACTTACATTTTTTGCTCTTACCACTCCCTAGATTTGTTTACGTTTCACCAGGTTAATCGTAGTATTACAAGGCTAATTAGACAGGTCAGCAAATAATACTGTTATCACTTAAGTCTTCTAGCCACATTTGATAAAGACGATCTTTGTTGACACAATGTGATCGCGCACGATCAGTGGAAAGCATGCTAGATTGGCTGTCTAAGAAATCCGTCTGGGTGGTGTATGCAAACATAGGTCATAATACGTAATCACTTCCGCTAACCATCTCTGTAACAATAGTACGGATAACCTGTCAGATGAGACAATATGGGCGGAAGGTATTAGCAAGGAAAAAAGTTCACCGATGAGTTTGTGAGTTTGTACAAATACAATCGGAGGTATTCCTGCCATATTTGAAAGAGATCACAAGTTTAAATTTTAAAATTGATCCTTTAAAACACACGGGGGACAGTAAGGATTTAACGCCCCGACCCACATAGTTCTAAAGAGCTTACCATTGGTTTAATTTGAGAGCCGGAATAGATTTTGACTTTCATTGGCAAGTTTGTCGAAAGTAGAATCTGGGACTTGAACTGAGAAATGGAAATATAATCTAGCGAAATTAGAGACACAAGTCAGACTGCATCGCAACGTCAAATTAGCAACTCCCAGGAGCCAGAGAGACATCGGACTAGTATTCCAGAATTACAAGTGACAGATCAAAGTATTTGGGTGTTTTTACAACTTAAAAGAGAACCCACAATTTTAAATACCAAGACTGGAAACTTAAGGAATCAGAGCACCCGTCATAAGAGGAATACTACAATTTCCCCGACCAAGTGTTCGAAGCATCAAATCAAAGTTGCAGTGTCCATTCAACTGTGCCAGGAGATTGTATATTCCATTTGTGGTAAGTTGTGAACATATAGTTTGAAATGTGAATTGTAATATGTCTGTGCTTGCTAAGTGGTTATACCAGTCATAGGAGGCTAGCTGCCTCAACATATGAAAATAGTATGTTCATAAACCACTACAGCAAGCACTTATGTTTGCTTTATGCTAGTTCGCTCAGGAAAGCGAAAGCAGACGCGACCCCAGACTCCGAATGGAGCAGTGAGATGATTAAATCACATGGGCCTAGAGTGTATAGTATCACTTGATGAGATATACTCTTATGTACCTTGTTAATTGTAATTCAAGCAAGCCATTGCACGCGCGCTGTCCAGACACATTTCCCCATTTAAGTGACCAGAAGAATAACGGTGATTTCTAATCATATTCCCTGTGTTATACTGTGTATGCTCAGGTAAAATAATTATTTAGAGAGGTTAACATTGATGGGTGAACAGCGAGACAATGCGCCTTGTTAATCTTTAGCTCACAAATGTACTTTGCAGAGGCATTCGTTCTTCTATTTTTCCTAAAGTTCGTGGTTCGAAGCTACAAGACGGTTCTTAGACCAGACCAGTCTGAAGTAAAAATCGTCCCCACTATCTTGTGATTCAAGAAACTGGGTTCACCACCAACTACCTACAGTGGACACGTTGTGAAGACACCAATCTTGACATTAGGAGTGAAGTTCATCTAGACGCCTCTAGAGAATCGTCTTCATCACAAAACACCTGACAACGACACAGTACAGGACTCAGCAAGTTAAGTTATTTGTAACAGGCACAAGCAGCGGATAATAATAACCATCAGTTTCCAATTAAGTCTCAGTAAAGACAAATTTTAAAAACCTCTAAAGTCACTTTCATTCATATTTATTTAAATTAGTTAAAGACTAATTGATTATTAAATTTGGTATATGCTATTTTTACAAATTCATAGTTGATACAGTTCTTATAGATAAGAGAGCGCATGTGTCATGAAATATTCTAATCCACATATATAAATTATTAGGTAAATATGAAGCCTAACAAATAAAATTAATAAAGAGAAGAGCAATGGTAAAATGACATTGCTGTCACAAGGAATGTACTCGAAATCCCCCTTGTTTTCTGCTTCGTCTGCAAATTGTAACGCTTTCACGTTGATAGTAAAAGCTTACTGTATTATACCCGCTTTCTTCAATGAAACGTGTGCTGTATTTCTTGGAAAAAACATTGAGAGGCCCTGCGTAATGACCTAAATTAATCCTAACATTAATTATATTACGTTACCAAAACGAACGAACAGATGGACAAAAGGAGCGAGAGGGGAGGGCTGAAAATCAGGAACGCATGCAACACGCGACGCGCGATATACAAATGCTGCCATCACGCGTGTAAGTCTACAAGCACTGACTTTTTCAGACGGACAGTGATAAAATACACTACCCTTTCCCAGAGTTAGGTTTTAAAATCATAAAAAACGCTTATTGGGGAAACCTGACATTCTACTGTTTTATGTCCGAAATCATAACATTACCTGACAGTACAGACAGGACATGGCGGTTCTCACATAAAAAATAAAACAGGAGGTATCCTAGAAATTGCATATTTTGAACGCAGCCACGTAGCTCTTTTAAAGTGGGAAAATTGGGTTCCTTAGGGCTTGCTGACAAATAATATGTAAAACGTTACGCCAATAGTCCAGGAATTAATAAATTATACCCAAAATAAAATAGTGAGGCTGCCTGACAGCATGAAATCATTTCTGCTCATAAATTTTTTTTATAACGTGTTTGAAAAAAACCTTACGTTACATAAATAGCCTACCATGTAAACTCCAAATTGATTGGAGCGCAACAAATGAAAGCCTAACCACGATTGGTCGGGCTATAAATACTATCTTGGTTGTTGGGGGAGACGGGAAAAGATAACATTTTTTCAAACACTTGTCGAAACGTGGCTCATTGGCCAGTCTCGCTGATATACACACTTGGGAGCGTTAGTTCGAGACCACTTGTTTAAAATAGCTTGATAAAGCATCAGTGCGTTGAAGCCAGCATATATTTGGCTCAATAAAAGCCTGGAACATAGGCAGATGGAAGTTTGTGCCAGTTTGTGCCAGAATTCATTGCTAATCAACGTATCTGTGTTATTCGTATGAATTGTGGTAAGCTTGAACCATTTAATATCTTTTAATGAAAATTGAATGTGAATTGTTGATTTATGCCTGTATATATATGTGTAGTTCAGTGGCAAACGTGAGGTAAAGCCTAAAATGCTCCAGCCTGAACGGAGGGTGTCGGAGAGAAGTAAAACGGCATGGAATGGCCAAACAGTACACTGACACCTGGATGATTGACTAGAAAGAAATAATGCTGGAAGTGCAGAGGCGTAGTAACCATTAAGAAGGGTAATACTGGAATAAAGTATTTCAAATGAAGCTGACTGTTGGCCTAACGCTCTGAACGCAATGTTTGTGCTGTATTGTGATCAGTGTAAAAGAGAATATAAATTAGTTATGAAGTAGAAGGTACATCCTTCTTGATTTCAGGGACAGTGGTCTTGATGGTACTGAGCAGCATCTGGTCAGAGATTTGCTGAATCCAGAGTCGGACAGCATACTCCTTGGTCTTTTTAGCTATCAGTGAGGTGTCTCCTGAGCCCAGAGGAGAATTCGAGCAGAGGAGTCCTTTCCTGCCGCCATCACTCAAGATAAGCAGAGTTGGCCAGCTGAGCTCAACATTATGCCCCCTCATCTTGAAATAACTTTATAAAAATACTATTCAGAGGGGAATTTACTTGTCTTAAAATCAGGAACTGTGAACATCTCCAATACTGGTCCCTAAAGACAAACTATTGAAGTCATGATGACAAATACCAACAGAGCTTGAACAAAACAAAACCAGTATTACCTCATTTTACTACTACACAACTGACACACATAGAACATTTGTAATAATATATGTCACTACAATATTCATATTAAATACATTCTGTACATAACTTGTAATTTAAATTGATTGTGATTCCTGGTTCCCTTGTAGTTGAATCAGGACACATATTCATTCATGCCAGTAATGAATACATATTGTTATTTGAAAGTTTATTAGTGACTCTTTTAAGATATCTTTGTAGAGTGTTATATGTATGTGAGTGTCACCGTGTTGTCAAGAGTAGTGGATTAAATTAAATTGTTTATCTGTCTGTTGTTGTGACTTACACTTCACCATACTCATACCCTAGACACATAACGTAGCATCACACTATTCCAGAATAATTCTGACTGAGATATATAGATATGTGGTAGCAAGTAAGGTTATCTATAATACACTACTCTTAATAGATATAGATACCTTCACAGCTGATCTCAGTCAGTACACTAAGTTCCCTATAAGTATTTATAACATCCCACTTCACCACATATATTGGGGGCTCGTCCGGGATTTTGAATCTTTAACTATTAAAAATATTGGGGGTAATTCACTTCAGGGAATATAAGAATTAAAAGGTATCCTTGGGTGGAATTAAATAAGGTTGAGCTCACGGTGCCTGTGTTGTCCATTAGAGATTGAATTGTTGGTTAGACATTGTATAAATTTACATAATAGACAATGGCGGACCTGGCCAAATTTCGATCTGCTGCGGTTCAGACTGCAAAAGAGTTAGGATTAGATGGGCAAGTTATGGTTGCCTATGTCACAACGGAATGTGACAAATTTATTGAACGCGAAGAAAGAAGATTAGAAAAAGAGGCCGAAAGAAAGTTGGAGGCTGAGACTAAGAGGTTGCAAGCTGAGGCTGAGACTAAGAGGTTGCAGATTGAGGCTGACAAAGAGGCTAAGAAATTGGAAGCAGAAGAGAAGAAATTAGCTGCAGAAAGGGAAGCCGAGGAAAGAAGACAGACTGCAGAAAGGGAAGAGAAGAGATTAGCTGCAGAGAGGGAAGCAGAAAAGGAGGAGAAGAGATTACAAAGGGAACATGAGTTACGACTAAGGGAGTTTGAGTTTCAAGGCCATGCTCCTGAAAATGGTGCCAGTCCCTTTGCCTCTGATGCTACGGTTACTCAGGGAGCCTCGACCTCAGCTATGAACTTTCATTTAGATCATTTTGTTGAGAAAGACGATGATATTGAGAGCTATATAAATAGGTACGAACTATTAGCTACCACGTATGGGTTAGAGAGAGAAAGGTGGAGCTTAAAGTTATCTCAGGGACTTCGTGGGGCAGCTTATGAAGTTTTTGCAAAAATGAGCAGAGGTGATCAGGAAAATTATGACATGCTAAAGCAGGCTCTTTTGTTAAGGTATGAAAAGAATGCAGAGTTTTACAGGAAAAAAATTTAGGAATGCTAAACTACTGTCAGGTGAAACCTATCACCAGTTCTCTGCACGAATCGAGACATACTTGGAGAAATGGACTTCTCTGGGGAAAACCCAAGATCTTAAGGAAATGGTCCTTATAGAGCAACTAAGAGAGTCCATGGCTCCAGACCTGAGAAAGTTTCTCATGGAACAAGGTGCAGAGAGGCTGGGTGAGTTGCTAAATGTTGCTGAAAGGTATCAAGCAGCTCAAGCAGAGGTAACAGGTAATAAAAAGAAACAGGTGGACAACTTTAGGGCACCACAGAACTTTAATAAATTTGATCCTAGGGATCAAAATAAAGGTAAGCACCAATTTGATAGGCCACGGTATGACAATAAAAATAAATTCCCACAATTCGATGAAAGGAAATATGATGAAAGAAAATCTTTCAACCAAGGAAAAAGGTGGTGTAAAAATTGTCAGATGGACAATCATGACACTGACCGGTGCAGAAGGAAACCTGTGTATATGGCAACCCTTCAGGTCAGGTCGACCTCAAGACAGGAGGAGGATATTATGTTGGATACCACTCCAGAAGAGATGAGGAAGGCACAGGCTGGGGATAAAACACTCAAGCCTTGTTTCAGAAAATGGTCAACTTGTCATACAACTCCAGGCAAGGGAGATTTTTACATGAAAAACAAGTTAATGTATAGGAAGACTGGAACTAGATCCCATGGTCACGGACAGCTGGTTCTTCCAAAAAGATATAGGACAGACTTAATAAGGAGCCTACATGTGAAACCAGATGGGGACCATGAGAAAATAGGTACCATCATTCAAAAGGTGGCTCACAATTATTATTGGCCCAAAGCAAGATGGGACATTGAAAATTTTGTAGAAAGGTGTAGCATAGCACATGAGGGAACACCCACAAGTGGGAACATGGATCAGGACCTGGACACGCCATGGGGCAAAATCAGGCCTGACAATAAAAGGAAAAATAGATTTGATAAAGTGGACCAAATGGAATGGGAAGCCCCTTTTCACGGACAAGCTTCACTTAACTGTTTTACAATGGCCACTATGCGGAGAGTGCAAACAGATGTCTTACCCCAGGATAAGCCGAAAATCCCTCAATCGGACTTAAACAAACTGGAGGAAGAAGATGTAGAGAGGAAATCTCTCATCAAGAATTTTAAGTGGGGAGAAAGCCCCAAAAGAAAAATTGGTAGCGGTCGTTTTGTGAATGATAATTCTGGGAGGAAAAATCATCACTATAAAGCTTCAAGTGGAAGAGACCATACCGGTGCATGGACAAATAGGTCCACACAATTAAAGGTCCATAGGTAGCTTTGTTAAGAACGTGGACTGATGAAAAGGCAGAGGAAAACATTACATCTTCATACCAATATGTGAATGAGCTGACCACTCGGTTAAAAACTGGCTGGAAACTTGCCAATGAAAATTTGAAACAAGCCAGGAAGAAACATGCTGCCTATTCTAACAGGAAGGCGAAAGACAGAAATTTGGCTGTGGGAGAGAAAGTACTGCTTCTTTTGCCTGGGAGTCAGAATAAGTTACAAATTGGATGGCAGGGTCCATATACAGTTCTAGAGAAGGTGTCTAGAACAAATTATAAGATAGATAAGAAGGGGAAAGAAAAAAATCTATCATGTGAATCTCCTGAAGAAATATTTGGAAAGAGAACATCAGGAAGAGACACACTTGTTGACCTTGTCCATCGCCATGGAGATGAAAAAGGAACCACTTTCATCATTTGAATATCCATTACACCCCTGTGAGACAGCAGCACAGGTGAAAATCAGTACACATTTAACGAAAAACTCAGAAAGAGAGAGTGCAACAGGTTCTAAATAATCATGCAGAGGTGTTAACAGACCGACCAGGGCATACAAACCTATTGGAATATGATATGAAACTCATAGACTCCACACCTGTCTGTATGAAACCATACTCGATTCCGTTTGCTAAGGAAAAAGCTTTGAAGGAAGAGATAGACTATCTATTGAAGGAAGGAATTATTTCGCACAGTGAGTCTTCGTATAGTTCCGGTGTTGTACTTTTAAGGAAGCCCTCTGGAGAACATAGACTCTGTATGGATTACAGGAGACTGAATGCTATTACATAAGGACAGGTGGATCCATTGCCGGATACAAATCAGCTGTTTGCCAGGCTAAATAAAGCTAAATATTTCTCAAAAGTGGATCTGAGTAAAGGATACTATCAGATTCCAGTAAAGCCTGAGGTTAGACCATACCTAGCTTTTAGTACCTCAGAAGGACACTATGAGTTTAATAGATTGCCATTTGGATTGAAGAATGCGCCTAGTGTCTTCTCTAGAATGATGAGAAAATTATTGGATCCTCTGAATAATCCCTGTATAACAAATTTTATGGATGATATCCTTATAGCAACAGAAACATTTGAGGAACACATTGACTCTCTGAACATGCTGTTTGATCGACTTAGGGAGGCAAATTTAACAGCCCGACCAACCAAATGTTGCGTTGGATGTAAAGAATTGGAATTTTTGGGACACACAGTTTATCAGGGAAACATGACCCCTGACCCAAAGAACTTAGAGAAACTACAGAAAGCCCCGAGACCACAAACCAAGAAGGACGTGAGATCCTTTGTCTCATTATGTGGTTTCTACCAGAAGTATATCAAAAACTTTAATTCCATATGTGCACCGTTAACTGAATTGACACGTAAAGGACATCCAGATCGCATTACATGGACTCCACAATGTGAAATGACTTACCAAGAATTGAAGGAAAAGCTCACAAGTAAACCCATTTTGAAATTACCTGACTTAAGTCAAGAATTCATAGTAAGGACGGATGCAAGTAATATTGGGTTAGGTGCAACTCTACTACAGAAATCAGATGCATTGGATGGGGAATTAAGCCCAGTGGCATATGCTAGCAGAAAGTTGAATAAAGCTGAAATCAACTACTCAACTAGCGAAAAAGAATGTCTTGCAGTAATATGGGCAATAAAGAAATTCAATATTTATCTATATGGGAAGGCATTTAAGTTGCAAACTGACCACAAACCTTTATCGTTTTTAGCACAGGCTAAGCATGAGAACTCTAGGTTACTCCGATGGTCTTTGCTTCTGGCTCCATATAATTTTAGCATTGAATATATATCTGGAAAAACCAATCTGGGAGCGGATTTTTTAAGCCGCCATCCGTGTGATGAGAATCACCGTAAACCCCAGAAATAATAATAAATTTCTCTATGTGTATATAGAATAAAGGACTGACATATAATGTCTGTTTTAAGAGGGGAGGTGTCATGAAATATTCTAATCCACATATATAAATTATTAGGTAAATATGAAGCCTAACAAATAAAATTAATAAAGAGAAGAGCAATGGTAAAATGACATTGCTGTCACAAGGAATGTACTCGAAATCCCCCTTGTTTTCTGCTTCGTCTGCAAATTGTAACGCTTTCACGTTGATAGTAAAAGCTTACTGTATTATACCCGCTTTCTTCAATGAAACGTGTGCTGTATTTCTTGGAAAAAACATTGAGAGGCCCTGCGTAATGACCTAAATTAATCCTAACATTAATTATATTACGTTACCAAAACGAACGAACAGATGGACAAAAGGAGCGAGAGGGGAGGGCTGAAAATCAGGAACGCATGCAACACGCGACGCGCGATATACAAATGCTGCCATCACGCGTGTAAGTCTACAAGCACTAACTTTTTCAGACGGACAGTGATAAAATACACTACCCTTTCCCAGAGTTAGGTTTATAAATCATAACAGACTCTTATTGGGGAAAAGATTAACATTAGATGGTTTTATGTTGAAAATCCTGACATTAGTCTGACAGTACAGCAGGACAGGTGGCGGTTCTCACATAAAAAATAAAACAACTATACGACTATCCTAGAAATTGCATATTTTGAACGCAGCCACGTAGCTCTTTTAAAGTGGGAAAATTGGGTTCCTTAGGGCTTGCTGACAAATAATATGTAAAACGTTACGCCAATAGTCCAGGAATTAATAAATTATACCCAAAATAAAATAGTGAGGCTGCCTGACAGCATGAAATCATTTCTGCTCATAAAATTTTTTTATAACGTGTTTGAAAAAAAACCTTACGTTACATAAATAGCCTACCATGTAAACTCCAAATTGATTGGAGCGCAACAAATGAAAGCCTAACCACGATTGGTCGGGCTATAAATACTATCTTGGTTGTTGGGGGAGACGGGAAAAGATAACATTTTTTCAAACACTTGTCGAAACGTGGCTCATTGGCCAGTCTCGCTGATATACACACTTGGGAGCGTTAGTTCGAGACCACTTGTTTAAAATAGCTTGATAAAGCATCAGTGCGTTGAAGCCAGCATATATTTGGCTCAATAAAAGCCTGGAACATAGGCAGATGGAAGTTTGTGCCAGTTTGTGCCAGAATTCATTGCTAATCAACGTATCTGTGTTATTCGTATGAATTGTGGTAAGCTTGAACCATTTAATATCTTTTAATGAAAATTGAATGTGAATTGTTGATTTATGCCTGTATATATATGTGTAGTTCAGTGGCAAACGTGAGGTAAAGCCTAAAATGCTCCAGCCTGAACGGAGGGTGTCGGAGAGAAGTAAAACGGCATGGAATGGCCAAACAGTACACTGACACCTGGATGATTGACTAGAAAGAAATAATGCTGGAAGTGCAGAGGCGTAGTAACCATTAAGAAGGGTAATACTGGAATAAAGTATTTCAAATGAAGCTGACTGTTGGCCTAACGCTCTGAACGCAATGTTTGTGCTGTATTGTGATCAGTGTAAAAGAGAATATAAATTAGTTATGAAGTAGAAGGTACATCCTTCTTGATTTCAGGGACAGTGGTCTTGATGGTACTGAGCAGCATCTGGTCAGAGATTTGCTGAATCCAGAGTCGGACAGCATACTCCTTGGTCTTTTTAGCTATCAGTGAGGTGTCTCCTGAGCCCAGAGGAGAATTCGAGCAGAGGAGTCCTTTCCTGCCGCCATCACTCAAGATAAGCAGAGTTGGCCAGCTGAGCTCAACATTATGCCCCCTCATCTTGAAATAACGTTATAAAAATACTATTCAGAGGGGAATTTACTTGTCTTAAAATCAGGAACTGTGAACATCTCCAATACTGGTCCCTAAAGACAAACTATTGAAGTCATGATGACAAATACCAACAGAGCTTGAACAAAACAAAACCAGTATTACCTCATTTTACTACTACACAACTGACACACATAGAACATTTGTAATAATATATGTCACTACAATATTCATATTAAATACATTCTGTACATAACTTGTAATTTAAATTGATTGTGATTCCTGGTTCCCTTGTAGTTGAATCAGGACACATATTCATTCATGCCAGTAATGAATACATATTGTTATTTGAAAGTTTATTAGTGACTCTTTTAAGATATCTTTGTAGAGTGTTATATGTATGTGAGTGTCACCGTGTTGTCAAGAGTAGTGGATTAAATTAAATTGTTTATCTGTCTGTTGTTGTGACTTACACTTCACCATACTCATACCCTAGACACATAACGTAGCATCACACTATTCCAGAATAATTCTGACTGAGATATATAGATATGTGGTAGCAAGTAAGGTTATCTATAATACACTACTCTTAATAGATATAGATACCTTCACAGCTGATCTCAGTCAGTACACTAAGTTCCCTATAAGTATTTATAACATCCCACTTCACCACAGCATGTATGATCGAAAATCTTCATAAATATACATATTTTTACAGCCATAGAGGCAAAAATACTTATAAAAGGAATTTCCCTGGATTAAACCAGCTGAAGGCTCGAACAAGCCAAACCGTTGCTTCTCAAAAGGTGCCGGATCAGATATAAGTTAATAGTGCTCTGCCCTATGCAGCATTGTTCTTGACTTCTGAATTATCTTGTGGAAACTACCTTGAGAGAGAAGCGTCATTATTCTTCTATCTACATCTCTGCCAAGAGTAATCTTGTGCGAAGGTAGACACCTTTGACGACCCATTTTAGATACTCTTGAGTTTTGGCCACTGGTGGATCACTACTGGCGAGCAAAGGGGAGGCAAATCCCGTGACAAACGACACTGTAATCGATGAATCAACAAGGCTAAGATAGCTGGAATTTGGCATCTAACGTAGGACTAGCCCGGATGTGCGTATAAGAGGATGCATTTGTCGCGTATACAACCAGCACGCTACAGTATCAATGTGCATTCATATATGTTGAGAATCGAACATTGCAGACTAAGCTTGGAGAAGTTACTTGAGCCCCAGATTAACTCTGGCTCTTACCTGGTTGGCTGCACTCTGGAGGATCTCACTATCGAACCATGATAGGCAGGGGGAACTGAGACGAGGCTCTTTGTAGGACGTGACGATTCCTTGGGAGAGCACAGAACCAGAGCACAGTATTTTAGCTCTGCATATTTTGAGATCCCCTTTGGATGGCGTGGAATACACAATTTGCTACACACTTCTTCCTCCTAGCTTGAGACCAGATGTGATGATCTTTTAAATGCAAGCCAAGCTAGAGAAACTGGAGCTCATGACTTCAACGCAACATGTTTCGGATTGGCAGAAATGCCACCGGAAAAGCTTAGATCTACAGTGTAGATAATACTAAGAAGTCTTCAAGTTTGCTTAAGAGCGAAAAACTCTGCAGTTCTAGTTAAATTACAACAACAACAGGAAACAATTCGATATTTGCTGAGAGAGGCTGAGGCGTCTGTGTGTTTCCCCGGAGTGTAATGATGTCCTTTCTAATCAACAATAACAATATTGTTGATCTGTTTGAAGCTTCTAACCCTTATCTACACTCTAACGTATCCTCATCCCAATCATCGTCATCATTACTATCCATTGTCATCATTACTATCCATTGTCTCATTACCATCCATTGTCATCATTACTATGCATTGTCATCATTACTATCCATTGTCATCATTACTATCCATCGTCATCATTGCTATACATTGTCATCATTACTATCCATTGTCATCATTACTATCCATTGTCATCATTACTATCCATTGTCATCATTACTATCCATTGTCATTATTACTATCCATTGTCATCATGACTATCCATTGTCATCATTACTATCCCTTGTCATCATTACTATTCTTCAACTTCCCAAGGAGTGTAGACATTCAACAAATACATTCCGAGTCCGTTTGTGCCATCCGATCATTGTCGTTCCCTGACGTCTGTATCCCTGTCATGTTTGTCATTAGCTCTTGTCTCCGTATGATTTTTGTTTGTTTGTTTATTTGTTTGTTTGTTTGTTTGGTCTGTCTCTACTTTTCCTACCTAGGAGATTACAGAATAAGAACCGCCTTGTAATGATAATTATAAATTTGCTGACTGCGTGTCCAATCATTCTTATCCCTGAGTCATTCAGTTGAACACCGTTAGAAAATTTCACGAGTTCTTATAACATACCTCTGAATATGTCTCAAATCACTAATTTACTGTACGAAGAATTCGATTTTTATGTCTTGTTGTTGTTGTTTTTTTTTTTTTAATTTTTATTTTTAGTTATTTATTTTTTTAATTCATTATTATTATTATTATTTTAAACGTACTTTAATTATGATGATTATTGCAAATGTAATATTACTATTATAATGATAAATGCCTTAATTATGCTTAAAGTAAATGTGAGGATGAAAGGATATAGTATACATGATGAGAGAGAGAGGAAGGGCAGAATGTCAGACGGGCCTGCGTGCCCAATTCTTAACCCTTTGAAAATAAGTTCGTTCGTTCGTTCGTTCGTTCATTCCACTGGCACGTGTCTAGTTCTTGACGTCAGCTCCACATTTGTAACATTGTCGTACCATTTCATGACCTCTATTCTAAGCTAGCACCCATTTATGAAAGTCTGTACATTTTTTATTTTTATTTTTTTTTAATTGTTCATGTTACAGAGCCATACACCTAGTGCCCTAGATTCATAGAGTGACGCCAACTATGTCAGAATCGAAAACGAGGCATACCTTACAAAGACTCAAAAAGAATGTACCCATTTCCTTTTTTCACCTACTTGACCAGTGTGTTGAGAGACATGTAACAATTACCGGTTGCAACTCAACTGCAAAAGTTTCACTTGAAATACCCGCTGCGCGCATGCGCACTTTTTTGAGTCTTTGTAAGGTATGCTTAAAAACTTGCAGAGATTATCTTACTGTTGTGATAGAAAGCATCCTTGTACCACGTCATAGGGACGAGAATAATTTTTTTTGAAAAGGGTACAATCTTTTATGGACACCCTGTACAGTGTATATGGAGATTAAAATAAATGAAACCCAAAACAAAAATCAGTATTTTCAATTCAAATGTCAAAGTCAGTCCATCTGTACGGCTCTCAACCATGGGGCAAAGAAAAATAAGAAAGAATCCCCAACTACAAAGCTTCAGGCTTTCATATTGGATGCTTTCGTAGAATAGAAGGATGGAAGTGGTATGACAAGATCATTTATGTACAACTGATGACAAGATCATTTATGTACAACTGATGACAAGAATCATTTATGTACAACTGATGACAAGAATCATTTATGTACAACTGATGACAAGAATCATTTATGTACAACTGATGACAAGAATCATCTATGTACAACTGATGACAAGATAATTTATGTACAACTGATGACAAGAATCATTTATGTACAACTGATAACAAGAATCATTTATGTACAACTGATGACAAGAATCATTTATGTACAACTGATGACAAGAATCATTTATGTACAACTGATGACAAGAATCATCTATGTACAACTGATGACAAGATAATTTATGTACAACTGATGACAAGAATCATTTATGTACAACTGATGACAAGAATCATTTATGTACAACTGATAACAAGAATCATTTATGTACAACTGATGACAAGAATCATTTATGTACAACTGATGACAATAATCATTTATGTACAACTGATGACAAGAATCATTTATATACAACTGATAACAAGAATCATTTATGTACAACTGATGACAAGAATCATTTATGTACAACTGATGACAAGATCATTTATGTACAACTGATGACAAGAATCATTTATGTACAACTGATGACAAGAATCATTTATGTACAACTGATGACAAGAATCATCTATGTACAACTGATGACAAGATCATTTATGTACAACTGATGACAAGAATCATTTATGTACAACTGATGACAAGAATCATTTATGTACAACTGATGACAAGAATCATTTATGTACAACTGATGACAAGAATCATTTATGTACAACTGATGACAATAATCATTTATGTACAACTGATGACAAGAATTATTTATATACAACTGATGACAAGAATCATTTATGTACAACTGATGACAAGAATCATTTATGTGTTAATATCTGGATTTCAACGTTAGTGATGTCAAAGGTTAGCTGACCTGTTCCTAGTAAATAGGTATCCACACAAAACATGGACCATGTATGGCCAACAACTGAATAGATCACGGTTAAGACATTCTTATCTCTGTTCTGGTTTCTTCAGTTGGGTGTTTTCCTTACATAAACAATGAAACGCTGTCATTTCAAGGGGAAAAAAATAATGATACAACTTACATATGGCATGCAATCATTTCAAATTGAAAATACTTTGAGACTGAAAACAGGCACGATTTTATGAAGGTAGATCTTCAGAGAGATCAGTAGGTCCCCACATGTCCTGGGTTGTCTACTGCTGAAAAAACAAACTGACTATCAAATAGAATGGGACCGACCTGCAGGTAGAAAATCATCTTATCCGACGTCACTCTGGTTACATCACGGCTGGTATACATGTTTTGCGTTTTTTCTCAAACAAATCTTCTCCGGATGCAACCTTACACTAAATGGTAGATACACAGAAACCCTCTCTACGACACGGCCTGTCCTTGGGATTGTTCAAAAGGGTGCGAGGCCTCGTTTTTTATGCCTCCCCAATCACCCCACCTTCCTGTACTATGTATTTTGTCCACTGATGAGGCACAGTTTCATGCTATTGAGTTGGATCACAATGTGACTTTCATAAGTGATGCTCATTGTAGCAATTTACAAAAAACACATAATACACTCATTTTTTTTTAATTTGGCGTAGATAATTGTTTGTTTATTCATGTTGAATTACACATGAGCGACCAGTGCGCGCGGAGTAACAGAAATAAATACATTTAAAAAATTAAATCAGTGTAAAAATAAAATACTTTGTATTTTAAACTCCGAACAATGAAGTTTAAATTTTAAAAAGAAAGAACTGTTTTAAACTGTGAAAATACATTTTGGAGTCCATCCACTTCGGCCAGTGTTAATAATTTCAGTTATACAAATTAACAACAGACAATAAGTCAATGAAAATGTATTGTGTAGACGATACTCTAGACCCTAAAGTTGTCTAAGACATGAAGTATAGCATACATATAGAAATGAGGTATCGCATATATATATATATATATATATATATATATATATATATATATATATATATATATATATATATATATATATATATATATATTTTTTTTTTTTTTCTGCTGTCAAGCAGTGTCGGCTGCGCCGTTTCTCTGGACACCCAAGCAAGGACATGCTGCATGGGCGACAGCTTGACCTGTTATCTGCTTTTTCTTCTCTTTTCTTTTTTCTTGTGAACGGCCATTACATATTACTAAAACGTTTTTTGTTTTTTTCCTCTTTGTCTTGGTGATGTACATGCCAGTATGTTTATTTTTTTTTTAGGTTAATTTTATTCATCTGTGTAATTTTTGAGTGCAAGCTCAGTGTTTTAAGTTACCTACTAATAAATTTTCTTAAGTATATATACTTTCGTGTTTTTATTGCTGAATCATTTTTTTTTTAAATTATTAGTCTCAAGAAAAGTCCGAACAAATAGAAAACCCAAACTATTCTTTGGTCCCAGTTTGTTCGGTTTATCGATGCTCCATCGTGCTTCACTTAAATGGACATGATATTCCAAACTTAGAATTAATGTGCATTAAATACTCTAATTATAACAAAGAATTAGGTTAAATAAGGACAAACTCCAAACAGCAAATGAGCGGGTGTAAAAGAATCTCACCTAAAGCTACTTAACTCTTTATTTCTTAAAAAATAAAAATTGAAAGGAAGCTTTAACAAAGCTGAGGATTTTGATTGGTAGCTCTTGCTTTGAGTTTTCCACCATTGTCTTCATGTTTTTTATAGCTTCCTCAACGTGGGTCACTCTGTGAATTTCATTTCTGTACTGGACAACTATTGCAACCAACACTACACTCACCGCAAGAATGATCACATAACTGGAAAATTTACTTTCACTTTCCAGTCGATATATGTGATTTCTATTTTCATGTTGAACCATATCCTGCATCCCCAGATGTTCTTCAAGTCGTCGTATACGATCATGGAGATGTTTAATTTCATTTTCAAGTACTTTTACATGGTTTCTGTTTTCATCTTCGGCTTTTCTATGTTCCACGTCGTTTCCTTCTAACTTCTCAACACGATGTAACAGAAATCCACTTTTAAGTTCTGAAACTGATTGATTGCTGACTCCTGATACATAACAGAATGCCAAAATAGTTAAAAAGATTAAAAGGCTCCCCATAATGCAGTACGAAAGAGTTCCCGTTGTTAGTGTTTCTCCTGAACTTCTCACATTGTAGGCAGCTCTGTTCCAACAGTCCACTCTTGGATAGGCGTAGGATTTAACCATGTTGTGTAGACTATCTGCTCTTCTATTCAGAAAAGACAGAGGGAAGAGCAACCTTTTTTCTGCAGAAGGAGATTCTGTCTATAGCTTTCAAGTAGTCTGCAATGGCGTCTTCACTGAAATATACAGTATAACATTATTAATAAACTTAGAAAGATACCACGTCTCCTGTTGTGATAATAGTGTATTGCAGCGTGTCTCAACTATTTTCCACGGTTATACCCCATACAGTTATGTTTCCTGTCACACAAAAAAACAGCGGCAGTATTAGTTTGTGAGTGAGCTTGTGAAACTCTATTAAAAAAATTGCTGTTGCACCCATACGCTTATATTTGTGTGCGGGGACTTACGTCAACTAGACCACAGACAACACACACACACCTCACACGGACACAATAACATATTTTGTGCATTTTATTTGCACAGTTCATTATTCATTCAATTTCCTGGAGCAACTACTGGTCCACTTGCCGATAGCCTACCCCAATGTTTATCAACCTTTTTGTGTTAACGGCACACTTTTGAATTTTCTAAAAATTTGCGGCACACCTAACTGACCCCGCGTCTGAAGAATAAATTACAGTGGTATATACAAAATTAAATACTCTAATTTGTGGGTACTTTAGAATAAAGAGAACTTTCAATTTGATTTTTTTTTTAATTGTTTAAAATAATTTTGAAGTATACCTATTTTTGTTCAAAGCAGTTAATTGCTCCAATTATTAATGAATGAATTCAAGATGTCAGATCTGTTTTATTTTACATGATCACTAAAAACATACTTCATGTGGTAAATTTACAAAATTTTTGCGACACACCTTGATAGGCGCGGCGGCACACTGTTTGAGACACACTGGTCTACACCAATGTGCTAATCAAGCGATGGTTGTTTAGAAATGTGTTTATGCTATAAGGTTGCCAGTATTTTGTACTGCCTTATATTGGACATCTCTTACCCCACATCCGGGGTAGCAGTATGCCTGTATTTGTATTGTCGTCCCAGAGAGCATAGAGAACGACTGTAGAGTCCGCTAGCATTGATGGTATGGATGTTCAACTTTCTTCTGTTGCATCATAATTGAATTGTTGTTGTGGTGTATTATTTTATTTTTTATAGAGCTAAATGTAGAGCAATTCCGACTGCACATTAACAAATAATATGTATATGGCAAGGTAAGAGGAATCATCTACAGGAGGGGCTTTCGTAATAATTGTTCGGAATTCAACTTTTTGACTACGAGTCCAGTAAGCTGTGTCTAGGGCGAGATAGTCTCAGCGCTAGTCATTGTCATCAGATCATCATAGCAGTTAAGAATATGCACACAGTTTAAATGCACATCAATAAAGCGTGATAATTACCTAACCACCACCCAAAATGATAGAGACAGATAATTCAAAAACAAAACAACAGAAATAACAGAACTACAGGCGCAAAATAAAAAATAAAAAACATAAACAAAGAAAATGAGAGACCACCTAACTAGTTAACATTGCAAGAACTTGTTTGATTGAGTGGCTCCACGAACCCAGTTAAGAAGATAATAGTAGTAATGAGCTACCCTGTGAATCTCATTTTTGTACTGGAGAACTATTGCAACCACTGCCACCGCCAGCACAAGCGTAATCACATAAGTAGAAAATCTACTTTCACTTTCCAGTCGATACATGTGATGTCTATTTTCATGTTGAACCATATCCTGCATCCCCAGATGTTCTTCAAGTCGTCGTATACGATCATGGAGATGTTTAATTTCATTTTCAAGTACTTTTACATGGTTTCTGTTGTCATCTTCGGCTTTTCTATGTTCCACGTCGTTTCCTTCTAACTTCTCAACACGATGCTGCAAATATCCACTTTTAAGATCTGAAATCGTATGGTAGTTGATTCCTGATAAATAACAGAGTGCGAACACCGTAAAAAAGATTAAAATGGCCCCCATAATGCAATAGGAAATATTTCCCATCGTTGGCAATTCTCCTGAACCTCTGATGGGAATGTTAGATCGGTGGCAGCTTTCAGCGCTCTGTTTGCAATTGGATTTAACCATGATGTGCAGATTGTCCGGCTCTTTTATTCTGAAAAGACAAGAGCGAAGAGCAACCTTATCCCTGCTGAAGGAGATCCTGTATACAACTTTCAAGTAGTCAGCAGAGGCGTCTTCACTGAAATATACAGTTATGATTTTATGAACAAAATAAGAGAAATTATCATAATTTTTTTTAGAGTAGTCTATAGCAGTGTTTACCAGAAGTTTCCCTTGTGGATATTATAGAATTATATTTCGTAACACCAGAAATCTATACCAATAAAAACGAAAAAAAATTATTAGCGAACGCACAATATAATAACTATAAATTATTGCCAACAAAAAGCTCTCTCTCTCTCTCTCTCTCTCTCTCTCTCTCTCTCTCTCTCTCTCTCTATATATATATATATATATATATATATATATATATATATATATATATATATATATATACTGGGACAAGGATTTGAACTCATGCTTCCGTTCTCAAAACATTAAAAAAATGGGGTTCCATTACTACTTCATCAAATCTGCCATCTTCGAACCCGTTGTGAAACTGACCGTTTCGTTTTAATTGAAAAAATATACACACACAACTTACGTTCGCATCTTATGTGGATTCATATTTATACCGTTGCTTAGCCAAGGAGCTAAATTTATCAAACTCTTTCATTGTAAATTATTCTAATTATTTACATGAATTTGTGTATAGTAGTGTACACTTTTAAACTTTAAGAGAAAAGATAGCGCGTTAGACTATAGCAAATGCTTGCCAGATTAAACTTTAAGAAACATTTTTTCAAGATGTAAAATAATTCATATATCTTAGCAGCAATGTGGACAAGGTTATAGGAAAGGCAGCCACATCAAAATGAGAATATTAAAAGCAAAAATAAGCGTTCAACGCAGTGGTAAATGTGTGGACATCAAAACAAACAAGAAAGTCCAACATAAACTGAGAATATTCAACTGAAATGTCAACTCAGTCTTATTGTATGGCTCCAACACGTGGAAAGGAAAGACACAGATAAACAAGAGATTGCAGACTTTCATAAATGGGTGCTTTCGCAAATTAGAAGCGTTAAAAGGACAAAATTATTCATGAAGAACAAATGACAAGAATCAGAGAAATAACACTAGCGTACGATATAAGGAAGAACAGCTGGCGTTGGATAAGATATATGTTGAGAAAACAGCGATAGTATTACTGTGATGATATACATTGATACACCTATAAAATTTGTAGTATTTATAAGTCAAATAATGTAGAAATAAAAACAGTGGAGTTGTGACGCTTCTTCTTCGCCCACGCCAGCAATCGTATGGATTTTAGTAGGCCGTCTTGTAGAATAAATAGTACTATCGTTTTCTAATGCCTTGGAAAACTATTTATAACATTTTGAGACGAAAGGTTTATTCGTCCAGAAGGAATGCGAGAGAGAGAGACAGAAAAATGATACTTTTGGCACGTGTTGGTTTGAACCACAAAATTAAGAGAGTCCATGGCTTCAGACCTGAGAAAGTTTCTCATGGAACAAGGTGCAGAGAGGTTTGGTGAGGTACTTAATGTCGCTGAGAGGTATCAGGCGGCCCAGGCAGAGGTAGCTGGTGCTAAAAATAAGCATGTAGATAGCTATAAGGCCCCACAGAACTCTAATAAATTTGATATCAAGGTAACAAAGGTAAGCCCAATTTTGATAGGCCACGAAATGATTATCGAGATAGAAACCCACAGTTCAATGACCAAAAATATAATGAGAGAAAACCTTTCCAGCAAGGAAAGTTATGGTGTAAGTGGTGCAAGAAGAATAATCATGACACCAAAGTTTGTAATAGGAAACCTTCTTACTGTGCTCCAATGAAAATAGGGAACCAAGGATTAAAGGTCAAACCTACTGGACAGCAGGAACCTTATCACCCCCCAGTTTGTGAGGATGTTGTATGCAATGTGGTCACCGTGAGGTGCCTTTATGATACAGGTTTGGATTTTGATTCTGTCGTGAGTTCTAACCTAGTGAACCTAAAGAGAAAATCTATCATGTGAACCTTCTAAAGAAGTACCTGGATAGACAAATCCAGGATGGAACACCTTTACTGACCTTGGCTTTAACAACGGAGATGAAAAAGGATCCACTCACCTCTCACGAGTACCCCCTAAAACCATGTGAAACGCAGGCACATCGGTATGAGAGCGGGGCACACCAATTTGTTGGAATACGATATGAAGTTAATAGACCCAACACACATCGGTATGAGAGCCTATTCTATTTCTTTCGCTAAGGAAAAAGCTTTGAAAGAGGAGATCGATTATCTGTTGAAAGAAGGGATTATTTCTCACAGTGAATCTCCATATAGCTCTAGTGTGGTTTTGTTGAGAAAACCCTCTGGGGAACATCGTCTGTGCATAGATTACAGGAAACTGAATGCTGTCACAGAAAATCAGGTGGATCCATTACCTGATACAACTCAACTATTTGCCAGGCTGAACAGGGCAAAATATTTTTCGAAGGTGGATCTTAGCAAAGGCTATTATCAAATTCCAGTAAAGCCTGAGGTTCGACCTTATTTAGCCTTTAGCACCTCGGAAGGACATTATGTTTCAACATGTTGCCGTTTGGGTTGAAAAATGCTCCGAGTTTGTTTTCAAGGATGATGCGAAAATTGTTGGATCCACTCAATAATCCATGCATCACAAATGTTATGGATGATATCCTCATCGCTACTGAAACATTTGAGGAACACGTTAACTCTTTGACTCTGCTGTTTGATAGACTCAGAGAGGCTAACTTGACTGCTAGACCAACACAATGTTGTATTGGATGTAAAGAGTTGGAATTCTTGGGACATACTGTATATCAGGGTAGCATGACCCCTGACCCCAAGAACCTTGAGAAACTGCAGAGAGCACCGAGGCCACAAACAAAAAAAGATGTGAGATCTTTTGTGTCGTTGTGTGGTTTTTACCAGAAGTAAATTAAAAATTTTAACTCTATATGTGCTCCTCTGACTGATTTAACCCGTAAGGGCCAACCTGATAGAATTGTTTGGTCGGCACAGTGTGAATTGGCATATCAAGAGTTAAAGGAAAAACTCACTAGCAAGCCTATTTTAAAATTGCCTGATTTGACTCAGGAATTCGTGGTAAGAACGGACTTAAGCAATGTGGGATTAGGAGCCCTTTTGTTACAAAGGTACTCTTCACCAAATGGGGAACTGAACCCAGTCGCTTATGCCAGCCGCAAATTGAACAAAGCGGAACAAAACTATTCAACAAGCGAAAAAGAATGTCTAGCTTTAATCTGGGCTATAAAAAAGTTCCAGATCTATCTCTATGGTAAACCATTTGTGGTCCAAACAGATCATCAACCCCTCGTATTTTTGTCACAGGCCAAGCATGAAAATGCTCAGTTATTACGATGGTCGTTGCTCATACAGCCTTATTCATTCACTATTGAATACATTCCCGGGTAACAAAATGTTGGTGCGGACTTCTTGAGTAGGCATCTTTTTGACGAAAATTCAGAGTATTCATAAGGCCTAAGGAGAAAATTTGATCTATGTGTATCACTGTTCTTGAACTTGCATCAGAAGCATGTTCTTAAGTGGGGAGATGTGTGATGATATACATTGATACACCTATAAAATGTGTAGTATTTATAAGTCAAAGTAATGTAGAAATAAAAATAGTGGAGTTGTGACGCTTCTTCTTCGCCCACGCCAGCAATCGTATGGATTTTAGCAGGCCGTCTTGTAGAATTAATAGTACTATCGTTTTCTAGTGCCTTGGAAAACTATTTATAACATTTTGAGACGAAAGGTTTATTCGTCCAGAAGGAATGCGAGAGAGAGAGACAGAAAAATGATACTTTTGGCACGTGTTGGTTTGAACCACAAAATTGTCAGCGAGCGAGCGATATCGCTAGCGGCAGATTTGATAAATATAACAACGAAAAGCCCAATTAATAGTAGAGATATTGACAAAATACTATATGAAAGTCTGTGAAGTGTGACTTGCCTTATTAAATATATATTAAAGTAAAATAAAAAAAGGCGTCAAAGTCCAGCCAGTAGCACGTCTTAAGTTGTGCCAATTCAATGTACCTGTGTGTTTTTATTGAATTTATGGGTTTTTGTCTGGCACTAGACCAGTGCCAGATTTCTGAGTGAAGTATTTGAGAAGACTGTGTATTCCAGTAGTGATAGGTGTACACGCTGTCTACCCTATTACTTTTGGACAAGTACAACAGTGGCCGTTGGCCGGAAAGACAACTATCTTCTATCTTCAAGGGCCAGATAAGTACAACAAACCTGGTCCGAGGAAAATTCATCAACTATTCCACCAGATAATAACTGAACTGTATTAGTAATAAAGACTTTTCCACCAATAAACTTGTATAAAGAGAAAAGAAACTTTAGGAAGACAGACCGGGTAAAATGTAAATACCCCGACCCGCCATCCAGTACAAATTAAGAATTGATATAGGTTTAGTAACATCATTATTATATTCTGAAGTATGTGCTTGGACAGTTTGTCCTTTTTGTTTAATTGAATTGAATATCTAGATGTATATATATATAAATTGATTTCATTCGATTTGACAGTCCGGACCAAAGGAATATTAGGTTTAGGACTAATAAAATTGTAAAAAAGATTTTCTAATACCAAACTTAAAACACAGTGTTAATCGAGTTGATCATAGAACTTAATATTTGTGAGTGTCTTTAGTGAGATTTTAGGGTGGTAGCAGAAAGGCACCCTGAGAACACACCTTATCACTTGTTATACTCAGGGGCCTTCACAGCTTGAACTCACTCAGTTACACTATAAAAATAACACCAACATTCATAACATCTAAAACCACCACAATTACACTTCAGTTATTACACTGGGACCCAAGGATAAAAGAAATTAAAGGAAATAGAAAATACATAGATACGGAAGCTCGAGACACTTGAAAGAGACAAACATGAAATAAAAGAGCAGAAACGCATGCAATAGAAGATGAATCGTAAATTTGCCGAAGGCCTAGCTCCAAGGGGAACATAAATAAACTGAAAGATCGAATGAAAAAATAAATCTATGTTTATTAAATTGGAAAGTTCACGAGCAAAAATGATTGAAGCGTTCAATTTACCTTGTCAAGTAGGACATATTTAATTTTGCACAGTGTTCAGTAATTAGCGAAATCTTTTGCAAACACATTGGCAATTTTTCATCTACAAACAGCAAACTATTTCATGCAATAACAGTCAATAATTTATGATCGGAAAATGGACAGAGCAAATATCAGAAATGACAAGAACAAATGACAATCTGAAGGCCGAACACCATCTCTAACCAAGAACTGCCGACTCGGTGCCACCAGGAAGACAAGCGCAACATCATAGCAGAAGCTGGAATTGGGTCGGCCACATCCTTGGGAGAGAGCCTGACACCATTAGCAGAACTGCCATGCTATAGACTCCAGACGGAAAGCAAAAGCGAGGCCTGGCAGAAGATACCTGGCAGAAGATACCTGGCAGAAGATACCTGGCAGAAGATACCTGGTAGAAGATACCTGGCAGAAGATACCTGGCAGAAGATACCTGGCAGAAGATACCTGGCGAAGAACTGCGGAGACATAGCATGAACCACACGAAGAATGGCTGCCGACCGAGCAGAGTAGAGACAGTTTGTTGTTGCCCTACACCAGGGGTTTTTAACCTTTTTTTTCCTCATGGCCTGATTTACCTCTCAGCCCCCCCCCCACACACACACACAGTCGCTGTTAGCTGGAAAAAAGGTACTTTATCATCTTACTGTGGCTCCTAGAAATTTGGCATGGTCCAGGTTCAGAACCACTGCCCTACACGACACCACGAGGCATCATGGTCACCATAAATTTGTCAGTCAGCGACCAAGGACCAAAGAAGAAGAAGAAAGGAAAATAAATCCGAGAATAAAAAAACACACCACACACTCTATATAACGCGAATGATAGGGTCCTAATGATGAAATCGCGTTATGAGTGAGTCCGAGTTGTATCGAATGTTCTTATTTTGGTGCAAATTTCTCGACGCGTACAAGAGATCAGCCACCTAAAGAATATCTAACGTATGTACAAACAACTATCATTACACGGGAATAATCGAAAATGACTAAATGATAAATTAATTATGTACATTTGTTTCTTCTTCTTCTTTTTTCTTTTTTTTTGAATGATACAATTAAAGATATCTCTCAAATATTCGATGTTTATATTGCTAAACTACACACATTTCTCCACATGAAAATGTAGCAGTGGGCAAAATTAGGGTCCTACCACTGACCGCGGCAAAAGCTATCCTGCGTTACATAGAGCCGCGTACAACAATAAGGTGTACAGTGTGTTATGGAAACTATCTAGAGCAGATGTTCACCTACCTGGCTGTCGTTGTCTGTGGCAATAGAAGCAGTGGAATAAAAGATCCAGGCTCCTACAGGGGCAAGACCATACTGTCAAGGTATTTACATCAACGTATAGGGGATAAAACAATAAATAACTATGAATGTGCTGTATCAACAATAAATGTCAACTGGAAATATGACACACCTAAAAGAACACAATTTGTAAACATAATGCCATAACCACAATTTGTCTATTTTGAATTAAACGTATAGAAGAGTAATAATACTAGTCAGAGGTACAACAACAAAAATGTATCTCGACAGTAAAAATTAAATGTGGATATAGAATGAACTGAACCAACCAACCAAACATTATCCTTTAGCACCGCCAAGTACCTACCTGTGTGCTACCTGGGCCCGAAAGGGGAGCAAAGAATAGTAACACTGTACCGTACCAAGCATGTAAAAAAGCGACCAAGGAGGGTTGGGCATAGGGCTGGTAACCCTATCCAGTAAAAAATTGTTAACCACAAAAACGTCAACAAACACTATGCTGCTTGCGTAGAATACACAGATTGAAATGGTATGACAAAGTCACAAATGTGGAACTGATGACAAGAACCAGACAAGTGCCAGTGGAGCAAGAGTTGAGAAGAAGACGCTGGCGATGGATAGGACACACATTGAGGAAACCTGTTGATAGTATTACAAGGCATTCCTTGTTCTGGAATATCCAGGGAAAGAGAGGCAGAGGTAGACCAAAAAACACATGGAGAAGAGAACTGGAAACAGAGGTGAAAATGATGAAGAAGTCATGGAAAGAACTTGAGTGGATGGCACGTGCAAGGAAGACTTGGCATGTGTTTGTTGAAGGCCTATGCTCCGTGAGGAGCTAAAGGGTATTGACTGACCTCACGTACCACAGGTCTTCAACAATGTCATGCTGTGCCGTCCTGTAGCGTGCCGTCCTGTAGCGTGCCGTCCTGTAGCGTGCGGTCAACTCAATATCTGTCCATGTCTTCATCATCATTTTTATCTCTGTCTCCAGTTATCTTCCTCCTGTGTTCTTCCATCTTCCTCAATTTCTCTTACACTGGTGGATTCCAGAACAAGGACTGTCTTTCATGCTGTCAACAGGTTTCCATAGTGCGTGTCCAATCCATCGCCAGGTCTTCTTTTCATCTCTTGTTCTGCTAGGACTTATCTGGTTCTTGTCACTGCTAGGACTTATCTGGTTCTTGTCACTGCTAGGACTTATCTGGTTCTTGTCACTGCTAGGACTTATCTGGTTCTTGTCACTGCTAGGACTTATCTGGTTCTTGTCACTGCTAGGACTCATCTGGTTCTTGTCACTGCTAGGACTTATCTGGTTCTTGTCACTGCTAGGACTTATCTGGTTCTTGTCACTGCTAGGACTTATCTGGTTCTTGTCACCAGTTCTACATTGCTGATCGTGTCGCACCATTTCAATTCTTCTATACGTCGCAAGCACCCATTAATGAGCCACTAACGTCTTGGCTAAAGTTTTCTGTTGTTCTCTATGGTTCAGAATTTATAACTAAACCAGAGAAATTATATTCCTACGTGCTTCGTAAATTCATGTTTCCCACCATCATTACGAATTTTATCAATGACATTTTTCTATTTTCCCTTCTTTCGTGTTTCCAAAACAAAAAAACAAAAAAAAAAAAACAGAGGTTCTTGAATCGTAAAGATATTCTAAAATAATAATATTTTAAGTCGCCTGGAAGATATGCACATTTATGTACGGACTGAGGACAATTAAGAAATAAATGAATGAATAAGAAAACAAGAAAGGAAAAAGAAAGAACAGATAATAAAGACATACCACTTAGTTATCTGAGAAGGTAACAATCGTGTTCGTACTTACCCGATCTGTTCACAGGTATATTGTGGTTACCGGGACGGTTAGCGACGCTTTTTATAGTCCGTCGTGACGTCATTTTCTAGCCAATACATTTCTGAATCTGGCGACGAACTTCCTTGACATTATACAGCTGAGCCTAGTTTCTAAAAATAATCCTCCCACCCCCCAACACGCACACATTTAATTTAAATATGCAATAAAATAACTAACCGAACACACCTTGAGAGAAATATGGCATAGCGACCTCTCAAAGTCAGAGTTAACACAGAAGCATAATTATATTTAGTCCTGTATAGCCGGGGACCTCGGACAACTTCTCCATCATGCATGTCGTAGAAGGCAACTAATCTCTATCTGAGGTTTTATCTAAATGCTCAGTTATTCAAGGCAGACCCTGAGCTAGCAGCAGAATTATTAGATCCACTATTTGCTCAAGTCTGGGAAACTGAGTCAACACCAACAGAGTGGAGTAAAGGAATAATTGTCAAATTGCCCAACAAATGCGACCTTGCAGACTGCAACAACTGGAGAGGAATTACCCTCCTCTCAGTTTCCAGCAAAATACTAGGCAGGATAATCATCCAGAGAATTTCAAAATCATTTGACCATAAACTGAAAAAAGAGCAAGCGGGTTTTAGAAAGAACAGAAGATGTGTAGATCATATATTCACCCTCAGGAACATTATAGAGCAGTGCTCAGAATGGCAGAGACAGCTATATATTAACTTTGTTGATTTTGAAAAGGCTTTCGACAGCATACACAGGGACAAGCCTATGGAAAATACTGAGGGCTTATGGAATTTCCCAGCTGCATTGTTTCCATCATAAAAAGCCTCTATTCTAACTTTACTTGCAATGTTGGATTGAGTAATGTAACTTTACTTGCAGTGTTGGATTGAGTAATCTAACTTTACTTGCAGTGTTGGATTGAGTAATCTAACTTTACTTGCAGTGTTGGATTGAGTAATCTAACTTTACTTGCAGTGTTGGATTGAGTAATCTAACTTTCGAAGTGAAAGACCAAGCATGGTCTAGATGAAATATATTAAAATATACTTCTTCTGATTGGAGACCTTCCCCTGCGTAGGAAGCTGGGAGAGGTGGTGGAAAAGTCTCTTAAATCAGGCAAGGGTCAACTTCTGCTGTTCAGCCACATTTTTTTTCTTCAGATTAACTGAGTTTAGCGATGATTTTTCATCGAATATATTAAAAATATATATTACACTAGATCTACTACAGTAATATTTTACTAAATAATTCAGTGGCACGGGGGGGGGGGGGGCACTCAGACACAAGCTAATATTTATTTTTCCTCGTAGAAGGGGCGGACAGATAAAAAGCTCATGACAGCTTAGATGATCACAGCGTTGTGCTTGATTTCTGATAATCTTGTGAGGGCTCCCTAAAATAGAAGCACCATCTATTTACCACTCTGCCAAGAGTAATCTTGAGCGAAGGTAGATACCTTTGCAGACCCTCATTGTAGACTCTAAATTTTGACCATTGTTGAACCATTACTGCAGAGCAGTGGAGGCAACTCCGTGACAGTGGCGTAACAACTGACACCACTATTCAAACATCATAGTATCAGTATGTAAACTAAAAAACAACTGATAACTAGTATATTCGTACCAACTCTTTACTTTCAGTGTCAAACATTGTCCATGACCAAACCACAGGAGAGCATAATCACATCTTTGAAATGAGATGCTTAAGAAAAGCTATTTATGTTACCAAGAAAGACAGAATGGGAAATAATGGCATCATAAATAATAGTGGAAACTACATCCCGCATTAAGTATACAGAGAGACAGAAATTTTAATTAGTTTAGCCATCTCATGGGAATGAAACCCTATAAATTATCACTACGCGCCTCAGTAGTAGAAGATCGGGTTTTAAGGCACAAGGATGACCAAGAAGCAGATAAATGGACAACATCCCAACCAACCTACAACAATACGGGCTCATCGTAGCGAGTGCGACATACTTGGATGAAAAACTTCAGCTCCCGGCTACACTTCATGGCAACAGTGGAACAAAAATGTTCAAATTACAAGTAAGTAACAAATCAAATGTTGAGCAAACAGTCACGTGTTCATGTTGGGGGTGGACAAAAAAAACAACAGGGTTTATTGATATTCATGATCAATGTGAAATGATGAGCCGTCACTAGGTTATGTCGTTCCGTCCATTTTCAACCACCCTGGTAACATAATACTCTACTATAATACTTGACGGTTTATTTGGAAGAAAGAATTGAGGCTCTTGAAATGTGGATATATAGAAGAATGGGGCGTATCTCATGGAAAGAGATGAAAACAAATAAGGAGGTCCTAGAAAATCTAGGTATGAAAAGAGAACTAATGAGGGAGGTCAAAGTTCGGCAGCTAAAATACTTTGGCCACATAAAAAGGCATAACACCTTGTAGAAGACCATAATAGAAGGGAGAGGTGAAGGCAAACGTGCAAGGGGAAGACAGCGCTATAAGTGGGAAGATAACATCAAGATATGGACAGGAAATAATCTATCAGAGTGCACCACCAAGACAAGAGACAGAAGACGTTGGAGATCCATTACAGCCAACCTTCGTTGTGGAGATGGCAACTGATGATGATAATACTTGACGGTAGTACGCATTCGGGTTTTCTTCCCAGAAAATCATAATATATATGCACTTAATATATCCGTGCTGTTTGTCACGTAGCTACTTTCAAATTCCTTTACACTTTATTAGAATGAATTCTCTAAGTTAGTACACATTTCAGCGACGATATAAGGTTGTAAAAGACTCCGATTTATGGTACAGGAAGGTGAAGGCACCAATATAAGTTCATAAATCAACACTCCTATCTTGTATAATCCTTCCTTCCGAAGATAAATAACAAATATATCAAATTGGGTCACCCGTGTGTTACCGGGGCCCGAAAGGGGAGCAAAGAATAGTAATACTGTTCCCTTCCATGCATATCGTAGAAAGCGACTAAGGAGGGTTGGGCATGGGGCTGGTTACCCCATCCTGTAAAAAATTAAAACCAGAAAGAACTTCAACAAACATGGACAAGTCAATTAAGGGAAATAAAACACAACCATCCAAGACAGGGGAAGGTCCTCTCGCAGGGAGGCGTATGATGCAACACAGAGAAAGCCGAAAGGTGCCTGTGTTACTGACTAACCTTCTTTCTTCTAGGAGAACTTCCAGATTTGGCACCTGGAATGTTCGGATATTAAACGAACAAAGGAAAGTGGCACAAGTAGCAGCAGAAATAAGGGAATATGAAATCGAGGTTCTGGGACTGTGTGAAACAAAGTGGAAGAGGGTAGAGAAGAAACTCAGCACAGGTGAATTGGTACTGTCCTCAGGACATGAAGACGAAAGTTCACACCACAGTGAAGGGGTAGCTCTTATGTTATTTAAAGAAGCACAGAAAGCACTCATTGAATGGGAAGCCGTTGGACCCAGGATAATAACAGCTACTTTTAAAACAGCTAAAAAGAAAATAAATGTAAATGTCATCCAATGTTATGCACCAACTAATGACAAAGAAGAGTCTGTGAAAGAAGCATTTTATACTAGACTACAGGAAATTATAGAAAAAGTAAAAAGAAGAGACGGCTCTTGTGTGTTTATTCACCGACAGATTGAAATTGTTGAAATGTTCAAGCCAAACCGAGCACCGTACCTTTTCTTGACTGAAAAAGGTAGTTTGTGGTTACATTTTCTGCTTTGTCGGGCATTTCAGTTGTCCATCCTTGCCTTTTGACATACGATGCTTCCTACGTTCTCCCCCCCCCCCCCCCCCCCGACAGTGAGCTCCCCCCTCCTCCCGTTGTTTGGGATAGCAAGTTAAAAAAAAAATGCGTTCCTCGTGCATTCTTAGTTGACACGAACTGTGCGTACGCTTACGACAGACCCTTCACTGCCGCCCTCAAACCCCCACCCGTATTTTTTTTACGTATATAAACCAATAAAACGGTATTGAATCAGTTCTACAAGTTAACGGTACACAGGAAACAAGGGACATTTCGGGTTTTACCCTTCGTCAGCCACAGTTACAAACAGGTGACAAGGACAAGAAATACATTTTTTTTAAAACATGCCTGCCGTTAATTTAAACAGTAAGGGTAGTCACGTAGCAGATTCTGCCGTAGGGGAGTGAAGTGTTATAGACTTCGATGTACTGGGTCCCAGCTTTATGAGGTGGGGTGGCTTGTTCCCTTCCTCGCTGCCGTTGCCTTCTCTAACTCAAGATCAGAGTCAGGTGCCGTTTTACAGCTGGTTAGACTGATGCGTGACACTACCAAGCTTTGAACCCAAAACCCGGTAACTTATTGCGGTAGTGGAGTGTTAGAGACTTCACCATACTAGGTCCAGCATCGAGAGGTGGGGAGACCAGTTTCCTTCCTCGCTGTCTTTTCCTTCCCTAACTCAAAGTAAAGTACCCATTTACAGCTAGGTAGGCTCGAGCTGTGTGCATTCAGACCCGCTAATATTAGGATGCATGTCAAAGTATACAAGACGTTGTAGCCTGGTAATACCCTCTAGAATCATCAAGTGCTACATATATTCTTCATCATTGTGTAGTTTAGAAACATGGACAATGAATAAGCAGTTAGAGGAAAGAATTGAGGCATTTGAGATGGGGATACATAGAGGAGGGGGTGCGTCTCATGGTTAGAGAGGAAAACAAATAAAGAGGTCACAGACAACCTAGGGATGAAAAGATAATTAATGACGGAGGTTAATATTAGACAGTAAAAAATGTGGTGGTCTTGTAAAAAGACACAGCACCTTACTAAAGACCATAATAGAAGGCGGAGTTAAAGGCAAACGTGCAAGGGGAAGCTATTAGTGGAAATGTAACATCAAGAGATGGACAAGAAAGATTCCATCACAATATCAAGAGAAAAGGCAGAAGACGCCGGAGAGCCATTGCAGTAGATCTAAGATATTGATATGTCTGATGATGATGATGAATAGTCTTGTTGTTTCCCTCTCCCCCCCCCCCACCAAAAAAAAAAAATTTTTTTTTTTATTGACAATCATCTTAACAAGACAATTTCGAGAACTACACGTTAAATCGTTGAAAGTATTCAAAAAGAGACATGAAAATAGGTCGTATATCTTTATCATCACTGCCCTACCTTTTTATGCTTAATACATTCATGTGCCATGCTATCACTGTATAAAACATAGCATGTTTTGCTACGGCTTAACGACGTTCCTTAGACCTAAGGGTCTTTTATATTTGGACACGCGCCCAAATATAACCGACTAGGTTGAACAAGACGAGGCAAAAATTTTACATTAAAAAAAAAATAAATAAAAAATGTGCCATGCTGAAAAATGAGCCATGCTGCCACCCCTACCTGCGAAAATGCATAATAGACTAACCCGCAACCACTACCTGCGAAATGGACTAGCCCCGCGCAGGCGAAAAAAAAATGTAAGAAAAAAAATTTAAGAAAAAGTACGGTGCCCGGTTTGGCTTCGAAATTTCAACAATTTTAATCTGCCGGTGAATAAACACACAAGAACCGAATTCACCACTATACATCGAATTTGTGGACTACGAAAAGGCATTTGACAGTGTAGACAGAGAATCACTTTGGAAATTGATGAGGCATTATGGAGTTCCCCTTTAATAAAGAAAACATATGAAGACATGACAAGCAGAGTTCTTCATGAAGGACAGCTTACAGAACCGTTTGGGATAAGAACAGGAGTGCGACAGGGATGCCTCTTGTCTCAATTTCTTTTCTTACTTGCAATAGACTGGGTTATAAGAACATCGACAACACACAACAGAAATGGAATCCAGTGGACTCTGACTAAGCAGTTCGATGATCTGGATTTTGCTGATGACTTGGCTCTTCTGTCCCGTAACAGTAATCAGATGCAGGACAAATTGAAAACACTCGAAGAGAGGTCGCAGCAATTGGGTCTGAAAATACACAGGGAAAAGACAAAAATAATGAGAATAAATGCAGGTAATGATAACAGGGTTGAACTTGAAGAAGCACCAATAAAAGATGTAGAATCGTACACATATCTTGGTAGTAATATAGACAAAGTTGGAGGGACAGACAGCGATATCAAAATAAGAATACGAAAAGCAAGAGATGCTTTCCTGTTGATAGCATTACAAATCAGACCTTGTTCTGGAACACCCAGGACAACAGAGGCAGAGGTAGACCAAGAAGCACATGGAGAACAGAGCTGGAAACAGGTGAAAATGATAAGGAGAACGTGGAAAGAACTTGAGATGATGGCACGTGACAGGAGCACTTGGCATGTGTTTGTTGAAGGCCTATGCTCCTTTGGGAGTGGAGGGTTATGAATGAATGAATCGAATTGTGTGCCAGATCAAAACAAAGGCATCTGTCATGCAGGCCAACTTATTTCCCACTTCGTCTGATAACAAAACACAAAACTCAAACATCATCTTCCAATCTAACCCATCGATTGGTTAGCACAATTATCATTTTTTTTATCACTACGTTCATGAATAAGGTATCTATAGCACGTTTCACTAGCTTTGCCCAACTTCAAAATGCTATATCTCAGCGAATATATAACGCATATAAGTGAAATTTTGTGTGTGAATTTGAAATGGTATAGACCCTATGAATTAAATTTTTCATTAAAATGCGGCTATTGGTTTCAATTTTCGTTTCTTTGCGATATAATATAAAATCCTACTTGCCAACACACATCTCACGCACACATATTGAAATGTCTACAGTAAATTATACGACCTCACTTGCACATTTTTGGTTTATCAAGCAATTGGCATGATTTTTGAGTGAAATTGCGTGAAATCGCACTTCTTGAACATAAAACAGTTTATATCCGGTGCAACGCACACATTGTCAATCAGAGGTGTATCTACAAAAATTATTGTGTGGTTAAGAAGGAAAAATGAGTCTGCGAGTACATTTTATGACATTACAGCAAATCACAAATAGGATTTTAAAGTATTTCTGCAATGAAGCTACTCGAGGAAAACTATATCATTCTATTTCAAACCCACAAAAGAGGACTATTCACGCCTTGGGGATAAGCAAACGATCATTGCACCGCTGGATAGCGACATCTGAAATGTCTAATTCCAGTGTTTTACACACGAAAATTAGGCCAAGAGTGGTGGATAATTTTGACAGAGAATTGATCCGCAGAGAAATTTGCAATATGTTTCACAATAATGAGGCAGTGACTTTAAGGAAATTGAAAATTTGGTTAAGAAAGAATAATGACATTGATATTTCCAAATCTACGCTATGGAGGACTATTAGGAGTTTGGGGTTCACTTTTAGAAAATATGTTGGTGGTAGAAACCTTATTTGTGAGAAGCCTCATATAGTTGCAATGAGAAGCAAATATTTACGCGAGGTCAGAGAAATGAGAAGAGATTGTTATGATTTTATGTATTTAGATGAAACCTGGATCAATGCGCACCACAGTAATGAACGAGAATGGCAATCATCTGATGGAACAACTAAGAGACTAGTACCAAGCAGCAAAGGACAGCGCCTAATAATTGCACATCCAGGAAGCAGCCATCATGGGCTTCTAAATAATACTGAACTCATATTTGTTTCAAAATCCACAGATAATAGGGATTACCATGCAGAGATGAATGGCAAGATATTTCAAGATTGGATTGTGAATCATGTACTTCCTTCCTTGGATAGACCGTGGTGTTTGATAATGGACAATGCCTCATATCACAACGTTGTGGCACCAGAAGATAAAGTTTCTAATTCACCAAGTATTAAAGATGTAATAAAGATTTGGCTGACCATAAACAACATTCCATTCAACGAAAATGTCCATGAACCTGAATTACTTGGAATTGTAAAAAAAGACACAGCATACAAAGATATTTCACATAGACAAGGCAATCCATGAACATGGTCACAGATGTTTAAGATTACCTCCTTACCATTCTCACTTAAACCCAATAGAATTAGTATGGGCTAAAATTAAGGAACAGGTAGCAACAGAAAATAGAACGTTCAAATTAAAAGATGTTGAAATACTTATAAAAGCCGCCATCTCCAATATAGCCAGGGATTATTGGAAGAAAAGTGAGAACCATGTGTTACAAGAGGAAGAGGGTCCAGTTTGGTAGCGCATTAAATGTCAATGACAAACAATGTCACGAGTATTTCGCATGCAGATCATTTAAAAAATCATCTTCAACACGTATTCAATTGCAAACGTAATAGTAGACACGCCTATGCCTAATCAATTCACAGAATCTGTGCATGAAGTGGTAAAATTTCTTTTCTCGATACACAATAATTAGTATGCCGACAAAGATCAAAGGATTTCATCCGTTTATGGGAACTGGACAAAATGCACAGATATAAAGTATATATTTTTGGGGCTAACCCAATATAACATCGTATGCAAAAAATGGCATTAATACGTTAGACGGTTAATCAGATAATTACATTTGTTTGAGGGCAAAGCTAGTGAAACGTGCTATAAGTGTACTATTCAAACATCTTCAAAAATTCCCCAAACTCAGTTCAGCGCTTTTTGATGCGCAACAACAAATGTTGCAAAAACACATATGCAACAATTATAAACTAGGTTGTTTGTTTTACCGAAATCTGTGAACAACGAACATCTACGTCATATGCAAAAGAAGCCGACAACTGAATGTAATCATCATCATCATCATCATCATCATCAGGTGCCATCTTCAAATCGAAGGTCAGCTGCAATAAATCTCCAAAGTCTTCTGTCTCTTGTCTTGGTGGTGAACTCTGATAGACTCTTACCTGTCCAGCTCTTGATGTTATCTTCCCACTTATAGCGCTGTCTTCCTCTTGCACGTTTGCCTTCAACTCTACCTTCTGTTATGGTCTTCTGTACATGGCAAACATATTTTACCTGTCTATTTTGATCTCCTTCATTAATTCTCCTTAAACCAAATGTCAAGGACGTGAAAGATTGAAATCATACTGATAAAGCTTTCATGATATGTTTACATGAGTATTTACTATTTAATGTTATGGCTTGAAATGTAAATATAATATTGCTTTATTGCTTCCTGTCTTTCTAGTTATTTTGTTCCCTCTCTCTCTCTCTCTAACCTCTCTCTATTCTATCTCTCTTCATGTAAGTTAAGTTAGTGAAAGCAATGTTAGTATTAACGAATTACTGTTGTAAACTAAAATGTTCATAATTTGTAGACACTTGAGTTTTCTTGTGAAATCAGTCCTATTGTATTGCTCTGAGACATGGAGAGCAACAAAAACAACAACCAAACAGTTTCAGATTTTTGCGTAGAATAGAAGGACTGAAATGGTATGACAAAGTCACAAATGTGGAATTGATGATAAGAACCAGACAAGTGCCAGTGGAACAAGAGTTGAGAAGATGACGCTGGCGATGGATAGGACACACATTGAGGAAACCTGTTGATAGCATTACAAGGCAGTCCTTGTTATGGAATCCACAGGGAAAGAGAGGCAGAGGTAGACCAAAAAACACATGGAGAAGAGAACTGGATACAGAGGTGAAAATGATGAGGAAAACATGGAAAGAATTTGAGCGGATGGCACGTGACAGGAAGACTTGGCATGTGTTTGTTGAAGGCCTATGTTCCTTGGGGAGCTAAAGGGTATTGATTGATTGAGTTTTCTTTACCGCTTTTTATTTGCGATAATTGTTTTATCCTGTCTTGATTCTAAATAATAATCTATTAATAATCTTTCATTTGTTAAACTATATGTAAACAAAAAGAAGTTCAGAATCCCGATACACACCCATTGAGGCATAATGGGAGTATGGTGTTAGGCCCATATTTTCTTGACCATCGGCACACTAGGGGTGATGTGGTCAGCATCACGCCAGCCACTTTAATCTTCCCAGAGTTGCTCTGGTACCCAGTTCATGAGGCTGTGTCGACCCCGGATTTTGTTTGCGGTCTAAAAAAATCTCACCTCAACTGGGGATCGAACCATGGAACACCGAGCTATCAAGCCAGTATACTAACCACTGCCCTACCGCGGCTCCTAGACTCCTCTCCCCCAAGCAAAGCAATCATGGTTATTTCTCCACCCTGATGAAGTACGAATTTCTATCTATCAATCTATCTATCTATCTATCTATCTATCTATCTATCTATCTATCTATCTATCTATCTATCTATCTATCTATCTATCTATCTATCTATCTATCTATCTATCTATCTATCTATCTATCTATCTATCTATCTATCTATCTACCTATTTATCTATCTATCTATCTATCTATCTATCTATCTATCTATCTATCTATCTATCTATCTATCTATCTATCTATCTATCTATCTATCTATCTATCTATCTATCTTTTTGCCGATGACTGTACTGTCTATACTAGTGATAAAAGTTGCACCACACTAGAACAGAACGATACACAAAATCTTATTTAGTGGAGCAACGAGAATCGCATGCAAATAAATATTAGTAAAACAAAATGTATGTTAATATCAACCAGACAAAAACTACAAAACTTGCAGAAAACAACACTTCACCTCTTCATTGGAACATCACTAATTGAAAACGTAAATGAACACAGAACTCTGGGTATCACTGTTGACCAACACCTAAGTTGGAACTCACATGTACATGCACTTACAAAGCAAACAGCACAAACAGTTTACCAATTAACCAAAATTAAACATTTCCTGAATGAAGAGGCAAGGAAAATGTTCTACATATCTCATATACAAACGCATCTAGACTATTGTTCCACAATCTGGGATGGTTGTTCTGTCTCCGACACAAAAAGGCTACACTCGCTTCAAAAACAAGCAATGCGCCTTGTTGCTGATAAACACCAATCACATGGTATAGATTTATATAATTATCTTCAAATATTACCCCTCAAGAAGCGCTTCTTCTTTAACAAAGGGACATTTATTCACAAAATCCTGTCACAGAATGCTCCAAAGTATCTTTAGCCGCTTTTAAAATACAATGACAGACGTAGTCAGCGCTTAAACAAATTACAGGTACCCAAGCCCAGGCTTGACCTATTTAAAACAAGTTTGGCTTACTCAGCTGCTCATCTTTGGAACAATCTTCCCAATGACCTGAAAAACACGCACAGTCCTTACTCATACAATCGTATACTGTTCAAATACTTTATGAGTGCTGATTATATGCCACCCTAACTGATTGTGTTGTACTTTTATCTAATATACTGTATGGAGGCTCTGATGATCTAGTTTTCATTTACAACAGAAGAAATAAAAGAGATTACCAATCTCTTCCACAGTGTCTTTTGGCTCGCTGTAAGTGATAGTCCGACACTTGTAAGAAGAAATATTTCAGGAGACTGAAATTTAAACTCTTCTCAGTTAAGCAAAGAAGCAAATCCCCTCAAGGATCCTGAGAGTATGTTAGGTCTTCAGCCACACTTCCCCTGAGGTACTGATATGGCTCAAGAGACCCCCAGCTGGTAATTAAGATAATAATTAACAAAAACAGTTAACTACCAAGCAATACAGAACACGTAGTGAAAGAAAGAAACAACAGTGAACTTCGTTTCTATGAATTTATGTATATTAGACCAAGCTAAATTGGTTACAGAAAAACACAAGAAAGAAAAAAAAACAAATATTATATATGTATATAGTTAATGTATACAGCACTGGGTAAATGGAGATAAAATAGTCTACACAAAAGTTATGTTTATTATTAGGGTACCCTTTCACGATGGCTGAGGTTTATGTCCTAATTTTAATCACTGACTGGTATGACCTAAGATCGATTAGTGTTTGGTCCGTTCTAAAATGCACTTATCCTGAATGGTGTGGTTGCTGTATGACGTCACAATGTCACTGCAAGTTTTCTTTCCCCGGCCAAGTTGCTGGAATAATTCGTATCAAGTACTGCAAGGTTTTACTACACGACTGCGAGTTTCACCTGCCTTCGTCACCACCAGGAAGCTAGGAGATACACACAAAGGAACAATTCATTTAGCTCTCTGGTTAGAGGCATTAATTTGTCCTGAGTGTGGTCCATAAACCAGGCTCAGATATTAATCCAATTATTATATAAATGACATGGACCAATGTTGAGAGCCATTCTTCGAGCTGCAAACATATGATATTAATAGGGTAGGGGCATAGGCATACATATATTATCAACTGTTGTAAAGGCATACAAAATCATATAGTAAATACATGGATGCGATAATGGTTACATTAAATAAAAGAAGCGGCCAGGGTAGCACACATGCTTTCTGTAAAACCTGAAGGACATCAAAAGCATACTAAAGGCATACGAAATCCTATAACAGTAAATATATGGATGCGATAATGGTTACATTAAATAAAAGAAGCGGCCAGGGTAGCACACATGCTTTCTGTAAAACCTGAAGGACATCAAAAGCATACTAAAGGCATACGAAATCATATAACAGTAAATATATGCATTTGGTAAAATATATCCATTACAGGAAAGTAGGCAATTGACTGAAAAGCGGTGCAAACATTAACTAATGTTAATTGCATATAATGAAATAATAATGAAAAGCAGTTCAACCATTCAATACAAATACTTGCATATAAGAAGCTCACCCGCTTTGATTCCAGTACTGAGTTTGGTTCAGAGACGGCATATACTATGGTCTGACAGATTATTTGTTAGAAGTATCTGCAACTGGCTTGTCTGTTCGGGGCTTTTGCAGATGTGAGTAAAATATACACGGTCTATAATCTCATATATACAGCTAACCGCGGTCATTCACCTCAGCCAAGTCAGGAAATTCTTAACCTACTCCCGGAGAAATCCTGAATATTCTGGGGCACTGGCCTGAGCTGCTTCGGGTTACTGGAAATCCCGGCTTATCTGGGTCATTAGCCTCTCAGGTAAATAACAATGCGACAATGAACTCGAAAATTCCGAGGGAGGTCATTGTCCGATGAGGCATTCAGAAATACAGAGCTGGGTCATTGTCCGATGAGGCATACAAAAAGATAGAGAGCAGAGAAAGACAGAAGATTGTCGGACGAATAATTTCGCGACAATAGCCCCCTGTGAAAGTTTATCGTAAGGTGAACTAGTTTCGACTGACATCTTCTTCTCGATCCCTCTCTGTCCTAGTTTGATTTCCCTCACCATCCTGGAAGTTTTTAGGGAGGTTAGGCTTATTGGGTCGCTGCTGACTTGCCTGTTCTTCCCCACTGCATGGATGACGGCTGAGAAAGTCTGCTCCGACATTGAGTTTCCCAGGTATATATTCAACCTTGAAGTTATATGGTTGCATTAACATTGACCACCTCATGAGCCTTGAATTCAGGTTTTTGGAAGCTGCTAAGAACATTAATGGTTGATGGTCGCATTGAACGGTGAAGGGCTTTCCATATAAGTATGGTTGATATTTCTGAATTCCCCATACCAAAGCTAGGCATTCCCGTTCAATAGTGGAGTAATTTCTTTCAGCAGCATTCAACTTTCGGCTAGCAAAAGCTATGGGGAATAATGTAGACGCATTGTCTTCCCCAGTTTGTAGCAAGGTGGCTCCAATCCCAATCTGACTAGCATCGGTGCGTAGTATGAATGGTCGGCTTAAGTTCGGTAGGTGCAGAATAGGTTTCTCTGTGAGTTTTTTCCTTGAGGGTACTATAAGCATTCTCACACTCAGCGGTCCAGATCACTTTTTCCGGAGTATTCTTTTTCGTAAGGTTCGTCAGTGGGGCGCTAATAGTGTTGAAATCCTTAATGTAGCGTTGGTAAAATCCACATAACGCGACGAACGATCTGACATCCTTTTTAGTATTAGGGCGAGGTGCATTGCGCAGTTTGTCTACATTACGTTCCTCTGGGAACATGTATCCTTGTGAAATGGTGTGGCCGAGAAACCCCAGTTGGTCAAAACCTATCTGGCATTTAGTTGGGCGAGCGGTTAAACCTGTGTCCTTAAGCCTTCGGAGTAGCATCTCTATTGCATTCAGGTGTTCCTCAAAGGTGTCTGTGGCGGTGAGTATATCGTCCATAAAGTTTGTAATAGCAGGGTTATGAAGGGGTGCGAGAAGTTTTCTCATCATTCTCGTGAAGGTGCTAGGCGCATTATGTAATCCGAATGGGAGGACATTAAATTCAAAGTGTCCTTCCGGGGTGCTGAATGCCATTAGTGGTCGGATCTCTTTCTTCACAGGGTTTTGATAGTATCCCTTGCTAAGGTGGATTTTAGAGAAATAACGAGCTGTATTTAGCTTAGTGAACAGCGAGTTTTGATCTGGCAGAGGCTCAGCTTGGTACTCCGACACTGCATTCAGTCTCCTATAGTCAATGCACAATCTATGCTCTCCGGTAGGCTTCCGAAGGAGCACAACACTAGCGCTATAGGGTGATTCGGGTGGAGAAATAATGCCTGCACTGAGCAATTTCTCTATTTCTTCTCTCAATGCATCCACCTTGGCATAGGGTATAGGGTAATTTTTCACACGGACTGGCATTGCATCTTTCAACTTCATATCAAACTCTACTAAACTGGTTAGGCCTGGCCTGTCCGTGAGAACTTCTGCATACTTTTCCAACATTGTTTGCACCAGCTCATGCTGTTCCAGCGTTAGAGTGTGACTTATTTGCACATCGGCCTGAGTCTCACTCAAGGACAGAGGGTATTCGACTGCTACATTGGGTTCATCCTCTACTTCACTGGCTACTGCAAGGGCCATCAAATGAACTGGCTCTACTGATGCGCGTTCGTTGTACTTTTTCAGCAGATTGATGTGGTAAATTTTCTGTTTACCTTTAATTGCTATCTTGTAGTTGGTGCGGGAGATTTTCTCGACAACAGCATAGGGTCCTCTCCAACCAATCTGAAGTTTATTATGGCTGCTTGGCAAGAGCAATAAAACTTTATCCCCAATGTTCAGTTCTCGATCCTTAGCTGTTCTGTTATAATATTGCGCATGTTTCTGACGGGCTTTGCGCAAATTTGCAGTGGCCAATTTCCAACCTGTTTGGAGGCGTTGCTTCAATTCCTCAACATAATGTGACGCGGTAATGACTGTGTCATCCGCTTTATCGTCTGTCCAGGATCTCAGAAGTGCCTCTAGAGGACCTTTTATTGGGCGCCCAAACAGCAGTGTTGCTGGTGGAATTCCTGTCGAGTGATGAGGTACCTCTCTGTAGGCAAACAGTGCCGCTGGCAGGTAGGAATCCCATGAACTTGGGTTCTCCTGCTCCAGCTTTCGCAGTATGGAAATTAAGGTTTCATTGAACCGTTCTACTTGGCCGTTGCTCTGGGGGTGATATGGAGAGGTATGAATGTGTCGCGTTTGGAAAATCCGGAACACTTCTTCCATTAATTTCCCCCGAAATTGTGATCCATTATCCGTCAGGATCTGAAGAGGGAACCCCAACCTTGTAAATATAGTAAGGAGGGCTTCCGCTACATGAGTTGAGTCGCACGAAGACATTGCGACTGCTTCTGCCCACATGGAGCATGTGTCGACCAACGTCAAGATGTAGCTATTCTTTTTCTTTGTCCTAATCAGGGCCCAACAATGTCGACTGCCACCCTTTCGAACGGGGTACCTGTTACAGGCATTTCTCCTAAGGTTACGGGAGCTACCCAGTGCTTAGGAGCCACCTTTTGGCACTGTGCGCATGACTGAACATACCGTTTTATGTCTGCGTTCATTCCTGGCCAATAGTAGTGGCAAGAAATGCGCTGCATGGTTGCTCCAATTCCCATGTGTCCGCTGAAGGGTAAGGCATGGCCCATTTCTAATATTTGGGTCCTATAGGATGAGGGGACAATCAGCTGTGAGTGTTCGCTCGCTCCTTTGCCTGCTCTGCGGTACAACAGACCATTCTTCTTATAAATTTCTCCCTTGAGAGGCGGGGTATGAGACTTAGGAAGTTTTTTAAAACAAGGCGACAAAGTGCTATCCGCTGTTTGTGCCTTCTTCAACTCTTCTGGGAAGATGTTGGTAGGAGTTCCAGACTCAGGGTTCTGCCTGCATTGATCCCTGGTCTGTACGGCCGCAACTGACAGAGGCCGGGCTGGTTCTCCTAGGAACACATATCTACAGCCCAAAATCAGGGGGTAGATGGGATCCTTTAGAACAGCGGCTCTGATTTCTCCAGTCACATACCGCGATTGAACCTGAATCTTGCACACTGGTAGAATCATGGGCGCACCAGATTTGGTGGGTCCTTGTATTTCAATCGTCTCTTCTGTAATTTGGTCAGAATTAACAAGAGAAGCTGCGACGATTGCATCATAAGATAATCCAGTGTCATACAAACAAAGAGCTCTCTCCCCATTAACCATAACAGATTCAATGACAGCTGGTCGCTTCGAAGAATCTATGTCATCCTTTGAGGGCTCAGGGCTGTCAGATCTGGTTGTTATGCAAGCTGCATTCATGGGGAGGGGTCGGCGCTTACAATCACGAGCACTATGTTTAGGCGACCGACAGTGTTGGCACACATCCCTCTCTGTGTTTGCTGTATAGGAAGTTTTCCTTTCCGTGTTCTTGTGGGTTTGTCCATTGTTGGGTCTGTCATGGTGAGTTTTCATGTAGGGTGGCTTGGAGCTTGTAATACTATTGGAGCTGTTAGGGGCAGTCTGCCGAGCTGGATAGTCTGTATATCTCCGTCTGGAGGTCAGAGTCTCAGCCTGTGCATTCTGAAAGCGTTCTGATAAGGTAACTATGGTATTTAACCTTTCTGCCCCGTTTTCTACCAGAAATCGTCTCATCTCAGGGCTCATCATTTCTTTCAGTTGCTCCATTAGTATTAATTCTTGCAGTCCTTCGTAAGATTTCTCGAATGACGCGAGAGTGAGCCATTTCTGCAAATAAGCTTCCAGGCGAGCAGCATACTGGGTGTACGATTCTCCATTTTCTTTACGGAAATTTCTGAACCGTTTACGGTACGCCTCAGCATTCAATTCATAGCGAGCTAAGAGGGCTTTCTTAAGACAGTCATAGTCATCCTGTTCATGAGGCGCCAGTTTTAGGAATACATCATAGCCAGCACCCCTGAGTCCTTGCGAGAGTTTCAGATTCCACCTCTTCCGGTCCAGCCCGAACGAAGAAGCGAACCTCTCGAAACGGTCCAAAAAGCTGTCCATGAAATCCTTTCCCTCCATAAATGGCTCCAGAGGGAAGGCCATCGGTCCCAGGTGTGGTGTAGAGAGAGCTGATGCACTATCAGATTGAAGGGGCGAGGGCGGGAAGTTTCGGAATTGCTCCCAGCTTCCTTGTTTTCTGAGAGAAGTTCCACATCCAGCTCCTTCATTTTCAGGGCATGTTGTCGTTCCTTCTCCTTCTCTTCTGCCGCTATTATTTCACGATCCTTCTCCGCTTCTGCCGCTCTGATTTCACGATCTTTCTCCGCTTCTGCCACTCTGATTTCCCTGTCCCTCTCCGCTTCTGCCTCTCTGATGCTCTTCATCTCTGAGGATACATAGTCTGCAAGCTCTTTTCCTGCAAGCCCCACCTCTTTTCCACTCTCAATTAACAAAGCTCTTACTTTTGCTGTCTCTGCCATTGCAATATTGGATCAAGTCGAATGAGCTTGAATAAACCTACTCACAAACCAATACAGGTAAAAGTAATACTGTCTAATATTAATAATATAGTGTATTACTGCCACAACAATAAAACAAACTTTGCAACAACAACAATTTCAACCAATAGAATAGCTCTTAGTTAAGTAGCTCAGTTAAATCTTGTATACAACTTAACTAAAAAATTGGACCATACACTAGAAGATCAGTCACCAGTTATATTTTGTGTACTATTCTATCTGTGCAATATACTGCATATAAGATCAAACCAGTTACATGCAAAGTGTACTGGGAAGCTGTATAAGATTACTTGATAACCAAACTATTAACCCAAGTTTGTTACCCAAAAGTAAAATGTATATTAGCAATAAATTACTTGTAGTCTAGGGAACATACAAATGCTATGAGTTCATCCGGGACGAGCAGTCCAGTTTGTGGCGACAGGGTAGAAGAAAGGATAGATAGAAGAAATAAAAGAGAGTACCAATCTCTTCCACAGTGTCTTTTGGCTCGCTGTAAGTGATAGTCCGACACTTGTAAGAAGAAATATTTCAGGAGACTGAAATTTAAACTCTTCTCAGTTAAGCAAAGAAGCAAATCCCCTCAAGGATCCTGAGAGTATGTTAGGTCTTCAGCCACACTTCCCCTGAGGTACTGATATGGCTCAAGAGACCCCCAGCTGGTAATTAAGATAATAATTAACAAAAACAGTTAACTACCAAGCAATACAGAACATGTAGTGAAAGAAAGAAACAACAGTGAACTTCGTTTCATTGAATTTATGTATATTAGACCAAGCTAAATTGGTTACAGAAAAACACAAGAAAAAAAAAAAAACAAATATTATATATGTATATAGTTAATGTATACAGCACTGGGTAAATGGAGATAAAATAGTCTACACAAAAGTTATGTTTATATTAGGGTACCCTTTCACGATGGCTGAGGTTTATGTCCTAATTTTAATCACTGACTGGTATGACCTAAGATCGATTAGTGTTTGGTCCGTTCTAAAATGCACTTATCCTGAATGGTGTGGTTGCTGTATGACGTCACAATGTCACTGCAAGTTTTCTTTCCCCGGCCAAGTTGCTGGAATAATTCGTATCAAGTACTGCAAGGTTTTACTACACGACTGCGAGTTTCACCTGCCTTCGTCAACACCAGGAAGCTAGGAGAGACACACAAAGGAACACTCTATTTAGCTCTCTGGTAGAGGCATTAATTTGTCCTGAGTGTGGTCCATAAACCAGGCTCAGATATTAATCCAATTAGTATATAAATGACATGGACCAATGTTGAGAGCCATTCTTCGAGCTGCAAACATATGATATTAATAGGGTAGGGGCATAGGCATACATATATTATCAACTGTTGTAAAGGCATACAAAATCATATAGTAAATACATGGATGCGATAATGGTTACATTAAATAAAAGAAGCGGCCAGGGTAGCACACATGCTTTCTGTAAAACCTGAAGGACATCAAAAGCATACTAAAGGCATACGAAATCCTATAACAGTAAATATATGGATGCGATAATGGTTACATTAAATAAAAGAAGCGGCCAGGGTAGCACACATGCTTTCTGTAAAACCTGAAGGACATCAAAAGCATACTAAAGGCATACGAAATCATATAACAGTAAATATATGCATTTGGTAAAATATATCCATTACAGGAAAGTAGGCAATTGACTGAAAAGCAGTGCAAACATTAACTAATGTTAATTGCATATAATGAAATAATAATGAAAAGCAGTTCAACCATTCAATACAAATACTTGCATATAAGAAGCTCACCCGCTTTGATTCCAGTACTGAGTTTGGTTCAGAGACGGCATATACTATGGTCTGACAGATTATTTGTTAGAAGTATCTGCAACTGGCTTGTCTGTTCGGGGCTTTTGCAGATGTGAGTAAAATATACACGGTCTATAATCTCATATATACAGCTAACCGCGGTCATTCACCTCAGCCAAGTCAGGAAATTCCTAACCTACTCCCGGGGAAATCCTGAATATTCTGGGGCACTGGCCTGAGCTGCTTCGGGTCACTGGAAATCCCGGCTTATCTGGGTCATTAGCCTCTCAGGTAAATAACAATGCGACAATGAACTCGAAAATTCCGAGGGAGGTCATTGTCCGATGAGGCATTCAGAAATACAGAGCTGGGTCATTGTCCGATGAGGCATACAAAAAGATAGAGAGCAGAGAAAGACAGAAGATTGTCGGACGAATAATATCTATCTATCTATCTATCTATCTATCTATCTATCTATCTATCTATCTATCTATCTATCTATCTATCTATCTATCTATCTATCTATATAACAAATGTACTAACACAATTCCACCCGACATCCCTTTCATAACAGTTAACGAAGTTTATAACTATATTACTGGCCTTAAAGATAATAACTCATCGGGACTTGATGGAATCAGTAATCGAATATTGCGCTTTGCCGCACCAGCCATTTGTGATTCACTGACATACATATATGTAGTGGTTTTTGATGGTATTGTATGGTTGTTATGTTACCTAGTGTAATGTATGAGGTCAGCTGTGAAGGCTCCTGCGATAAATGTTTATGTGAATTACAGAAGGCCCTTCTTACTACCACTTACGACCTCAAACAGATCTCTTTTACTATCATGAATGTAGCTACGTTAAAAAGTCTAGGGTACTGAAATGTAATGTGTAGTAATATAATATACAGACACATACATGTAATTAATAAGTCTAATAATATTAATAAATTCTATAACACACTGAACTAACTCTGGTGGTTTTAGTTTGAATTTTAACAATTTTTTTTTAAATTTATTAGTTCTGAACCAAGGTTTTAATTTGGTCAGAACATATAAAATGATATGGGGTTATCAATGAAATGCATAAATATGTGGCATAATAAAATGTAATTTGGGTACATAGGTATATTATAAACTGGTTATTATTAATGTTATCTATACTGTCTTTGGGAGAACTAGTACTGGATGTTTCGTTGGGGTGGCGTCATCACGCCCAATCTGTGACTACCAAAATCATTGTCCATTGACTGATGGAATGAGGTAAATGTTTATTTTTCAATAATTATGTCTTTATTTGAAGGTAGAATAGTTGTGAATCTCCAGCAGGCCAGAATGTCACTTATCTCGCCTGTGACGATCTGATACAGGATTCCTGTGGCCCACTCCTCTCCGTAGCTGGAGTACAATGGTAGGCTGCACAGACACAACTGTTAGGTGGCACACACATCTGCTTGTGTACTCTTATATAAGCATTTGGCACCTCTTTAGTGCCAAAACAGAAACTCACAATTCTGAAACAAAAGTTTTGTGCCATGTGTCAGTACTCTATCTACTGAGCCACTCTTATACACAACACAACACAACACTACACAGACTGGGTCAGATCTCTCTGACCAACATAGCACATCTTACCCAGTTGTTTTCACATAGTACCAGTTCCCCAAGACTGCATTGCATCTGATATATGTTCAATAGTTTCCTCTTTTATTCAATAAGATAGGTGATATGTTCCCACTGATCTCAATAATTGATTCGCCTTCCATCGTCTTAGTTAGGTGTCCATATATTATTTGTTTGTCTCTAGACCCTGAACTGCGGCTGGGGACCTAGAGCGAGCACTTACTTGTCGTAATCATTTTACATGATATGGCAGTATCAATCACTCAAAATATTAAAATAAACAAGATAAATGCTTTCATTCTTACCAGAATTCAGAAGTGAGAACACAGTTAATACTAGCAAAACTCAGCTGAGCTGCTGGCTAGAGTATGGCGTCCCACTATATTTTATGTATTCTTCCGTGGAAAACACCACTCGCAATTAATGACTGTGTCACTGGACAGACTTATATAAAATGGCAAAAAATGTGTGTCTCTATCTTGCTAATATGAATACATTTGTCCAATCACAGACTTCCCCTCTACTTTTTTCAAATCCTCAAACTAAAAGTCAAATTTCAGTCAAATCTCAGTCAAGTATGTATTATTGTCTGTTGGTCCGTCTGTCTCTACTTGGTTTTTCACAAAAACACACTTGTTTCTTGGACCAACTACACGCAAAACCTACACAAACCTGCCTCCTAAGTTATTTTTAGCCACAATTCTCCAACCTTCCCCCTCTCGTTCATTCCAGCTTGATTTTTGCATTTCCTTGTCTCAAGGACACAAAATTGAAACTTTAGTGAAAGTATGCACAACAATACTGTTCGCCAGTCTGATGTGAACAATACAGTCTTTCGTCAATATCTTCCATGTTATCTGTCCGTCTGTATAATTAAAAGTATATTATTTCTCTGCTTAAGATGGGCTATCAAACTAGCTAGGTTTTATTTTCATAACATTATTATTGAGAAAAAAACTACTTTTCTCAAGGGTAGCTTTTTTGAAATTTGTTTTCGAACCTTCTCCACGGCGTTTGCCGCTGAATTCAAATAAAACAACCAAGTACCGTAAAACGTCCAAGATATGACTGTTTCGAATAAGAGCTAAGGTCTTTTCTGTCCATTTCCTTACATTGTGTCAACTAGTGGCGTGAATTTTTTTCTTAAACTACAACATGCGTCTTTTTGCCTTTCTAGATTCAAACACGTGTTCAGTCATATTTTTCCTTTTTTATATCTCCGTTTCCCTCCCGTCTACAAGGGTACCGTTTCGTCTGCATGTTTAACTAGTTAGTGTCAATGGCGGTCGGAAATGCGGGTATGGGCGAGCATGTCTCCTAGTATCTTACGCATTATTTTTATCCCTACATGTTATCTTTATAATTGGAGATATTTTAACGTTGTATCACGGTAAATTCATCACAATATATAACTAATGTATCGCAAGGAGTTACTTTCCATCTGTTTTTAAAAGCGCTAAAGTATACCCACTTCTCAAAAAAGGTTCATCTGATTGTAGTAATCTTAGTAATTATAGGCCCATTTCTCTTATATCTTCGCTGTCCAAACCACTGGAAAAACACATCCACAAAACAACACTACAACACCTAGTCAATAATGACCTGCTAATCGGCAGTCAGTCGGGGTTTAGACCAAAGCATTCATGCCACTCAGCCTTAACAAAGATGATAGACAATTGGCACCTAAACATCAATAACGATAATATATGTGGAGCAATATTTGTAGACTTCAAAAAAAAACATTTGATATGATAGATCACGTTATTTTAATCAGAAAATTAGAAACAATGAAAGTAAATATTAAGCTGGTAAAGTTAATTAAATCGTTCCTGACAGACAGACAACAAATAGTGTATTAAAATATTTCCTTGTGGAGCCCAACCGTTGTCAATACAGGTGTTCCTCGGGGCTCTATTCTCGGCCCTCTTCTCTTTACCGTATACATTAATGATCTTCCTCTGCACACCAAACACTCATCATGTGACCTGTTTGCCGATGACTGTACTGTCTATACAAGTGATAAAAGTTGAACCACACTAGAACAATCTTTACAAAACGATACACATAATCTTATTAAGTGGAGCAGCGAGAATCGCATGCAAATAAATATTAGTAAAACAAAATGTATGTTAATATCAACCAGACAAAAACTACAAAACTTGCGGAAAACAACCCTTCTGCTCTACATTGGAACATCACGAATTGAAAACGTAAATGAACACAGAACTCTAGGTCTCACTGTTGACCAACACCTAAGTTGGAACTCACATGTACATGCACTCACAAAGCAAACAGCACAAACAGTTTACCACTTAGCCAAAATTAAACATTTCCTGGATGAGGAGGCAAGGAAAATGTTCTACATATCTCATATACAAACGCGTCTAGACTATTGTTCCACAATCTGGGATGGTTGTTCTGTCTCCAACACAAAAAGGCTCCACTCACTTCAAAAACAAGCAATGCGCCTTGTTGCTGATAAACACCAATCACATTGTATAGATTTATATAATTAACTTCAAATATTACCCCTCGGGAAGCGCTTCCTCTTTAACAAAGGGAAATTTATTCACAAAATCCTGTCACAGAATGCTCCAAAGTATCTTTGGCCGCTTTTAAAATACAATGACAGACGTAGTCAACGCTTAAGCAAATTACAGGCTAGACATATTTAAGACTAGTTTGGCTTACTCAGCTGCTCATCTTTGGAACAATCTTCCCAGTGACCTGAAAAACACGCACAGTCCTTACTCATACAATCGTATACTGTTCAGATACTTTATGAGTGCTGATTATATGCCACCCTAACTGATTGTGTTGTACTTTTATCTAATATACTGTATGGAGGCTCTGTTGATCTAGTTTTTCATTCTTAATTTTATGATCAGGTACTGTTAATGTATGCTGTTATACTTCCTTGTAATGTTGTATTGCCCTTACATTAATACTTTCAGTACGCTGGAGAATGTTTGAGTAACAGTAACAAAAGATGAGCAAGATAAAGGAAGAATGCAAGAGGGGACTATGCCCGATTTTCAACCCTTGGAAAATTAATTGCGTTCGTATATGTCTATCTAACTATCTACCTAGTCTGATTCTGGTCTTGAGTTTGTGACGGCAATGACAGCGAGGAAAGTAACTGTTTACCCCACCTCATCTTGATGAACCTAGTATCATTGCACTCATTGCAGCAGTATCCGCTATGAGACTAAAAGCTGCTCACATCTCGTAAAGTTTTTTCGCGTGCACTGGAAAAAACAGAGTCCTTGAGTCATTCAGTAGCAGACCGTTTGAATATTTCACGAGTTCTTATAACACACCTCTGAATATGTCTCAAATCACTAATTTACTGTATGAGGAATTCGATTTTTATCAGTCTTGTTGTTTGTTTTTTTATTTTATTTTATTTTATTTGTTATTTTATTTTTTTTCATTTTAATTAATTTTTTTTTTAAATTCTTTATTTTTCATTTTTTTTCTTTAATTTATTTTAAAACATACTTTGATTATGATGATTATTGCAAATGTATGATGTTAAATTACTTTTGTAATGATAAATGCATTAATAATACTTAAAGTAAATGTGAGGATGAAAGGATACAGTATGCATGATGAGAGAGATAGGAAGGGCAGAATGTCAGACGGCCTGCGTGCCCAATTCTTAACCCTTTGAAAATAAAGTTCGTTCTATCTATCTATCTATCTATCTATCTATCTATCTATCTATCTATCTATCTATCTATCTATCTATCTATCTATCTATCTATCTATCTATCTATCTATCTATCTATCTATCTATCTATCTATCTATCTATCTATCTATCTATCTATCTATCTTAGCTTTTTCTGCAGCTCATCTGTGGAATAATCTTCCAGACGACCTAAAAACACTTTTAGTCAATATTCATTCAATCACAGACTTTTCAAATACATCATGAGTGCAGATTATATGCCACAATAATTTAGTTATGTTCTTAAATATTTATATAACATCATATGTAGGTTTTAAAGATAATTTTGTCCTGTTTAGTATTAATTATGATAAGGTACTGTAAATGTGTGTAACTGTTATTGTACTGTTACAATGTTGGGATTTTATTTTATTGTAATTTATTGTAATTTTATTATTTAAGTAATATTTAAGATACATGTGAGAATTAATGGATTCAGTATGGAAGATGAGAAAAAGTAAGGGCAGAATGTTAGACGGGCCTGCGTGACCAATTCTAAACCCTTTGAAAATAAAGTTCGTTCGTTCGTTCGTGTTAAAGTTCTATTTTAAGATGCATTAGTCATGTGGGCAATTACGTATCTCAACGCCCTTTGGTGCGTGCAGACTTAATATATTTCGTCTGCAGTTTGTCCTGTTTGCCACCAAACCATAAACAGGTCTCAAGTGGATCTTTAAATTTAAAATCCAGACCTATATGTTATTTATTACATAATCGGTGTATTGGGTTGTTCAAGGACACATTGCTGATTGTTCAAAAGTACTTTGGCCCTAGAATTTTTTTTTCTTTTTGGCACAATCTACCAGTCATGTTGTATTTCAGGCCTTTGTAAATTATTTGTCTTATATTTGCTAATAGGAAAGTTATTTAAGTGGTTGGGTTTATAAAAAAGCTGGGTCGTTCAAAGGACCCCCTTACCAGAAAAGCTTTTGCGGCTGACATAAAGAAACGATATTAATTTGCAGAACTATTATAACCACTATTTGCACAAGTCTGGAAAACGGGGACAACACCATGAGAGTGGAACAAAGGAATAATTGTCAAATTGCCCAAGAAGGGAGATCTTGCAGACTGCATTATTGGAGAGGAATCACTCTTCTCTCAGTTCCCAGCAAAATACTAGGCAGGATAATTATACAAAGAATTTCAAAAGCAGTAGACCACAAACTGAGGAAAGAACAAGCAGGATTTAGTAAGAACAGAAGATGTGTAGATCATATATTCACTCTCATGAACATTATAGAGCAGTGCTCAGAATGGCAAAGACAGTTGTACATTAATTTCGTTGATTTTGAAAAGGCTTTTGACAGCATACATAGGGACAGTTTATGGAAAATACTGAGGGCTTATGGAATTCCAAGCTGCATAGTGTCAATCATAAAAAGCCTCTATGCCAACTTTACGTGTAGTGTTGGGTAGAGCAACCTAACCTTTGAGGTGACGACAGGAGTACGACTGGGATGCCCCTTATCAACCACTCTATTTTTAACCGTCATAAACTTGATGATGCGCCAGACAACAGAGGGCAATCCAAGAGGAATAAGATGGACTACATTTTCTACATTGGAAGATCTGGAATATGCAGATGACATTGCACTACTAGCACATTCACATCAACACATCCAGGAAAAAACGGATAGACTTAATAAGTTTAGCCAGCAGGTGGGCTTGAACATCAATTTAAAGAAGTCAGAGGTCATGACGCTCAATGTGAGCAACCCTGAGCCCATATCAGTAAGGAATCAGCAACTGGTACAGACAGACACCTTCACATACCTAGGATGCATAGTAACACCAGACGGCGGGGCAGGCAAAGACATCAACATCAGAATGAATAAGGCAAGAACAGCCTTTTTTAGCCTAAACAACACCGGTAAGTCCCCTCAATACAGCACAAGGACAAAATTAAGATTATATCAGAGCTGTGTGCTTTCTGTGCTTCTCTATGGTGCGGAATGCTGGAGAGTTACAGAGAAGGAAATGTCGAAATTGTCCTCTTTTCACACAACCTGCCTAAGAAAAATTCACCGAATCTTTTGGCCGAATACCATCACCAACCAAGATCTGCTTACTCGGAGCAAGCAAGAGGACATGCACACCATCATAGCTGGCAGACGCTGGAGCTGGGTTGGCCATGTCCTCAGAAGAGACCCCAATGCCATCACAAGAACAGCTATGCTTTGGACCCCTGAAGGAAAACGAAAGAGAGGCCGACCAAAAACAACCTGGCGGAGGACTGTGGAGGCTGAGATGCAAAAAATGAACCAGAGTTGGGGGACTGTACGAAGGATGGCCGCCGACTAAGCAAAGCGGAATCAATTTGTTGTTGCCCTACAAGACGCCACTAGGCGTGATGGCCACTGACTGCTTTGACGGTCGGCGGCTAAGGATCAAAGAAGAAGAAGAAAAGTTGAAAGGTCGTGAATTCCATAGCAGTGTTATTTATATCTGGTAGATGATCATGTGACCTCCTGTCGTGAAACATGACCACGGCAGATGAGGAACTTTTTTGGGGGGTGCTAAGTAGGTTTTGAATACTTTCACGATTCACTCTCTAAGCGAGGCAATGACGTCGTTAGCAGGGTCCTTGGTCCGATTCCACGGTGAGACCATCACTTCTTATACTTTTCTGTTGTCTAGCGATCTTCTTCTTTCTGTCTTTTGAGTGCCTCCTTGTTGCGTGATAAATTCTCGCAACATCGTTTTATTTCAATATCTATTTTATAACGCAAGGGCAACAACTGCTTGAAATTTATAGTCACTTTTCTCGGTAAGCATTTGTCTTCTCGCGTTGGTATCGAATGCAGTTAAGTTTGAGCTGTGGTCATTTTGCGCTGGACTGCGCATGACTTGTCTTGCTTCTTGGTCGATCGGTTTCCGCCCACCACTAGTGGGGTGAGCGATTTGGAATGGCGAAAGAGATGCCTCGTTGAAGAGGGGATCTCCGCTTGTTTTTGTTCTGTCAGGGATGTGTAGTCCTCTTATGGATATTTCGTTTATTCGGGATAATACCTCTAGTGTATTTGCACATGCCGGGAGGCGTGATATTTCTGTATTTCTTGAAAGCAAGGTAAATTGACATTTTCATTAACTCTATCGATTTTTGGTCGTGAACGATTTCTGGTTCATAGCCTGTCTACGAAAGTCGTCGTCACGAGATGTTTTCCTAGCTCACATGTCGCTGTATTGTGCTGCATCGGTTGATGCAGGCGCGTAACCATTTTGGTCACTGTGGCGTCCACAATAAATAATGAAGAAAAACGTCAACGGCTGTTTCAAGAATCATTGACTTTATACGTCGTGAGTTTACTGACGTCCTATGTGGATTGCCCTGTTATTTTTGTATGAACATTGTTTTGACTGAACACATCTGCACACTACACAAAACCAGACATGCGGATACCATCCATCATCATATGGCATCACACATCACTCCTCTTTACCCATTTTTGTTTGTTTGTTTTTACAAGAGGTCGGAGTGGTTAGGAGGTATGGCGTCCGCCTCGAATTCTAGACGTTACGTGTTCGATTCTCAGTTGAGGGAATATAATTTATGGACATTTATTTTCAGAACCAGTGGTCCTAATGATGTCATACTCCCCCTGGTCTCCTGAACAGTGAGATCGGATGCCTAGCCTTCTTAGATAAGGGTGATAAAATGGGAGGTCCCGTGTGCAAGTTGCGCACGTTAACAATCCCACGGCAGTTCGAAATTGTAAAGAGTAGACCTTTCAGGCCGCTGCCCAGTCAAAATTTAACACACAAAAAATTAGAAACGTACCTACCACAATAATATTTATAGAATGTGCGATTCCTATATACACACATTGGGATTCTCGCCGGTGCTACGGAGTTCTTGCACTGTGCTAAGATCCTACTTGTGTGATCTAGAGGAGAAGACGGAGCACTTATGGAGTTGTCTATGTGCAATGAAGTCGTTAAACTAAAAACAAATTACTTACAGGAATCGGGTTTCCTTCATTATTCAATGATGTCATATTGACACACTATATAAACCTTTGTGCTCTTCGCAATAACCCTTTTATGACAGTTTGTAACTTTCTCATTTAGTGTCATACAATTGGACTGACGTGACATCTGCAAGATGATTTCAATTTGATGCCCATTTACTTCCCGGGCCAGTGAAAACTCTTTTATATAAATACACATAACAAACAAAAATTAGGTCAATGCATATGGCACATGATTGCAGATTCCACATGAGGGACATACCTGCAGGTTGTGCACTTACACGTGTATCCTGGTAGCAAGCTAGAGAAGGCTGAAGGAGCAAGCAAGAAAGACAAAATAAAAAAACAAAACATATTCATGAACAAGTCCTCCCCCCCTCCCAACGTGGACCATGCAGTTACTACCGTAGCGTAGTGGTTACAACACCGCTCTGGCGACCGGGTGATCCAGGATCAAACCCGGGTGACGGCATTTGAGGATTTTTCGTCGACCGGGATTTGGACTGGATTAACTCGAGACTTGGCGAGAACATTTGAAGGAGTGTCGTCGACCAGGGGTTGGCGGCTCCAGAGCCGACCCAGCTGTAATGGGTACCTCCGAAATCGGAGAGTATTTGCCTGAATGGCGAGGGACACCTGTCTCTGTACAAGAAAAAAAGGGATACTCACGTAAAATCAATGTCAGGTTAGACATAAATAATAACCTGAGATTTCGCTTCGAGTATTAGCGGGCGTACGAAAAAAAAAAACAAAAAAACTACCGTAACCGGCCATAATTAAGAAGCTTGTAGCAAATCATTAAAGTTCACTTTTAGCTGTGGCTTCTGTTGCAATTTGTAAGACATGATGAGGTTGGGTGTCTATGATCTAGTTTTTTTTAATGGATGCCTTTTGTCAAGAACTTTCTTGCTAATCTCTCACTTGTCTATCTATCGCCTCTTTTAATCTCCCAAGGGTGATTCATGACACTAATAGCAAAATTATTCATCTGTAATATTTGGAAATGTCCCTTCTTAGGCAAATTGACCATATTAGATATCCTTCGTTTCATTTTGCTGATATTTCTCTCTCCCGGACTTTTTCCAGTAGTTTGTATAATATCTGTGCACAGTTGTTGTCGATATCTGCGTTGATGACCTCTGCTGGAATGTTATCAGAATGTTACACCCGTCTATAAAATAGAAGGGAAATCACAATCTTGATGAGTGACCTAAATGCAAAGATAGGTGCAGAATAGCGGCTTGGGGGAAATTATGGGAAACACGGACTTTGTATAATGAACGAAAATGGAGAACTATTCATTCATGTATGTGCTTTAAATCAACCCAATATAGTAGAAACCATTGAGGATCTCGAGATGTGGATATATAGAAGAACTGGACGCATCTCATGAAAGAGAAGAAAACAAATCAGGAAGTCCTAGAAAATCTTGGTATAAAAATAGAATTTATGAATGAGATCAAATTTAGGCAGCACAAATATTTTGGCCACATTAAAAAAAACATAACACCTTGCAGAAGACCATAACAGAAGAGAGAGTTGAAGGCAAACGTGCAAGAGGAAGACAGCGCTATAAGTGGGAAGATAACATCAAGAGATGGACAGGAAAGAGTCTATCCGAGTGCACCATCAAGACAAGAGATGGACAGGAAAAAAGTCTATCAGAGTGCACCATCAAGACAAGAGATGGACAGGAAAGAGTCTATCAGAGTGTACCATCAAGACAAGAGATGGTCAGGAAAGAGTCTATCAGAGTGTACCATCAAGACAAGAGATGGACAGGAAAGAGTCTATCAGAGTGTACCATCAAGACAAGAGATGGACAGGAAAGAGTCTATCAGAGTGTACCATCAAGACAAGAGATGGTCAAGAAAGAGTCTATCAGAGTGCACCACCAAGACAAGAGATGGTCAAGAAAGAGTCTATCAGAGTGTACCACCAAGACAAGAGATGGTCAAGAAAGAGTCTATCAGAGTGTACCACCAAGACAAGAGATGGTCAAGAAAGAGTCTATCAGAGTGTACCACCAAGACAAGAGATGGTCAAGAAAGAGTCTATCAGAGTGTACCATCAAGACAAGAGATGGACAGGAAAGAGTCTATCCGAGTGTACCATCAAGACAAGAGACAGAAGACGTTGAAGATCCATTACAGCCGACCTTCGTTGTGGACATAACATCAGATTGGTCATATGTGCATAAACAAGAAGTTTAGATTGTCATTAAATGAGGTAAAAGTCTACAGAGGAACAGATGTGGCATAGGATTATTGCCATCTGTTTGCCAAATATAAAAATCCAATAGTATACAACAATACATAGTTACAGGCAACAGTTAATTTATGCGGGAGATCTCAGACATAATACAAGAAGAGAACCATTTATGGTTACAACATTCAATAAGTAACACAGTGCTCCATCAATGGAAGATGTAGCAAATACAGAAGACCACTAGCAACACGTCAAAATATATGGAATGAGACGCGGAGAAGTTCTATGCAAACGAGAACGCCAGCACAAAGCATGGATTACAACACAAACCGTCTATAAGATAAAGGACCGAACAAGAAAACAGTTTTAAACACAAGCAAAAGCAGAAGTTCCAGTGTCAGGCTAATGAAATGTGCAAAACGGTAAGAAAGAACATCAAAAGAGACAAAAGGAAACAATGGACGGAAAATTTCGATGAAGTCATAAATACGCCGGCTTCAAAAATATCACCAGACATCCAGCCAGCAGAAAAACGAGCTTCAAGTTTACCATGAAAGACGGAAGCCGCGCTGGTGTAGTGGTTACCAAACTGCGCTGGCGACCGGGTGACCCAGGATCAAACCCGGGGGAGGACATTTGAAGATTTTTCGTTGGACCGGGATTTGGACTGGATTAACTCGAGCCATGGCGAGACATTTAAAGAAGTGTCGTCGATCAGGGACTGGCGGCTCCTCAGCCGACCCAGCTCTAATGGGTACCTCCGAAATCGGCGAGTATCTGCCTGAATGGCGAGGAACACTTGTCTCTGTACAAGAAAATAAGGGATACTCACGTAAAAATCAGTATCAAGTTAGACATACAAACCTGAGATTTCGCCTCGAGTAATAGCGGGCGTACTATGAAAGACCAACTATGTAAGAGGAGAAACAACTTCTTATGATGGCAAGGAATTAAACTATACTACTCGTCAAAAGTCAAGGGCCACCCTATTATTTTCAATACACTTTTATATAAGCGCAAAGAATGATTAAATGAAGGAAGTTTTTAGTAAAAATGGATGCAATATCTTCCTCTGACAGTCCTCTATGCACGTTAAGCATAAAAACAACTCACCGACAACCATGGTGATCACGTGCAATTTGGTTTGCTGACCATAAATTCACATTTTTAATCTGTTTTTTCAAACTTCCGTAGAACCAAACAGGTGAAGTAATCGTGCTGATTGACATTCCACGTGCAATGGCGACTTTTCGTGAACAGAGTTCACTCTTAATTTGTTTTGTAATCAGCAGACTTAGGGTAGTTTCATCACTTGCAAAAACCATGCTACCGAGAAGAAGTCTTGACACCTTACAAAGAATGAGGGCTATAGCGTGGGTTGAAAGTGGTTTATCTGTCCGTGAGGTTGCTAGACGGCTTGCAGTGTCACACTCTACTATCCAAAGAATTTTGGAGAGATTTCAGGCCACAGGAAGTGTGGAGGATTGCCACCGGCCAGGTCACCCTAGATGCACCAATAGACATGATGACCGGTACCTCTTGTTGTCAGCCCTGCGCCATCGAACAGTGACTTGTTCCACTCTAAGAGGTCAGCTGAGACAAACTGTAAACGTTAATGTCAGTCAAAGCACAATTCGCAGACGTTTACATGAATTTGGACTGGCTGCTCGACGTCCTGCAGTCAGAATCCCTCTTACTCCTGCTCATCGCAGAGCCCGTGTTGCTTGGTGTCGCGAGCACATCCGATGGACAAGGCAACAATGGAGTCAAGTTCTCTTCACTGATGAATCTCGCTTCACTGTGTCATTCAATGATGGCAGGATTCGAGTTTGGAGACGACCAGGAGAGCGATTTACTGATCACACAATTCGAGAGGTGGATCGTTATGGTAGGGGTTCTGTCACTGTCTGGGGAGGCTTCTACAGGCACGGCAGGACCCCACTCTACATCATCCAAGGCAACTTGACCAGCCCAAGATACCAGAACGAAATCTTGAGACCAATTGTTCAGCCTGCTCTGGAGGCCATAGGTGGTAATGCCATCCTCCAAGATGATAACGCTCGACCCCATCGAGCTCGTGTGGTGAATGAGTTTATTCAGCAACATGGGATCATCAGGATGGCGTGGCCAGCTCATTCACCTGACCTTTCTCCGATTGAGCACCTCTGGGATGTCCTTGGTCGAAGATTGTCAACAAAGCACCCCCTGCCAATGGATGTTGCACAGCTGACTGCATTTCTGCTTCAGGAATGGCAAGCTGTTCCTCAGGATACTCTTCGGACCCTTGTGGACTCGATGTGTCTATGCTGTCTTGCATGCCTTGCTGAAAACGGTGGTCATACCCGATTTTGAAATGTCTATTTGTCCAATATCTATTGTGACTTTTGAAAAGGTGGGTGACACACTTCACAGCTTCATTGCGTTTTAAGGTGTGTTTCTATTTCTTTACGTGGCATGTCAATTTGGTATTCAATAAATGCCGTTTTGACTGATACCAATTACGTTTATATCAGATTTGTTTTATGGTTTCAACCAAGGTTTTTCTAAGTGGCCCTTGACTTTTGACGAGTAGTATTCTTTAAATATAACGTTGTTTTTTTTTACTAGAGTTGCGGAGTTTATCGCTCTGTCGCATCCAATGTCAAATTGACGAATTTTTCGCATTTTCTACATTGTAGATCTGAGTGGATTTTCTGCCATTCCGAAACAAGATGAGTGAACCCAGGGACTCATCACGACCTGTAAAGAGCAGCTTCCTTAGCTTCCCTCCCTTGTCATCTATCCATTGTGAATCTTCTTGGAAACAACCAGCCAAATAAAATCAGCAGTTAATTTTGAAGTTCTTGTAGTCTACAGTGTTGTTCTGCGTGCTACTGGCACTACGGTCTCTATCTTTCTCTGCTCGGCCTGCTCCGTCTGCCCGTTTTATCAACGACGCAATACCTACCTGTTTGCCAGACATTCTATTGTGTCAAGTCGTGCTGACCGTATTATGTTATAATTCCAAGTGCGTATGAACGCCTCTAAACTTATTGTAGTTACTAGCATCAAACTTAGAGACTTTGCCTATATATTTTTAGAACCGCTGCTGATGCAAATTTTCAGTCACCCACTACGAATCGCTACAATGATTCAGGGTCGTTGTTAGTTGTCTAACACTGGAATTCACGCAAGAGCAACATTAATTCGTTTGCATCCCTAGCTCAGAGATGGAACATTTGATTTTTTTCCATCGCTTTTTTTAATAACCAGAATGAATAGACAAAGTGTAACAGAAATTAAGGGCACAATGTTAAATAGGCCTGCAAACTAAATACTGTAACAATTTTGTAAATCTTTTGCCTTTGTTTGTTCGTTCTGTCTTATCTTTGTTTGTTTCCCCTTGTCAACATTTATAAGCAATATGTTATTCATTTCTGGATTTGAACTTTAGGGATATCAAAGGCAGCTGAACTTTTCTTGCAAGTAGGTATCCATAAAAACGTAGACAAGCTTTATTATTGTTATTGTAGATCAGAATCGACCTCTCTCCACACCGGGCAAACCAATAGGTGCTCAGTCTCCCTCAGCAAATGTCCAAGGGCATGAATGCTGATTATTCCTGTAGCGCGCTGGTTGTATACACGCCGGACCCATCCTCTCATACGTCCATCCCTGGTAGTTTTACGTCTCATGCCGAATTCCAGCAGTTTGAGTTGTATTGATTTATCGACTGTAGTGTTCATCTCTAACAAGTGATCGTTAAATGTCTTTGTAATCTCTTTCTTATCCTTATCAAGTGCCCTATTATGGTTTTTCTCGAGGCTAGCCTGTAATTGCTCTCATTGCCTCATAGTCTTGCATGACCAGGGCAGTAGATACACACCAGTTCCTGAAAGGTTGAGGCCTCTATGTATATTCTCCATTCGTGCCGTAGCCATCAGTTATGGTCAACAACTAAGTATGTCACGTTTAAAACATTCTTTTCTCTGTTCTGGTGTTTTCAATGCGGTGACTTCCTAACATAAAATATGACACAGGACCATTACAAGGGAAAAAGAAACGAAGTATTTCTCTTGAAAGGAAAAAGTATTTTTAATATTCGTCAAGTGAGTGTGTATTGCATACAGTAAATACTACCCAAAAAAAAAATGCCATAAAAATATGTAATATATCTGACAGCAGAATAATACAAAGATACAGTACAACAATCATGGCTTCGTGTTTCAAATTATTGATTGCCCTTATTATATAGAATAATATACACACGCCTGCCTTAAAACATATCACTGCAAGTGTAATTTAACACACAAAAAAGCGCTTAAAAATATTCAAGTTTTGTTTCTAACTCTTTTTCGCCCTCTTGATCAATCTGTTCTTAATCTGGACTTGTCTTTGGTTAACGGTGATGTATGATTAGGACTGGCTACAACATTTGCTGAATATCTTAGAGGACATATTCTGAAACAGTAACAGAAGATATAATAAATCACTAAATTTGTGGTATTAAAATTGATTGTTTTTTAACTACCAGATCCGTCTTAATTATCCATCTCAGCTAACATTTAGTTCTGTTTAGAAAATTAAAAAGGAGAAAAGAAGAGTTCTACTTTTATAATTCATCAAATATCACGAAACTATACCAAATGTATACAAGCTGAATACAAATGTCTTTATTCACTTGGAAAGAATTCAAGACTAATTAAGAGAAGATCCAGAAATATGTCTCCGACTTATAAGGAAAAGACTTCATATATGTCAACGAATGCAAAACCACCATACAGCGGATGGTCCTCTTGCGTTGAGCATATGCATATGCTCATACAACCGTGATTTCTGTAGCATTTTGTTTTACATGATGAGAGTTGGCAGCCTCATGTGTAACCTCACATTAATCATGCACAACCTCATATTAATCATGCACAACCTCATATTAATCATGCACATCCTCATATTAATCATGCACCTCATTTTAATCATGCACAAACTCATAATACTCATGCACAACCCCATATTAATCATACACAACCCCATATTAATAATGAACAACCTCATAATAATCATACACAACCTCACATTAACCATACACAACCTCATAATAATCAGGCACAACCTCATATAATCATGCACAACCTCATAATAAGCATGCACAACCCATACTAGTTATGCACAACAACATACTAATCAAGCACAACCTCAATAATCATGCACAACTCATATTAATCATGCACAACCACATAATAATCATACACAACCTCATCTTAATCACACATAACCTGATATTAATCACACACAACCTCATAACAATCATGCATAACTCACATTAATCATGCACAACCTCATATTAATCATGCGCAACCCATATTAATCAAGCACAACTCATATTAATCATGCACAACCGATATTAATTATGCACAACCGCATCTTAATCGTGTCTTACGACATGCCATTGGAAGAAATTGTCCTTGTGCTTTCTTGTCTCCTCTAAGCCGGTTGATGGACTACATGGCATCAGGACAAATGTCACTGAATATAATTGTATGACGCTGGGATCCTTAGATGCGTCATCATAATCAATTTACTTTTTGCTCATTATGGAGAATGGTGTCATCACATTAGCTGGTCTCCTTGTAGGAATCCGGCATCAAGAAGTCACATGTTCCTGCAAGTGCTTTCTGTTGAAATTTGTCACGGCTGCCTCAAAGATCGTTGTCAAGGCTGCTTCTTAGATGATAGTCATAGCTGCCTCATATACCATAGTCATAGTTGCCTCATAGATCATACATAGCTGTCCTATAGATCATAGTCATAGCTGTCTCATAGAACAAAGTCATAGCTGTCTCATAGATCATAGTCATAGATATCCTATAGATCATAGTCATAGCTGTCTCACAGATCATAGTCATAACTGCCTCATAGATCATAGTCATAGCTGCATCATAGGTCATACTCAAAGCTGCCTTATAGATCATACTCATAGCTGCCTCAAAGATCATAGTCAAAGCTGCCTCATAGATCATATTCATGGCTGCCTCATAGATCATCGTCATATCTGTCTCATAGATCGTAGTCATAGCTGTCTCATAGATCATATAGATCTTAGTCATAACTGTCCTATAGATCATAGTCATAGCTGTCTCATAGATCATAGTCATAGCTGCATAGATCATAGTCATAGCTGCCTCATAGATCATAGTCATAGCTGCCTCATAGATCATAGTCATAGCTGTCCTGTAGATCATAGTCATAGCTCCTCATAGATCATGGTCATAGCTGCCTCATAGATCATATAGCTGTCATATAGATCATAGTGATAGCTGTCTCATAGATCACATTCATAGCTGCCTCATAGATCATAGTCATAGCTGCCTCAAAGATCATATGTGACCTCGCAATGCTCAGATGTATAGTTACATCTGAGTTATACAATAAAAAATTAACGTATAATAGGGAAATAGTGAACAATACAACATCGCTGCATGCTCCGTCTGGAGCATTGTTTTCAGATAATATATAAGTTACAATAATAAAACATAAACTTAACTATAATGTAGAACGAAACATGCAGTAGTATTTTCTCACATTTAATTGTAACAAAACTGAAACGGATGTTCGCAATAGTCTAACAAAATGAAATAGAAAGTTAGTTTAAAAACTCACAAACATACAGTAATTATTTCTCACAATTTAATTGTTACAAAACTAAAAGTTAGGTTCACCATAAGTTGACACTGGAGTCGCGAGCTGTCAATCATGTTACTCGGTTAGGCAAAACAACAGGCAGCACTCGTGTATAGGAAGCATTACGTGCAGGTCACTGCGGTCTGCAGATGTGCAGGGGAAAGCTCACTCAGTACCACCATCGAGCGAAACGTAGTGGCAGTTGTATACGTAAGTTATTTATACTGTTGTCTAACACATAACTAATTCTCCAGATCTAAGGGTCTTTTATATTTGGACATGCGCCCTAATGTAACAGACTAGGTTGAACGGGACGCGCCTCGCCAAAACGAGGCAAAACTTTATTTTTTTTTTAAATAAATAAATTAAAAATTAAAAATTTGTATACGATTGGTTCTCACATTTTCAGAGAGCACTTTAAAATAACATCCCAAAAACAAAGACAAAGTAATTCATTTTGAGTGACACATTATTACATTTATAGGAAAAGGAATGTAGATGTTACTATAAACAGTGGACACCTATCTACAACGACACCTGCAATGGTACAATTGAGTCGTTAAAGTAGGACGTGAGAACGACAAAAATACATGCTGAAATCGGCATTTTACACTATTGTCAGGTTTACAGAAATCATGGACTCCTGACATTTTCCCACATCAGCAGAAAAAAACAGGGGCCAGGTGCAAAATGAGGGTTACAAATACTGGTGTAAGAACGGTCAAGAGAGGGAGAGAGAGAGAGAGAGAGAGAGAGAGAGAGAGAGAGAGCGGTCGGGTTAGAGCTAGAGATTTTAGAGATTCAGATACAGATTTTACCGAGAGAGCTTAGAAATAAAACAACTAAAAATATAGGAAGTTTGTTATAGGCCCGTTCACTGGACTAGCCAGTGCAGGGACAAATGATAAAGTAAAAAAGATGTGTAGATTTGAATAGAACGTTTTGTAGAGATTAGCTGAAAAATAAAATAAAATAAAAGTTAAGAAGAGTATTTCTAGATAACGTTAGCTAGTGTTAGAATAACTTGTCTTTCAAGTATAGAATACTGGAGAGAGTATTTTCATAGAGTTTTGTAGTTTTGGGGCGACTCTGTAGTGCTCTGATATACTTTAGTAGGGCGAATTATTTGTTGAGTAATAGATTTTTTGGCATCAGTCTGAATATTCCATGTAACTCTGAGGATTGTAATAAAAGTAAGAAAGAGCGGAAAACTAGTGAAAACAATATTACATTAGTGAGAGATAGCAAGGAAATCTCATCACGACAGCAGAGGGACAGGAAAAAGATGGGCAGAGCATTTCAGAGAAACTCTGAACAAGGAACCACCAGAGACACAATTGAATGCTCCTGAGGCTGAACATGATCTAGATGTAAATATAGACATTCCACGAAAAGAAGAAATCATCACTGCAATCAAAGGGTTGAAGAATGGAAAAGCTCCTGGCCATGATAACTTAAATGCAGAGCTATTTAAGACAGACCCTGAGCTAGCAGCAGAACTATTAGAACAACTATTTGCACAAGTCTGGAAAACAGGGACAACACAAACGGAGTGGAACAAAGGAATAATTGTCAAATTGCCCAAGAAGGGAGATCTTGCTGACTGCAATAATTGGAGAGAAATCACTCTTCTCTCAGTTCCCAGCAAAATACTAGGCAGGATAATTATACAGAAAATTTTCAAAGCAGTAGACCACAAACTGAGGAAAGAACCAGCAGGATTTAGAAAGAACAGAAGATGTGTAGATCATAAATTTACCCTCAGGAACAGTATAGAGCAGTGCTCAGAATGGCAAAGACAGCTGTACATTAATTTCGTTGATTTTGAAAAGGCTTTTGACAGTATACATAGCTGCCTCATAGTTGCAGAATAGTTTATGGAAAATACTGAGGGCTTATGGAATTTCAAGCTGCATAGTGTCAATCATAAAAAGCCTCTATGCCAACTTTACGTGTAGCGTTGGGCAGAGCAACCTAACGTTTGAGGTGAAGACAGGAGTACGACAGGGATGCCCCTTATCAACCACTCTATTTTTAACAGTCATATACTGGGTGATGCGCCTGTCACAGAGGTTTATTGATCGTAAATTGCCTATATCCTCTTCTTTTTCTTTCACCCGTATCCTCTATCTTTATTATCACTCTTTACCTTTTTCCTGTATTTTTCGCATCCATTCGTTTGCGAGAAATAAAATTTTTCCCATTCTCACTTTCGCCAGTTTCGTTTCTCATTTAGAAACGCATTTCATTGCTGATTAAACTGAGAACGCAGTTATGACGTAACGTGTCAGCCCCTACACGGGACGCAGAGTGTTAGAATGCATTCCGTCAGACAGGGGAGCAGACAGCTGTCTACAGTTTCCCCTGGGACAGTGTTACTTCGGCTAAGTTTCTGGGCCTGAAGTGTGAGAATTCACTCCGTCAGACAAGATGAGGAGACATTTGTCTGGTAGTTTGCATCTGACATGGAGTTTTCAAGGTAGATTCTCAGTGTCAGGTGATATGATACTCACGCTCCACGGCCAGAGTTGGCGTAAGGTGCGATAAAGCAAAGTGACAGTTGTGGTTCTCAGGATGAGTTTCTCGGGGAGGTGTGAAAAACTGCTTCTGCACTGGAGACGGGTTGTCTGAGATTCGCAAACTGACACGCACCCTCTCGGTCAGCAGGTGGCAGTTACGGCATGCGTTTAGGTGTTAAACGTAAGCGTTAAAGACGGAAAGGGGAGGCTATTGCGTAGTTTATGGAAGTGGCGTACCTCTTGGTCTGGTGTTTCATGTATACTGGAGGGAGTTAGATTTCATTTTCACTCAGTGACTTCGCAGTCAAGACTAGAACAAGCCTTCGTTCGATTTCTTGAATCTCTGTTGATAGAGATGGCATTTAGTTTGGTCGAGGTGGTTTAAGTTCTTAGTAGTTCTGTGTTGAGGTAAATGTTATATATATATTGTATTAATATCTGGTATTTTGTGGGGTGTTTAAAGTGTTGAATCGCTTGTTTTATTTCACTGGTTAGATTTGGTGCAGAGCGCTTAATTTATATAGTCTGTGTTGTTTTGTGGTGACGGGTTACAGTGGAAAACAGAGATTGTATTTCTAGCTTGGACTCAGTCGGCTGTTGAGGAATTTGATTTTGCTGCTGGGGTGGTCAGACGAGAATAATTTTTCCAAACTGACTTGTGAGTGCTAGAGGCCTCGTGAGTGTTGACGGAATACGCACGTATTCCTAGTTCAGGAGGATTGATGATTTTTAAATATAGCTTAGTGCAAGGAAGGTTTAAGTGATGGGTCAAGCGGTACGCTTGCAGTTTAAAAATGTAAGTTATGGTGAGTACATGATATGTAAAATATTTCATATGTGTTTTCTTTATTCAGTGAATGCTGTGGTACCCAAATTTTGCCGGCGTTTAGTACAGAGACATACCTGTGAGAAACATAAACATTTTTATCTTTTAACCACGTGGGTTTACAAGTTAACACCTGTCTGACAGTGCGTGTGTCTTCATAAATAGACAGAGTACAACTCTCACTAACGGGTTTTATTAAAGACTAAGTGTTTTATACTGGGCCTTTGAGCCAGATCAGATTTCTGCACAAACTCTATGTACAAATTTAGCCGTTGTGGCAAGTAACATATTAACGTCAGTAACATTCCGACGGAGTTTCGACTGGTGGTGTGGTGACCAAATGTAGTCCTTTCCTGAGAGTAGACACGGATCTGACATTCCTCAATTCTGGAAACCTAGGCTATTGACACTGTGCTCGTTGCTAATGTTTCGTGCCTGGACAGTTTTGGTGTGACCTAAACAGACATCCGAAAAATAAGAACACCCAAGGAGTCGTTCCCGGAAGCAGAGAAATCATCCTGTCTTTTTGGAACTGGGGATTTCTTGGTCAAGGAATGCCCTTGACGAGTCTGTAGGTGAATGTCCTAGGAATTGTATTACCAGAAGTGGCTATCTAAGCTGTGAGTATGAACATGTGCACGTGTGCTCGGCTGAATGAATAAAGTGAATGCAGGACGGAGTGATTTTTTATTGTTGTAATTGGGCACCCATTTTGCTATCTTAACTTTCTGTAGGCTAGTATTGCTAATCTTATTTCCCTTAAAATAGAGCAGAGATGTCAAGTCTGTCCATACCTTAAGAAGGGGAAATATTAGGCTTAATCCTATGTATCCTTGATTCCTTGGGGCTATCACTTTCTTCCAACAGGACTGTGGGCATACCTCGAGGGATAAGATCTAACTGTGGGTCTATCATTTCTTGTAGAAATTCCTTGATTGTTATGACTATTTGTATAGGTTTTGATGTAATTTCTATGTGTTGTGAAGAAATTTTAGATGATAATTAAAATTTCTCTTGAAATTAATCAGCGTGTTGGTCAGCTCGTTCTAGAATATTTATATAATCATTGTCATAGTTTTCCCACGTCTGTACGTCTAACTGTCGTCTTATGTGTTTATGTATGTGAGTGGATATATATATTTCATATATATATATGTGTGTAGACTGTCTGACTCAATCTAAATCTGTCGTAGAAGATAGGTGAAAGAGAGAAGATTTCTTGATTTCAGAGACAGCCTCTATCACATTTCTACCATCTCACTCGTGGAAATCTATTGCTATTACTACTTCTCACTGTGACTATCACTTATTCTAATCTCTAATCTATTCAGAAGGGACCAACCCAAGTCTTAATTCCCCTATCGAAAATCTACGACAGCGCCAGACAACAGAGGGCAGTCCAAGAGGAATAAGATGGACTACATTTTCTACATTGGAAGATCTGGAATATGCAGATGACATAGCACTACTAGCACATTCAAATCAACGCATCCAGGACTTAATAAGTATAGCGGGAGCCGCGCTAGCGTAGTGGTTACAACACCGCTCTGGCGACCGGGTGATTCAGGATCAAACCCGGGCGACGGCATTTGAGGATTTTTCGTCGACCGGGAATTGGACTGGATTAACTCGAGACCTGGCAACCACATTTGAAGGAGTGTTGTCGACCAGGGATTGGCGGCTCCTGAGCCGACCCAGCTGCAATGGGTACCTCCGAAATCGGAGAGTATTTGCCTGAATGGCGAGGGACACCTGTCTCTGTACAAGTAAAAAGGGATACTCACGTAAAATCAATGTCAGGTTAGACATAGTAATAACCTGAGATTTCGCCTCGAGTATTAGCGGGCGTACGAAAAAAAAAAAAAAAAAAAAAAAAAAAAAAAAATAAGTATAGCCAGCAAGTGGGCTAAAGAAGAGAGAGGTCATGACGCTCATCAATGTGAGCAACCCTGAGCCCATATCAGTAAGGAATCGTCAACTGGAACAGACAGACACCTACACATACCTAGGATGCATAGTAACACCAGACGGCGGAGCAAGCAAAGACATCAACAACAGAATGAACAAAGCAAGAACAGCCTTCTTTAGGCTAAACTACATCTGGAAGTCCTCTCAGTACAGCACAAGCACAAAATTAAGATTATATCAGAGCTGTGTGCTTTCTGTGCTTCTCTGTGGGGCGGAATGCTGGAGATTGACAGAGAAGGAAATGTTGAAATTGTCCTCTTTTCACAGAACATTCATAAGAAAAATTCTCCGAATCTTTTGACCGATACCATCACCAACCAAGATCTGCTTACTCGGAGCAAGCAAGAGCACATGCATACCATCATAGCTGGCAGACGCTGGAGCTGGGTTGGCCATGTCCTCAGAAGAGACCCCGATGCCATCACAATGAACAGGTATGCTATGGACCCCTGAAGGAAAACGAAAGAGAGGCCGACCAAAAACAGCTTCGTGGAGGACTGTGGAGGCTGAGATGCAAAGAATGAACCAGGGTTGGGGCACTGTACGAAGGATGGCCACTGACCGAGCAAAGTGGAATCAATTTGTGGTTCCCTACAAGACGCCACCAGGCGTGATGGCCACTGACTGCTCTGACGGTCGGCGGCTAAGGATCAAAGAAGAAGAAGAAAAAGAGATATTGGTTCTCAAGCTGTTAACAATGATCTTTACCCGCTGAAGTGAATAGTGATTCACAGGCAGCTCTTGAATCGAATCATTTTAAGGATAATTTTATTCTGTGTGTTAACGCTATAGAATATGTAATGACTATTTATTTCTTCACGTAGTTGGTGGAGCGGTTGTAGTGAAGTGATAATGTGTGATCCTGCAAAATGCCAGGCAATAAATAGTGGTGAATTTATTCCAATCTTTGATGCTTTTGATGCCACTTGTAAATAAACATTTTGAAATCCACTGACTCGATACATAACTATAGATACTGTAAAACGTAATGAGAAATGTTCATTGAATATGAAGAAAGATGATAATTGTCACAGATTGCATCCCCTGGTTTACAGTAGTGGTCCAACAGTGGCCAAAACTCAAGAGTACTTGAAATGGGTCTTCAAAGGTGTCTACCTTTGCACAAGATTACTCTTGGCAGATTTGTAAATAGAAAGGTAATGGCGTTTTTATGACATAGGAGTCTTCACAAGATTTCAGAAAAGCGAAAACAATGCTGCAATGGTTGTGCACATTAATTCTAGGATCTACCGACAACTTTTGTGAAGAATTAAGCAATGATTAATCTTAGGTCGTTCAAGCCCCCACCTCTTATTTACACAGTGGAAATCTTATTATTATGGTATAGCGCTGTTTAGAGTGTGTTTAATAAATTGACTGAGACAAACATGCAGTACATTTAAAATGATTGAAGCGAAGTTAAATTTGAATATTAACAAATAAGAGATTTAATAATCATTTAGTTTTAACTAGGGTTAAAATAATTGAACAGTTTAAAAGAAAGTGTTCATCATTGAATGATAGTAGGTTTTATGAAAAAAAGTTCACTTTGGCAGCTTATACGTTTCACTTAGCTGCCGCGTTTCTATGTTAGTCCACATCTACACTCACTTTGTTCCAGAGATTAGTACCCTCACTATAACCACCACCAACAAACTATGGTAAAAGAATAGAAACGAAACGCTCTCCTGAGTATTGCGTTTCCCAACACATACCTATGTGTCCCCTTTTCTATTCCACCATCCCCCTAGTTCCCTACCTCAGAATTTACCCTCGATGAGAATTAACTATAATCCCTCGATAGAAAACTCTCTTTACATTTAAATTGAATAGCTTTTATAGTTACTTTATATTTAATTGAAAATGTTAATAGTACAGATAGAATATGTTTACATTTACATCTCCACTGATTGAAAAGTGTTCACAATATAAATTGAATAGGATTTCATTTATGTTTACACTGATTTGAAAAGTTTGAAACTTCCATTAATTTTAAAGTGAATTTGTTTACATAGACATTTATACTGGTTTGAAACTGTAAGTATTATAATTAGAGTGTGCATCATGTTTTTCATCTTTCCCTCCCTTCTCCATATGGAACTTGGGACTACCAACGCGTTTTAGTTCTCTTTAAGAAACTAGCAATAAATCAGTCACCAGCCCGTGCAGTGATGGTTTATGAAATCATCATTCTATACGCTAAGGTTGCCAGTCTCAAATGACTTGGACCTCCACTAGCAATTTTCACACATTAATTGTCACATGGTAATATATACTATTATTACTACCCTGTATGTCCTTGTATCTCCAAAATGTGTCACCCAGACAAATAATCTCCTTTCTATCGCGTACCCTGACCTTATCCGCAATTAGCAAATACGCCGGACGATTTTCGTGTTAACTGGTAGCCGCCAAGGTTTGGTACAAAGGAATTTTACCAACCTGCCTGTCGTTAACATTATCTCTGCCGCTCCTTGCAAAACTTTAGGGAAGTGACATAGCTGCCTCATAGATCATAGTCCTAGCTGCCTCATAGATCAGTCATAATTGCCTCATAGATCATAGTCATAGTTGCCTCATAGATCATGATCATTATCTTCTTCTTCTTTAAGAGCCATATCAGTTAGTAGCCATCACGCCTTGTGGTGTCTTGTAGGGCAGCAAAAAATTGCTTCCACTTTTTCGGTCTGCAGCCATTCTTTGTACAGTGACCCAGCTATAGATAATTCTTTGCATCTCGGCTTCCATATTTCTCTGCCAAGTAGTTTTTGGTCGGCCTATCTTTTGCTTTCCTTCGGGGGTCCATTGCATAGCTCTTCTTGTGAAGACAACAGGGTCTCTTCTGAGGACGTGGCTAACCCAACTCCAGTGTCTGCAAGCTATTATGGTCCCATGTGAATCGTAATAATACCAGGCTGGTTAAACAGGTCAGCGGATAATACTTTTATCACTTACGTCGTCTAACCATCTTTGATAGAGACGATCTTTGTTGACACAAGGTGATCGCGCACGATCAATGGAAAGAAAGCCAGATTGGCTGTCTAAGAAATCAGTCTGAAGAATTACGCAGGAATATATGTAATCGCTTCCGCTGGACATTCTCTGTATCAATATTACAGATAACTTCCGATGAGACAATATGGGCAGAAGGTATTAGCGCAGGAAATGAGTTTACCGACGTGTTTGTGAGTTTGCATTAAAATTCAATCGGAAGTATTACGACATATATGGTAGAGGACACGCGTTTAAATTTTAAAATTGATATTTTAAAACACACGGGGGATAGAAATGCTTTAACACACCGACCCACATTATTCTAAAGTGCGTACCATTGGTTTAATTTGAGAGCCGGAACAGACTTTGATTTTCATTGGCAAGTTGGTCTAAAAGTGCAATCTGGGATTTGAACTGAGAAATGGAAATATAATCTAAAGAAATCGGAGACACAAATCAGACTGCATCGCGACGTCGAATTAGCAACTCCCAGTAGCCAGAGAGAAGGATCGGATAACGTATTCCAGAATTAATAGTTACAGATGAAAGTATTTGGGCGTCTTTATAACTTAAAAGAGAACCCGCATTTTTAAATACAAAGACTGGATACTTAAGGAATCAGAATCAAGTCATAAGAGGAATAATACAATTTCCCAGACAAAAGTTCGAAGCATCTAATGAAAGTGCTAAGCCCATACATCTGTGCGAGGAGATTGTAAATCCCATTTTAATTTTTAAAACGCTGAAAATTGTATTGCAGGGCAGAAATGTAAAAAGACAATTATGCCTATTTCTTTATCCTGATGAAATAAAGATTTCGTTCATTCGCTCGTCAGTTCCAGCTTCTGGTTCCTTATTATAATGGGCTCAGGACTGTACACATTGAGTCTTATGACCTCTGTCTTCTTTAGACTGATATTCAGACTCACCTGCTGGCTATACTTATTCAGTCTATGTGTTTTTCTTGGATGTGTTGATGTGAATGTGCGAGTAGTGCAATGTCATCTGCAAATTCCAGATCTTCTAGTGAAGAAAACATTGTCCGTCTAATTCCTTTTGGACTGCCCTCTGTTGTCTGTCGCATCGCCCAGTCTATGACTGTCAAAAATAAAGTTGTCGATAAGAGGAATCCCTTTCGTACTCCTGTCTTCACCTAAAAATTAAGATTGCTCAACACAACACTGCATATAAAGTTAGTGTGACGTATAATGGAAAAGAGTATGAACCTGAAGGTATTCCAGCAGAGCATCACAGAAGATATCGACACGGCTACAGAGAAGTTATAGAAATAACTTGGCAAAGTCTGGGAAAAGGAAGAGATACCAGCAGAATGGAAGGAAGGATATCTGGTTACATTACCTAAGAAGGGAAATTTACAAGAGTGCACACATTATAGAGGAATAATGTTACTATCAGTGCCAGGAAAAGTATTAAACAGGATTATCCTTGAGAGATTAAAAGAGTCCATAGACGAGAAACTAAGAGATGAACAAGCAGGTTTTCGACAAAACAGATATTATACAGACCAGATAGCCACTTTGAGAATAATAGTTTAACAAAGTCTGGAATGGAATTCACCACTATACATCGGATTTGTGGACTACGAAAAGACATTTGACAGTGTAGACAGAGAATCACTTTGGAAATTGATGAGGCAATATGGAGTTCCTCTGAAGATCATTAATTTAATAAAGAAAACATATGAAGACATGACATGCAGAGTTCTTCACCAAGGACAGCTTACAGAACCGTTTGGGATAAAAACGGGAGTGCGACATGGATGCCTCTTGTCTCCATTTCCTTTCTTACTAGCAATAGACTGGGTTATGAGATCATCGACAACGCACAACAGAAATGGAATCCAGTGGACTCTGACTAAGCAGTTGGATGATCTGGATTTTGCTGATGACTTGGTTCTTCTGTCACATAACCGTAATCAGATGCAGGATAAATTGAAAACACTCGATGAGAGGTCACAGCAATTGGGTCTGAAAATACACAGGGAAAAGACAAAAATAATGCGAATAAATGCAGGTATTGATAATAGGGTTGAACTTGAAGAAACATCAATACAAGATGTAGAATCGTACACATATCTTGGCAGCAATATAGACAAAATTGGAGGGACATACAGTTTATATCAAACTAAGAATACAAAAAGCAAGAGGAGCTTTCATTGCATTGGGAAATATATGGAGATCAAGAGAAATCGGATCCAACACGAAAATAAGAATCCTCAACTCAAATGTGAAGTCAGTCCTATTGTATGGCTCTGAGACATGGAGAACAACAAAGACAACAACCAAAAAGCTACAGACTTTCATAAATGGGTGCGTGCGTAGAATAGAAGGATTAAAATGGTATGACAAGGCTACCAACGTGGAACTGAGGACAAGAACTAGACAAGTGCCAGTGGAACAAGAGATGAGAAGAAGACGATGGCGATGGATAGGACACACACTGAGGAAACCTGTTGATAGCATTACAAGGCAGTCCTTGTTCTGGAACCCCCAGGGCAAGAGAGGCAGAGTTAGACCAAGAAGCACACGGAGAAGAGAACTGGAAACAGAGGTGAAAATGATGAGAACGTGGAAAGAACTTGAGATGATGGCACGTGACAGGAGGACTTGGCATTTGTTTGTTGAAGGCATATGCCCCTATGGGAGAGGAGGGTTATGAATGAATGAATAATGGAAATATAGCCTACATTATATGATAGCCTTTCGTGACTTCGTAGCGTTCTATGATTTGCTAGCAAAACCGTGCATTTACAGCCCGTGTTTACTCACTCTTTAATCCACGCCTCTTTTCCTTGAACATAAACAAACGAAGTTGTTTACCAACTTTCGCAACCTGCCAGTCATAACAGAGAGCGAATCAGGTTTGTTTATAAAGTTTCTCACGCGAGCTGATCTGTTAATCATCGGATAACTGACAGACCACACGTGAAAAACACCTGACCTTTTTGGAGTAGTCGCTCGGGCAAATATATTTCCCCGAGTACCCTTTGAAGTTCGTACACGGAGGGGAGTTCACTCTTTGATCTTCAGATACGGGCAAAATCTCCGAGAACCCCGTTACAAGGTTTTAAGTCTCTGATGTCGATTAATTCACTGTGGTTTTCAAGCGGTAAAACTAGGGAAATAAAATAAAGCGTAGCTATTTTTACCAGATGAGCAGTTAGAATGTAATTTCCATATCCCACTTTCTCGCATAAGAAGGGATGGTTTTAGTTGACTAAGTATACACAAGGCGTGACTGATAGTGACAGAAAAAGAATTCACTGTTATTTGCTTTTGTGTATTTACTATAAGTGACTATTGTTTCATATCATACGACTAAAGAAACCGACGCCGACAATTTAATAGCTATTAACGACAGACGATATTTATGTAAGTGCGCGTACGGATAATTAAATAATAATTGACATTGTACACTGATCGTTAAAGCGCGTAAGGGGCGGGGAGGGTTGTATACCTTCATCCGACCAGAAATCGCCGCGTTAGCGAAAAGCTGACCATATAGGTGTAAAGAAAGTCACCGTGAGCCTTTTAAATTTAATCAGGACTGACGAAGTTAATAAGAGATCGTCTTGTCCCCGTCTGTGTGCATATATGTAGATATATGTAGAACAGTAGCATTTTTTAAAATATATATTCTTTTTTTTTAGCAGACCTGATCACAAGAGCGGCCAGAGGTCTATTGATAAGGTTGATAATGTTGGATTTTTTATTCCCGTTAATGATATCCACCAAAAGATAGATATAAGTGGATGGAAGCAGACATCATCATCATCATCAGTTGATAAGATCTCTATGGTGTTGTTTGCTCCACTGTAGTGTATGGAATGTCAACTTGACCTACGCAGTGGTGTGTAGACATGGATTGAGTGTACAATGTGCGAATGATGATAAGGGTTCGTGTTGTTGACAAATGTTCTTTTCTCACACTCATGTATGACTGGAAGTCATCGACACCAACGACTGTGTACCTTTTCTAAAGTTTAATTGGACGTACACACTCGACAGCACAGATAGTGACAAATCACAGGTTGGCATAATACATCATAGTACAGTGGATAAATGGTCTTGCAATGTTATGTTACATGGGCACTCATGTAGATTAATATTATAATGGACTGTCAGTAGCCAAGCCCTCAGCATCGCCCATACATATAAATCATCTGACTTCACTGACTGAGCACGTCAGCTTATAAACAATATTTCAGATGGCTTCTAAACCTAATCTCGTTTAGCGACGATTCTCCCACATAATGTTCAGCACATATTTTTTTCATATAATAATATTGAACCGCTAATAACGGGTTCTCATGTGTAGCAGTGATCTCTGGACTAAACAAGCGATAATACGGGCATCCCCTTTCTCTTCTTGAAAGTCGCTACATGTTTTGGTTCCAAGATGGCTTCACTCGTGAACTGTCACTCACGTTTGGATGCAGATAATGAATCTGTCCTAAAGTTAGTCATTCATAAAACATTGCATTGCTCTGTAGATTTGATCATGAACAATTGACTGCATTCTACAGAATATAGTGCTGCTAGGAATCGAAGTCGTTTTCATCGAGTCAAATATATTCTCTTAGACATTCAAATCGTAACTATCGAAAATGGTGGCTTCGATCGAGAGTTCATAAGAGTGTCTTTGATTACCTTGGTAGAGGAAATATGGAACTGCCATTCCTTGGCAATATGAATAAACACTGGGGTAAAGCATACACGATAGGTCTAGACGACTATCACTTTCCCCACAAATACTGAGATCACTTTTTCCCGGCGACAGGCCGACATAGGAAACACACAGTCCCTATCAGGACGAAGCCAAATCACACCACACTCTAGCGACACATCCGCCGAATAGCCTTTGACCTCTCTAGAGACAACAGAACATATAGTTCGACTTAGATATGTAAAGATATACAGATATAAGACAGACTCGTCCTACTCAGACAAACAATACACATAAATTCAGGCCATAGATATTCTGAAGCAAGAACAATCTATTATTACCCAAACAACGAATAAATCGCAGTAAAATGGATTTATCCGCGGAGTTTGATCGAAGAGATGGCACAACTTTCAAGGGAAGTAACTCAATAATGACTTTCCCTTAAGCACAAAAAAATTACCTATGTATAATATTGTAAGATATCAAAGACTGCACGTAACAGTCTTACCACACCTCCCGGGAAAAAAAAAAAAATGGAACATTTTTTTTTTTTTGAAATACATCTAGGAGCAACGTACAATAGGCTCACAACGCATGAATAATGCGCAGATGAAAATATCAGGAATACCTATAACGCCTAATATGAGGCTAAGTCGACTTATGGAGCGACTGGTGAGAATGTGTCTCATAAACTGAGAGAAATTATTTCTCTACAAGTATATTTTTCCAGGAAGGTGTCATCAAAGTATAATACAATTCTGGCAATTACACAATGCCTAAAAAATTCATATCATCATTTCGTATTAGATATCTTAAATTTATGATTTATGAAGAAAAAATCATCAAAGCACAGCGGTGAATAAACATCCATGAACCGCTATGTAGTGATACAATCATTATATTATTAAATTACAAATGTGTATCTATCATGATATAGAAAAGGAACTACTATAGAACTAGACATATCAAGAAGTCTAAGCCCTAATAGTTATGTGGAATCATGTGGGCATCTTGACAGAATGTCTGCCATCACATTATCTGATCCACGAATAGCTCGCACAGAGAAATGAAAAGGTTGAAGAGCAATTGCATATCGAGTAGACCTCGAGCTCTTCAAATTCTTACTCTGTATAGCAGTAAGAGCTTTTTGGTCGGTTTCTACTATGAAATGTGCGCCTAGAAGGAATCTCTGTAGTTTGAGGATCGACCAAACCATAGCTAATAGCTCACGGTCTAAAACCGAATAATTCCTTTCTGCCGCATTAAGTTTTCTGGAAATATACATTACAGGATGCAGAGTTCCAGAGTACTCTTGCATTAGTGCCGCTCCAATCCCAGTGGATGAAGCGTCACTACGAAGAACGAATGTCTTATCTTTAGTGGGTAGCACTAAAATAGGTGGTGTTGAAAACAATGTTTTAATCTTATCCAGAGAGCATTGGCATTCCTGAGACCAGTGGACCACATTAGGCGAACCTTTCTTTAGAAGTGTTGAGAGAGGTGCCATGATAGAGGATAGATTCTGAATGAATCTGCCATAAAATTGAATAAGACCTAACAGACTTCTCACCTGTTTTTTAGTCTTAGGGATTGAGATGTTAAGTATCTTACTAGTATTATGGTCCTCTGTCTTTAGGAAACCATGACCAACTCGGTGGCCTAGGAAAGAAATTTCGCTAAAACCAATATAGGCTTTAGAGGGTTTCGCTGTCAGGTTGTGCTCACGCAAAGTAGACAGCAATTCATCTAACCCTGAATAGTGATCTTCCCAAGTATCGCTGAAAAGACAGATGTCGTCTAGATATGCAATGACATCTGACCGATAAGATAGGATTCGGCGCATCATGCGTACGAACGTAGCTGGTGCGTTCATAAGACCGAAAGGCATAAAATTCCATTGGAACAAACCTCTAGGTGTTGAAAAAGCCGTGAGAGGTTTGGCGCGTTCAGATAAAGGAACTTGCCAATATCCTTTAGACAAATCAAGTTTAGTGAAAAAATGAGATTTGGAGAGTCGAGTAAGTAGCTCTTCCAGTAAAGGCATAGGTTCGGCATCGAACTTCGTTACTTGATTCAATTTTCGATAGTCAACGCAAAGACGTATGTTATTGTCTTTTTTACGCACAATAACCATCGGCGAAGAATATGCAGAGGTGGATGGTTCGATTATTTTCAAATCTATCATCTCATCCAACTCTTTCTCGACCTGTGCTTGAAAATGTATAGGTATAGGATAAGGTCTAACCCTAATAGGAGTATGGTCAGTTAGAACAATGTCATGTTGAATGACATTCGTTTGTCCAGGGATGTCAGTGAGTACATCCTGAAATGTTTGCAACATAGTTGAAACTTGTCGCTGTTCTCCTAGAGACAAATCAGGAGAGACAGTAACGTTCTTCCATGATTCACTGGAATGAAGTGGGATCATTGGAAGAGGAAGATTTACATCTGAAAAACTTGTTTCCTCATCCTGTATCACGGACAGTGATGAGTAATGACCATGTTGTACTGGAGAATTGTCCGTTGCTTGGAAAATGGGTTGCAAATAATCCGGACGTTCATGGAATTCAGTAAGCATATTGATGTGGAAGGTTTTATGCTTCCCATCAATATCGACAATATAGTCGACATCGGAAATTTTCGATATTATATCGTACGGACCTTTCCAAGAAATAAGTAATCTGTTTTCCCTACAAGGTAGTAATACAAATGCTTTGTCACCAGGACAAAGTTGTCGTAAGCATCTCTTCTTATTGGCAAATTGCCTTGCCTTCTGTTTCGCAAATTCAGAAGAAGAAGTTGCTAATTTGCATGCTTCGATAATTTTTTGTCTCAACGCGATGACATATTCGTAGGATGACTTTGTGTCATCGTCAATATTGTCAGATGTTATGAGATCGTGAAGCAACGACATAGGGCCACGCGGACGCGCGCCAAAGACGAGTTCAAAGGGAGAAAATCCCGTATGTTCATTGGGTACCTCTCTGTAAGCGAAGAGGGCCGCAGGTAAAACTCTGTCCCAGTCTTGAGGATGATCCTCAGTTATCTTCCCCAGTAAGTTTTTAAGTGTTCTATTAAGGCGTTCGACCATACCATTAGACATTGGATGGTAGATACTACTTAAAGATCTATCTATCTGCAGGGTAGACATTACTTGAGACATGGTATCTGATATTAGTTGGGTGCCATGGTCTGACAATATCTCTCCGGGGAACCCCAGACGAGAAAATATAAGCCAAAGAGCATCTGCAATATCAGCAGTAGTAATGCTCTTCAGAGGAATAGCCTCTGGCCAACGTGTGCACATATCAACACACGTCAAGATAAACTGATGTCCTCTGGCAGACTTGATCTTAAATGGACCAATAATGTCTATAGCCATTTTTTGGAACGGCCGAATAGGAATGTCCGCCGCCTGAATGGGTGCAGCATGCCGTGGACCTTTGGATTTAACTTCCTGACATACTTTACAAGATCGACAATAAATACGTATGTCCTTGTTTACCAATGGCCAAAAGAAAGCCGCAAGGACTCTTGACTTAGTACGGGAAAAACCCATGTGTCCAGCACACTGAGAGTCGTGAGCGTGCTGCAAAATTTTAACTCTCAAATTCTTGGGAACCAGGATTTGAGAATGACTTGACGTAATGGAGTCTTGAACCATACGTACAAGTACGCCATTCTTCTTTGTAATCCACGATTTACGACTTGTGTCTTTATTCGGATCACCTTTAGTTGCAAGAATGAAGAATTTCTTCAGAGTGGGATCATCTTCTTGCTGTTTTATAAACGAGTCACGAGAAATTACCAAGGGATTATCTTGGTTATGCACTTCATTATCTTCAATAGATGAAGTTTGAGGCACATTAAGAGCCTGAGCTCTAGTGACTACAGCGTTAGCAATCTGCATGTTTTGCCTTTCCCACGTGGAAATTTGTTGCGGAGTGCATTCCTTGACTCCATGAATGCGACCGATGATGAGGTCAGCGATCGGATTCGGAAGAAGACATGCGTGTACATCTCCCGTAAAGAAAGGAGTAGCAATCCTAATGATAGCAGTAGAGTATTTCTCTAATGTGCCGCCAAATGTTACACATTTGACTACTTGTCCAGTGGCACGGGAAGGATCTACGAGTGACTGCCTAACACCAATTGTGGTGCATCCAGAATCAAATAGCACAGAGACTGGATTGTTATTCACTAAACCCTTATGTAAGACAAGAGAACCTCTTCCATCATGCGCGACTGATGCCGGAAGAGCAGGAAGAGGATGGCCACAGCTTAAAGTAGACACTGTGGTTGGCTCAAATAACGTTTTGCATTGGGGGCACTGAGATGCTCTCCCAAAATCAAAAGCGGCACATGCCATATTACTAGCATCATTATTATCTTTACTCTGTTTATAGGCTTCATGGGACTCTTGTTGTACAGAGTTTGCCTGAAAATGTGGTTTTTTATGTCTTTTGTTTTGAGATCTACCTCGGTTATTATCACCTCTGTAGTTATTGTTACCTCTATTGTAACCCCTATTTGGGTTTGAGTCATAGTTCCCTTGGTTACCATTATCATATTCATTATAATGAGTATCTCTGTAATTATGATCTTGTTGACTCCAAGACGGATAACCCTGATAGTTTCTATAATTACTTCCTCTACGGAAATTCCTATAATTATGACCACCCCTGTGTCGAGAGCTATCAGGTCGTCTCCAGTTCTTTGAAGAAGAACCCTGAAATGATTGGTTACCTTGGTTTTGATAACTATTATGGTTACCTTTTTTATCAAATCTGTTTTGAGGTCCCTGAAATCTGTGTGAATAATTGGGATTGTATGGTGTTGCTGAAGCAACTGGCATACTCTCCTTAATCTTAGTGTTGCCAAAAGTCACGTCGGGGTGTGCAGTGACATATTGGGAACAATATTCTTCCATTTCTTTTAGAGATTTGGGTTTACGCTCATGTATAAATTCAAGGAAAGGTTTGTTCACACATGACATAATCTTATCTCTGAGCAACAAATCCATAAGTCCTTCATACGTTTTTTCTGTTTTGGAAAGCTCAATCCAACGATCAACTGTGAGACGTGCCTTTGCAGTGAATTCTGAGAATTCTACACCCGTCTCAGGTACCATCGTCTTAAATAAAAGGCGATAGCCTTCCTCACTTAGCTGATATTTTTTTATCAAAGCCGCCCTAATGACATCATAATTATCCTTATCTGCTTCTCCTACAAGGCATAATCTAGTCAAAGATTCACCTTTCAAGTTTTCTGATAATTGATTAGCGTATTGTGATTTATCCACATTATGTGTACGACAAGAACGTTCAAATCTATCCAGCCAGAATGTAATATCGTCACTGGACTGATTGAACGGTGGAACCTTAACCTTGTAAGTAGAAGGTTTACCATTACCACTAGATGCCTGATTAACATTACTCATACTTGTCAATCTCAATTTCTCCAACTCAAATTCATGTTCTCTTATTGCTTTTTTCTCTTCAGCATCTAATCTTTTTTGTTCAGCCTCCCTGTCTAATCTTTTTTGTTCAGCTTCCCTGTCCAATCTTTTTTGTTCAGCTTCACTGTCTAATCTTTTTTGTTCAGCCGCAGCTTCTCTTTCTAATTTTTTTTGTTCAGCTTCAAATCTCCTTTCCTCCATCTGCATCTGCAATTTCTTTTGTTCAGCAGCAGCCTCAGCTTCTCTTTCTAATCTTTTCTCTTCCGCCATAGCTTTTCTTTCTTCTGCAGCTAATCTTTTCTCTTCTGCCATAGCTCTTCTCTCTTCTGCAGCTAATGCTTTGTCATATTGAGCAACTGCCCATTGTTCTAATTGTTGACCAGTTTTATCAAGGGCTTTCCCTTGTATAATGAAGTATTCTAATGTAGACATGGTGTCTAACAATAATACTAATCACCTGAAATAATAATAATACCACAAGTTCTCAATGACTTGATTAATCAGTATACTATCCCAATATCTGTGGGTCACAAGCCTTTAATAAGGTCTTGTATAATAGTAATAATAATCAGGTACTGGTTTATACCATAATCCAAGTGCAGTGCACAGGCAATTGTGTCTTATGAAATATACCTATATAAAACATATGTCAACCAACAGAATACATAAAGTACAAATAGGACTGACAATACAAGAACGTTTGCAGAAATCAAAATAAATCAAATAGGGAAATCAATGAAAATAATCACTGAATCTGCAAAGAATAACAACACAAATGACGTCACAATATATGAATATAAATTGTGAATAGAACTGAAAGATAGAAAAGAGTAGACCAACAAATTACAAACAACTCAAAACAAAACTAAAGAACAAAGAAATATTACAAAAATAACAATAATTACAGTCTTCACAGCTAACACAAAAGCAACAGTTGTCGCAGCAAATTTTCAATCAAGAAAATTGCACCTATAGAAAACGCCCACAACGGACCCTCTATGACGTGGGATATTCTGTTGTGAGGACGCCGCCCAACCTTAAACACAACCCGCTGACATAGAAACTAACATACTATACAAACAAATAACATGTAAACATAAATATATATAAATTATGTGTATGATAGTATGTGTTGCAAAATAGGCTCAGTTTTACAGTAATGGCAAAGTTATTTTTATGAACATAAACAAACTGCCACTTTATTCAATTAAACATTCTGGCCTTAAATATTAAAGTTCATATATGGAAAACAAGAAGATCCATCGATGAAAATAGGACTTCTTAGTACACAAATACTGTCTTCCTGTTAACATTGACAAGAATTGATCCAACTGTTCTGTGAAACTCTGTAATGTCTAATGTAAAAACTGTCAACAACGCTGGCCTACATACTGCATTCACTTGACAGGTCACGTGACGAAGTGTTGACAAAGAGCAAACCAATACTGCAAGTGTGTCGTATCAGCCACAGGAAACGGTCTGGTATCGGTAATCTGTTGACTTCTGAACTTCTGCGAGGTCAAACCCAGAAAGCTGGTCCACCAGTTGATAAGGTTGATAATGTTGGATTTTTTATTCCCGTTAATGATATCCACCAAAAGATAGATATAAGTGGATGGAAGCAGACATCATCATCATCATCAGTTGATAAGATCTCTATGGTGTTGTTTGCTCCACTGTAGTGTATGGAATGTCAACTTGACCTACGCAGTGGTGTGTAGACATGGATTGAGTGTACAATGTGCGAATGATGATAAGGGTTCGTGTTGTTGACAAATGTTCTTTTCTCACACTCATGTATGACTGGAAGTCATCGACACCAACGACTGTGTACCTTTTCTAAAGTTTAATTGGACGTACACACTCGACAGCACAGATAGTGACAAATCACAGGTTGGCATAATACATCATAGTACAGTGGATAAATGGTCTTGCAATGTTATGTTACATGGGCACTCATGTAGATTAATATTATAATGGACTGTCAGTAGCCAAGCCCTCAGCATCGCCCATACATATAAATCATCTGACTTCACTGACTGAGCACGTCAGCTTATAAACAATATTTCAGATGGCTTCTAAACCTAATCTCGTTTAGCGACGATTCTCCCACATAATGTTCAGCACATATTTTTTTCATATAATAATATTGAACCGCTAATAACGGGTTCTCATGTGTAGCAGTGATCTCTGGACTAAACAAGCGATAATACGGGCATCCCCTTTCTCTTCTTGAAAGTCGCTACATGTTTTGGTTCCAAGATGGCTTCACTCGTGAACTGTCACTCACGTTTGGATGCAGATAATGAATCTGTCCTAAAGTTAGTCATTCATAAAACATTGCATTGCTCTGTAGATTTGATCATGAACAATTGACTGCATTCTACAGAATATAGTGCTGCTAGGAATCGAAGTCGTTTTCATCGAGTCAAATATATTCTCTTAGACATTCAAATCGTAACTATCGAAAATGGTGGCTTCGATCGAGAGTTCATAAGAGTGTCTTTGATTACCTTGGTAGAGGAAATATGGAACTGCCATTCCTTGGCAATATGAATAAACACTGGGGTAAAGCATACACGATAGGTCTAGACGACTATCACTTTCCCCACAAATACTGAGATCACTTTTTCCCGGCGACAGGCCGACATAGGAAACACACAGTCCCTATCAGGACGAAGCCAAATCACACCACACTCTAGCGACACATCCGCCGAATAGCCTTTGACCTCTCTAGAGACAACAGAACATATAGTTCGACTTAGATATGTAAAGATATACAGATATAAGACAGACTCGTCCTACTCAGACAAACAATACACATAAATTCAGGCCATAGATATTCTGAAGCAAGAACAATCTATTATTACCCAAACAACGAATAAATCGCAGAAAAATGGATTTATCCGCGGAGTTTGATCGAAGAGATGGCACAACTTTCAAGGGAAGTAACTCAATAATGACTTTCCCTTAAGCACAAAAAAATTACCTATGTATAATATTGTAAGATATCAAAGACTGCACGTAACATCTATTTTGGTCCTTTTCTTCATATACTGAATGGTTAATGTAGTCTTTTCTTGGCTTGTGCGTCCCCAAGTTCATTTGTGAACAGGATTGGTCAAAGATTTACCAGAAACATTTTAACTTGTACTTTTAACTGGACTTATCAATACCCAGATAATTTGTTCAATTTATCAGCCCACAGGGGTTGTGCAGAAATAATAACACTATCTGACTTTTGTCAGTCGTATCAGCGGATTCATCCAGAAAGTTACACTGTTTCAAAATCGGCACTCACCATAGAACCAGCCGATGGGATTTACCATCATTTATCAATTGTAACAGTTATTTAGCAACCAGATGTTTCCCAATACTGGAAGTATTTTCCTCTTTTAACTGTGAACCCAAATTCACGTTCTTCTACATCAACTATTTGGCGCTGACACTTATTCATCCAGGGAAAATTAAATTATCAAATTCGATATATATATATATATATATATATATATATATATATATATATATATATATATATATATATATATATATATATATATATATGGATGTCACAGTATAGATGTTCTACAAAATATTACGTTGGTCACGCTGTAAGTGGTGACATTGAGATAATTGACAAACCCGTCTTGGTCATGTGACATGAAAGGAAGTACGCCCGAATTCTGGCGCCGAAAGTTAGTTGAGTTTCTGGATACCGACCGGAGAGGTCGCTGTGTTGTTCCCTGTCAGCATTTTCGCTGGGATATTTGGATGCCATTATTGTTCATGGACAGTGCTTGTCATTTATTCATGTGGTCAAGTTTAGTTTGCATATGTCTAGAACAGTGGTGTAGTTTCTAGCAGCATTCTTTCATAATTCATTAATGAGAAGCCATTTGTAGTTAAGTATGGCTTTATTAGATAGCAGAACTTAGCCGGTGAGCGAAAGTCACTGTGTTGTTCATTCGGTATGACATACCCGCAGTTGTGTTAATGGTAAATTGCGTTGTTGATTATCGCAAGTTATTTTGGCATCCATATTGCATTGTGTTGCATATGTATTTCTAGCCGTGTGTGGCTACGTTGTGTGCATGATTATTTATTAAAGGGAACTTAGCCTATTACAGGTGTTATGGTCAGTTTATGTCAGCTAGTCTTTGTTGTGGTCGTACTCCTAGATAATGAGTCTTGATATTGCTAATGTTATGATCCATAGGCTGATGGTGATAAATCCACAATATTACTAGTTCTGACAATATATGTATATATATATATATATATATATATATATATATATATATATATATATATATATATATATATATAGGATAATTGTATTTCCAAGGGATATCACCAAGAGTAGGTAAGGAGTGATTGAGTGGCCACGTATGACAGAGAGAGTGAATAATTTTCTTGGTTACAAGACTTGTACCAACCTGGTTTTTGTGCTTAAAATTGGTTACTTTACTGAGTAGCATTAGTAGAAACTTTGTTTTCCCTTACTGTCTTTTCTGTAACATAATGCTAACCTTTGACCTTTGGGTTATTAACTTTGTGGGTTTTTTTCTCAATAAGGGGAGGGCACATTTATTCTGTTATTTTCTTATGCACGTAACTCTGATTTTATTGTATTTGATCTTTCTTTAGATATTTGATGTTGTCAAGTTTAAATGATAATAAACAACAAAGAAAACTTTCCTTAACCCTCTATTGGGCCTTGTTGCCATTTGGCAACATACCGTTTAAAGTCATCTATTTCACTATCCGGCGTTCAAATTAATAATTTTTTTGTTTTATTGTGTTCTAGAAACATTCCCAATTTTAAATTACCGGGTAACTCATTTGTCGGAGAAATACTTTTTTTTCACGCACTCTTTTGTCAAGGCATGGTAGCTGGTTTGCAAGATCGAATTGAGAGGTGAGTTTACTTCACATTATTTTTTAAAATTCCTTATGAAAACGGTGTATAAAAAATATGTTGAGTAACTTAAACCACTTATCTTTGTAACAAATGCTTTAATAGTTATAAATAAATAAAATAAGTTACTCTTATTTTACATTTTAGGTATGTTGCCATTTGGCAACAAAAGTCGATTAAGGAATAAAAACCACTTCATGTTGCCAATTGGCAACAGTTGCTTTTTACCTAATAAATGATATTTAATGTTGTATTTCTCTGTAATCAACAACATTAGTATTTTATTCTCATTATAATTGATTAAACTTCATCATTTAAAAAAAAGTTGTTATTTGCAATTTTATGTATCCTAAAAAGGTCAATGTAAATAGTAGAATTACCAGTATAAATTACTAATAATATTGTAAATGAATAAAACATATTTACTTCATCTAGACTTGACTTTTAGAACTAAACTACACATGATAACCACTAAAATTGCCAGTAATCACAAAACATAATGTATCATCAGATGAGATTAAACAATTTTGTGATGAAAAACTTTTGAATTACAAAATGTATATGTTGTCATTTTTTTTAAAATTTTTTTTTACAGTTAAACACAATGGATCCTCAAAAGTTTTACAGCCAAAAGACTACAATCTATAGACCAATACCTGAGGCTTCTAGCGATAGTGAGCTGTCAGACAGTGAGGCTGAAGACATCCTGGATAACACGTGGCAACCCGGCCCTTCCTCGGACACAACCGATTCAGGTTTGTTGAATTTAATTGATGTTTTTTTTTTTAATGTGGCCACTTTATTTCAGACTGCAGTTGTAGCCTTGTCCATCAGTGTACAACCTATGTACAGTTTCAGCCTAGTCCATCAGGTACTAAATATCGGCTGACGGAGACTTACTTGTGGAACGCTTTATACCATAATGTGGATTAGAATAATTTTTATCATTATTACTATTATCAGAATAATAACATGTACACCAGTATACCAATAAATGATTGTTTATGTTGCCAGATAATTAATATCTTTGTTTTCTTTTTTTTCAGAATCATCTGCATCAGAGCTGGAGGACACAGATGTAACCTTTGATCGTCGTCGGATGCTATGGAGACACCGTGAAGCCTCAGATGTATCTTCTGAAGCTCCGCCCTTCTCTGGTGATTCGGCACACGTATCAGTTACCTCAGAACCAATAGAATACTTCCGCAGATTCATTGATGATGATACAATGGCACATATGGTCACTGAATCAAACAAGTACAGCATCCAGAAAAACATCATGAAGCCTCTCAGATTGAGCCAGCCAGAACTGGAACAGTTTTTTGGAATTGCGTTTATGATGAGTATTGTTAGAATGCCCAGTTGTAAATTGTACTGGGACTCTACAACGCGCTATGGACTTGTTGCTGATACTATGACGAACAAGAGGTTTAAAGAAATCAAAAGTAACATTCACTGCAATGACAACAACAAGCAGCAAGACAATGAAGGCGACAAATTGTTCAAATTAAGACCTTTAGTTGACGCTCTGAAAGTGAAATTCAATTCAATCAAACCAGCAGAAAGGCTGAGCATTGATGAGCAAGTTATCCCATTCAAAGGTCAATCATCTCTGCGTCAGTACAACCCAAAGAAACCCAAAAAGTGGGGCTATAAAGTCTTCGTTTGTTCAAGCATTTCTGGTTTGATTCATGATTTTGAAATTTACACTGGAAAAATTGACGTGTGTCCTGGCCAACCTGATTTAGGAGCATCAGCTAATATCGTGCTGAGACTTCTTCAACGTATCCCTAAAAATGTGTGGCATAAAGTATATTTTGACAACTGGTTTAATTCGCCAGCATTGCAGGCATGCCTCTGGAAACAAGGCATTGCATGTCTTGGCACTGTCCGCGCAAACCGGCTGAAAGGGTGTAATCTGTGTTCCGATAAGGAACTGAAAACGAAAGGAAGAGGGTCATCTGTTGTTTGTACTGCAGCAACAAACGGAGCCACATTGAAAGCTATCAAATGGTATGACAATAAAGCAGTCACACTGCTAAGCACCTATGCAGCAGTTGAACCAGAATGTGTAGTCAGAAGATGGGACAGAAAAGCCAAGAAGGAAATACACATTTCTTGCCCTGCAGCTGTGAAAGAATATAACATGTTCATGGGAGGGGTAGATTTGCTGGACTCCTTGCTGGCACTCTATCGTATACCTATTAGATCCAAGAAATGGTACCACAGAATATTGTTTCATTTCCTGGATGTTTCTGTGGTGCAAGCTTGGCTAACTTATTGTTCAGATGTGTGTAAGGATGGTATGGAAAAAAAGGACAGACTACCATTAGTTGATTTCAAGTTGCAGATTGCTTTGTGTCTCCTAAAAGCAGGAAAAAGTGAAAATAATAAAAGGGGAAGGCCATCAGGAAGCACTGAGACACAGCTGGTGGCTAAAAAGAAGAGAGGGCAAACAGCAAATGTACCTCCTTTTCATGTCAGAACTGACAATGTTGGCCACAGCCCCAATTCCGTCACCAACAAAGGGAGATGCAAACTTCCTGGATGCAAGGGGTACTCCAGAAACTGTCTGTGAGAAGTGTAACCTACACTTGTGCCTCAATAAACATTCAAACTGTTTCAAAGTATTTCATGAAACATGAGTGTGGAGCTGTGATTGAGTCACGAGACAGAAGATTTTTTTTTTTCAGTAACTATATGTTTCATTGTATGTGTGGCATTTTCTGTATAAATTACACTTAACTTCATGAAGTTTCACAAATTTTGTTGTCTGCTATTTACTGTTTAAATATTAAATGTAGGTAGGGAGTAAAAAAAGGTGAAATAGATGTTGTTAGACATAAAAACATAGTTAAAAGATATATGTTGCCAAATGGCAACAATAAATGTTCCCAACCTTAATGGTGATTTGTTGCCAATTGGCAACATACCCATAAAACACTAACTAAACATTTTTTTGCCCAAAATTAACCTTCACACCACTTTTCAGACATGGGACAGCCACAAAAACCACTCCAAGAATTTTTTTTCCAACTATTTCATAAATGGCCCAATAGAGGGTTAAACTATCACCTGTGAAAAATTTATTTCTCACACCTTTCTTCTCACGTACTTATCAATATCCACTCTACTCAGACGGCCCAAAAATAACTCTCAAACCTATCCGTACGACAGTTATCATAGACGCCTTTTATGATGGAAACAGTGCAACTGGGAATTCTATAAGCCCTCAGTATTTTCTATAGGCTGTCACTGTGTATGCTGTCAAAAGCCTTTTTAAAATCATCAAAGTTGATGTACAGTTGTATCTGTCATTCCGATCACTGCACTATAATGTTCTTGATCCTGAATATACGATCTGCACATCTTCTGTTCTTTCTGAACCCTGCTTGTTCTTTCCTTAGTTTATGGTCTACTGCTTTTGAACTTCTCTTGATAATTATCCTGCCTAATATTTTACTGGTAACTGAGAGGAGACTAATTCCTCTCCAGCTGTTGCAGTCTGCAAGGTCATCTTTCTTAGGCAATTTGACAATGATTCATTTACGCCACTCTGTTGGTGTTGTCTCTGTTTTCAGACTTGTGCAAATAGTGGTTCTAAAAGTTCTGCTGCTGGTTCATGATCTGCCTTGACTAACTCAGCATTTAAATTGTCGTGACCAGGGGCTTTCGCATTCTTTAACCCTTTGATAGCGGTGATGATTTCTTTGCTTTGTGGAATGGTCGTATTTACGTCTAGATCATTTTCAGCCTCAGAAATTAAGCTGCATCTCTGGGGGGTTCCTTATTCAGTGTTTCTCTGAAGTGCTCTGCCCATCTTGTTTCCTGCCCCGTGCTCTTGTGATGAGATTTCCTTTCTCGTCTCTCACTAACGTAATATTGTTTGCATCCTGTTTTCCACTGATAGTTTTAGTTATTTTATGTACTGTGCTTTGTTCATTTCTCAGTGCTGCCTCTTCTGCCTGTCTTGCAAGATCAACCAGAAATTTCCTTTTGTTGGCTCGGGTTTGACGTTTTACTTCCTTGTCCAGCTGACAGTACTGTTTGCTATATATTTAATTTAACCTGGGAGACTTTGCTTCTATTTTCTTTCATTTCGTTTTTTCTTTTCTATTCGCTATGGTGTTTAACGTTTATTGTGTTATCCAAACTTGTGTCTTTCTTTCCTGGAATCCCAAGCATGATTCGCTGCTTTCCTTATATACAGTTGACTTGACTTGACTTGACTTTGATCCACTGTCATTGGGCGTCAGCTCTTGGTGACCTTGATGCCATTATGGGGTGCTGCGCAGTTCATATAAGCTGTTCTGGGTTGCTATAAAGTGTATTGTCTAAGGACAGGTTGTGTAGTATGAGTTGTCTCATTCCCTGGAGTGCGGGGCACTGTAGTAGATGGTGTTCTACTACTGGCTCCAACGGGTTTGGGCAGTGTCTACATTTTGTTATATTTTGTGAACACATTCTATTTCTGTGGCCATTTAGTGTAGATTGACTTGTTCTCAATCTGAAAATTTTGGTTTGATATCTTCATTCGATATGATTGATAGCATCTTCCTTATTTGGGGCTGTTAGGTGTATGAAGAGTCTTCTTCCTGTTTTAGCCTATGCCAACGTGTTCAGCCAATCTCCTTTACAGTTGTTTTTGATTATTTGTTTTATTGTTATCATATTCAATGGTTGGCTAATTTGTGGCATTGTTGCTCCCTTCTTTGCTAGTCTATCAGCTACTTCATTCAATGTGATGTTTAAGTGGCTAGGTATCCATTGCATGTAGATTTCTGTTCCATACAAGTTCCTAATTTTGTGGCATGTTTGTTGAACCTTCTTGATATTATTGATTGAGTTGGTTTTCCAGTTTTCTTTTGCCAAGAGGGCAGCCCGCGAGTCTGAGAATAATACAACATTATTTGGTTCTATTTCGTTTAGTTCAAAGATTCTAGTTAGGGTTTTCTGGATGGCGACCACTTCGGCTTCATAGTTTGTGCAGCGTCTGCAATTTTAAATTGGTTCTTCTGTACTGGGTGGGATGATTATGGCCTCATATCCAGCATTTTTGGCTGCTGTTTTAAAAGCTGATTCGTCTGTGTAATCATGGATAATATCTTCTTCATAGTGGCAGAAGGTTTCCGTAGAAAGTTTTTTCAGCAGTGAAGGTATGAGGCTTTTATTTGCGGTTGCAGAAGGTTTGCGTGTATTACTGATCTTTTTAGTTCTATGTGGGGTTGTAAGTCAGGTACAGCTTGAGTATGAAGTGTAATCTCTTGTATGTAGTGCTTCCCTGAAAGCTCTTGGTACCTTCTGGTGAAGGAGGTCTTTTTAATTCGGTACTTAGAGATGTGGTCGCTGATAACATTTTTTGCAGGGATCATCCTTGTCAGCTCGCATGAGCCTTTATGCCGTTAGGATAACTGTGAGGTATAATGGAAATATAGACTACAGTATCTGACAGCCAGTCGTTACCTAATAGGGTTCTATGATTCGCTGGCAAAACCATGCATTGACAGCCTGCGGTTACTCATTTTTAATTCACGCCTCTTTTCATTGAGACGTAAAAATACGAGTCTGTTTACCAACTGTTGCGTCCTGCCAGTCATAACGGGAAGCGAATAGGGTTTGTTCACAAAGTTTCTCACGCGAGCTGATCTGTCAATCATCGGATAGCAGACAGACCGCGTGTGAATAACACCGGACCTTATTTTGAAGTAGACGCACGGGCAGAAATAGGTTCCCGAGATTATAATAACACGATGGTATATAAACTGTGTCTTCCCAAAACAGTTATCAGTTGTCGCTCACAATTTCTCGGATAGTCTAAACACGTAGTCTAGAACCATTGTGGAAGGTGTGTTAATAGCCTTCGTGGGGATTTCATTCTGATTTTCTGGTAATATAAATTTGTGCTTAAGCGTGTTAAAGTGTTAAAGTTACCATTATAATTCACTTAAAGTCTACCTGTTAAAGACCAGTGGAAAATAACGCGTAGCTATTTGTTTATCAGTTGTTCAGTTCAATGATAATTTACCACCCGCTCTATCACACACGAGGAGACGTTTTAGTTGACTAATTAATACACCAGGTGCGACTGATAAGTGACAGAATAGATGCCATTTGAACGGGTGGCAGTCAACATTATAGGACCCCTAGAAAGGACTAAAAAAAGGAACAGGTTGATCCTGACCTTAGTCGACACATGCACTATGTGGGCCGAAGCTATACCGCTAACATGCACGGATTCTAAGCATGTCACACAAGCCCTAGTGCAGATTTTTACACGGTTGTGATTCCCTCAACACGTTTTGACGGATAAAGTATCCCAATATCGTAGCCTGTTAATGGAGGTGATCTTTAAGATCTTGAGGGACCAGCACATGTATATCAGCCCATATATTCGGGCCGGAAGTGGGTTAGTAGATCGTGTCAACGGAAACCTCACCATGATGTTACGTAAGCTAAGACAAGAGAAACCTGAAGAGTGGGACCTTTTCATGCCTGCAGCCTTATTCGCCTACAGGGAAGTTCCCCCAGGCCTCTACAGGATTACCACCAGCTACACTTTTATTCTTCAGACCTATTAAGGGCCACTAGAAGCCTTACTACGGTCACTGACGGACCAGAAGGCTGATGAGACAATCATCTCAGCATTCAAGTATGTATAGGAGATAAAGGAACGGTTACAAGTAGGATGGGACCTAGCAATAACCAACCTTAAGCGAACACGCATGAAGCACACTAAACGATACAACAGAGCAGCGAAAGAGAGAGAATTACAACCAGGAGAGAAAGTTTTGTTGCTACTTCCTACCGGAAAAAACAAACTACGTATCGGATGGCAAGGGCCGTTTACCGTCCTTAAAAAGATCTCCAGAACGAACTATAAGATCTCAATAAAAGAAATGGAAAAAGTCTACCTTATCAATCTGTTAAAGAAATATTTGGAAAGACCGGTGCCTTCCCCCGAACATCTCCTGGTTGTCGCTATAGCAACCGAAGATGAGGAAGATGACGATAGTTGCAAGGAATACCCACTGCAACAAACGGAATCATTCAAATATGTTAAATTCGGCGACACTCTCTCTGAAGCACAACACACAGAAACAAAGGCGTTACTGAAACAGTATTCAGCAGTCTTAACGGACCTACCTGGTCGAACACATCTCGTAGAGTTTTATATGAAGCTGAAAAACGAAACGCCTGTGCGAAGCAGAGTTTACCCGATCCCATATGCGAAAGCAAACACGTTACGTGGAGAAATAGACAAGTTACGTCACGCTGGGATTATTAGCGAGTCTACATCTCCCTCAAGCTCAAGCGTCGTTTTGTTACAGAAACCTAATAAGGAAGTTCGGCTGTGTTTTGACTATCATCTACTCAATACAGTCACAGAATTCCAGCCTGAACCACCCCAAAACGCCTCCGAACTGTTTTCCAAACTTAGCAAGGCTAAAATTTTCTTCAAAATTGACCTGAGTAAAGGTTGTTACCAAATACCAGTCAATGATGAAATTAAACCGCTGTTAGCCTTTAGCACCAGGGAAGGATATTATACTTTCAATGTTATGCCTTTTTGGTTGCACAACGCACCAGGAGTCTTCACCAGAATGATGAAAAAACAGAGTCCAAACATACACAATTTTATGGACGACTTACTGATTGCAACGGATAACTACAAAGAACATATTGCTACGGTCGCTATGCTCCTCATGAGACTAAAAGAAGCTGGATTGACCGTCCGACCTAGCAAATGTGTAATCAGCTTTGAACAGCTTGACTTCCTTGGGCATACCATTTATCAAGGGTGTATGTGGCCCGTTGCCAAAAACATCGAGAAAATACGTGCAGCAAAGAGGCTAAAACAAAGAAAGTCACGTTCTTTCCTGTCACTTTGTGCGTGTTACCAAAAGTTTATGAAAAACTTCAATGGTCTTACTGACCTCACAAAGAAGGGAAAACCCGATAAGGTTGTTTGGACCGCAGAGTGTGAAAGCGCTTACGTCACTATGAAGGATCAGCTGTCCAAATACCCCATTCTATGGCTATCTGACCTTAATAAACCTTTCGTTTTGCGTGTAAAACGCCAGCGGAAAGATAATTGGTTCAACTCTGCTTCAGGCAGATGTCCAACATCCTAACACGTTGTTTCCAGTTGCCTACGGCAGCCGCAAACTGAATACAGCAGAAAGGAATTATTCGACCGTGGATAGAGAATGTTTGGCACTTGTGAATGGAATCAGGAGACACCACGAATATTTATATGGAGTTTCATTTACAGTACAAGCTCTATTGGCATTCCTAGGAGCCAATAAGGATTTTAACGCTAGAATTATGCGTTGGGCTCTATTGTTAAGCGTGTACTCGTTCAAAGTACAATACATATCAGGGAAGGAGAACGTTGGAGCAGATTTTATGAGTTGAAATCGGAGTATGGAGGAGGAGGAGGATGCACTTGAGGAAAGCAATCACTCAATAGCTGCGGATGACAGTAGTTCTATTTCCATAAATGAGATATGAAAGGGTTTCCCATATTCAATCCCGGACGAAATGTGACGTATAATGGAAATATAGACTACAGTATCTGACAGCCTGTCGTTACGTAATAGGGTTCTATGATTCGCTAGCAAAGCCATGCATTGACAGACTGCAGTTACTCATTTTAATCCACGCCTCTTTTCATTGAGACGTAAACAAACGAGTCTGTTTACCAACTGTCGCGTCCTGTCAGTCATTAACTTGTTGGGTTCTTTTCCTCAATAACGGGAGGGCACATGTATTCTGTTAATTTTCTATGCATGTAATTCTGATTTTAATTGATCTTTCTTTAGATATTTGGTGTTTTCAAGTTTAATGATAATAAACAACAAAAGAACTTAACTTTGTGTGTTGGTCAGACCCATACCAAATTAACCAAAGTTGTTCACGTCTGTGTGTCTTGTTGTCACATAGTTGTGTGTGTGTGTGTGGGTAGTTGTAACGGTGTGATTGTTTTACTTGAAGTATGTATGTATATCGTTACACCGTTGTGGATGGGTACCAATCTTTAGAGATGAAGGAATTGGTCCTTCTGGGATGTAGCATGATATTGTAAGCATATATTGTTGGTATCCCTCCTTACGGTCCAGTAGTATTAATGTACAGATGCAACATTGTCCACAGTACGTAGTACAGAGTACATCACTGACTCACGACGAGGAAAGTCATAAAGGTGTTGAACAGCTAGTGACGTTTTCTCAATATTTATTAACGACACAACGACGACATCGAAATGGCATAGTCACTGACAACACTTGTAGACATCACAGCATGTTAATGGAGAATAATGTAACTGGCGTTAATGCATTGTAAACGACTGTAAATGTATTCAGGTGTGGAAACCATCATCCTTTTCTATAACAGCCGATATATATATATAAATGTAAGAGATTAAATCCCTTCTCCTTTTCTGACCTCCAGCAAGACAGGCATGACTTCTGGAGTGTCAAGTAATGTCCTCTAATTTCCTTTAATAACAAACGGCATCGAACCTAAACTGACGTGGAACCACCAGAGCAGCAAAGTCCAACAAGTAGATAGCCTTTAGGACATGCACCAACCCGATGCATAACAACATGGTGATTCGTGAGTTGAAAACTTCTCATAACGTAGACTCTTTCCCGCCCAGGGAAAGTTGGTAAATAGGCACAAAGTGTCAATCAAGAAAATTAGCGACAATGATAATCAAGTAGAGCAATTACCTTCTCTTCAGGAATAAATACACAACTCACTCGCCTCCAGGCGCTTTGAATCACAAAGGGGAATATCATCTGAGATGAACCAACACTATAGAGGACTTCCATTCCCCGAACAATATGATCATGACAGACGCTGAAAAAGCGTCTATCTCTCTCGACAAAATCTGTGACACTCCCGGGCGGAAGCTTGTTCAAAACCCACAACCAAAAACAGCAGAAACGTTCGATTTGAATACAATTCACACAACCCCGAAGCTATGGGCATATTCTAAGAACGACACTTAAAATCGAGCCTTATAAGGATAGGAAATAACTATCGACGCAGGTTGCCAAACGTTTCCAAGAAAAGTGGGCCCGTGCGCTCCATAAATGGACACGACCCAAGATCGGTCAAACCACAATACCGGCAACCGAAGGGCATAAGAACAGGTAACCACTTAAAGTAAAAAGTAACTTCAATTCCAAGAGTTATATACCTTGCATTAGAAAAATTGAGTACACAGATACCATAGCAAAATTCTTATGCGTAACAGTAGTAAACGTATATTTACACATAAATGGAGCGAAAGATTGCCTTACAGTAAATTATAGTCGTATAGATAGGCTGGACTAGAGGAACTACTCCTTCCAGAGACAGATCTTCTCCTTAAACTATTCACCCATGAAATCTATTTCTTACTCCTTTACTTCTCACGTACTTATCACCATACGCTATACTCAGGCGGGACCATAGATATCTTTCAAACCTATCTAAATTTACGACAATAACTGATTTCTCTTTCCTTAGATCTATGGGGTCCACATTGGCGGAAATCTCGCTTGCGCTGGTCGGGGTAGTTCGCAAGCCTCCGCAGATGAATCTGAGTGCCTGGTTTTGTTTGCGATCTAGTTTCAGTCTAAGTGTTGGGCTATCAGTGGCTTGCAGGGGTAGAGAGTAATCCATAACTGAGCGCACGCATCCCAAGTACAGTTTCGTAGCGCGCACTGATTGGCTCTCCAATTAGTGCTTGCAATCGCTTTATGAGGTTCAACATTCTAGAGGCCTTTGCAATTAGAGACTCAACATGTGTTTTGTATGTGAGTATGGTATCTAGTTGTATCCCCAGATAAGTCGGATTGTTCTCTTTAGCTAGCTTTGTGTCATCAGGTTTTAAATTCAGTTCCCTTCTTACTGTTTTTGCTGAATTTGAATATAGGGTAGACTGTCTTACTCGTGTTGATCACCATTTTCCACAAGCTGCAGTAGGTTATTAGAGCAGCCAGTGCTCGGTTTAGTTTCTTTTGCAGATTCAAAAGGGGACTTTCCTTTTGCCCATTAGACTAGGTCATCAGCAAACAGGGCGCTGGGTAATTCAAGGTAGTCTGCCAGGTCGATTATGTATATGAGGAAAATGGTGCAGCTTAGGGCCGAGCCTTGTGAGAGGCCTTGTTGGATTGTTCTTTTTCCTGATGTAGTTCCGTGGAACGTTTTGAAGAGGGTTCGATTTGTGAGGAAATCTTTTATCCAACGAAACATTCTTCCTTCTTTGCCCATCTTCTGCATCTTGAAGTATAGACCATCTCTCCTTACTCGGTCGTATGGCTGATTGAGGTCTTCAAAAACTGCGTTCGCATGATTTTTATCCTGGAAAGAATCAGCAATCTGTTGCACCAAACGGATTACCTGGTCGACGGTCTGTCTGCCTCTTCTAACTCCTGCTTGGTTAGGATGGAGGGCTTTCCCTCTCGAACCACTGTATTTATCATACGTTCTGCCATTTTCCCAACGCAAGAAGTCAGGGAGATGGGCCAGTAGCTTCTGACTTCTCTTGGTGGTTTTTTTTTTTTTAATATTGGGACACCGTTGGCCGTTTTCCATCCTGTAGGTACAGTGCTATTTCTCCAAGTCTTGTTTATGAATTCCAAGATCGTCAGTAGACCCTTTTCCCCAAAGTTTAACTATCATGTCGTTGGTAACCTGGTCTGGCCCTGGTGCTTGTTTGAGTTTGGTCTTTAGGAGAATGAATTGTAGTTCAGCTAGAGTTAATTCCTGATCAAAAAAACTGTCCACAGCCGTGTGTGCTTTTAAGTGTCTTGATTGCTTTTATCTAGATTAGCTCTTTTGTATGTTTTATTGACTTCAGCAAAGAATCCATTTATGGCACGGGCTGTTTCTCTGTTGGGGTAAGCTGTGTTATTGTTTGGAAGTTTCATAGGGGTTGAGTTTTCCCTCTGGGATGTCCCTGTAATGTTGTCAATGAGTGTCCATGCTTTCTTCCCTCTTTATTGAGGTCGAATTTTTCACATTTTTCTTTCCAGGTTTCCATTTTTGGCTTTCTGCTCGCTAGCTTAACCTGCGCAGTGAGTCCGTTGTATGTGGTTTTGTTTTCACGGCTTGGATTTTTCTGAGCTGCTTTCCGTGCCTTGCGGCTTAGTTGTACTAGGTGTTCTAATTCCTCATTCCAGAAGATGCTGTATCTGATACGACTGCCTTTGGCGATTGCCTGTTTGGCTGTCTGCAATATGGCTGTAGAGATATGTTCGTTCAAGCTATTAATGTCTTGGTTCATGTCTTTTTCAGTGAGGAGCTGGTCTAATATGAGTTTGTTGTGTTCCCAGTTTGCTCGAGCATAGTTAATGTCTATTTCAGTGAGGAGCTGGTCTGATATGAGTTTGTTGTGTTCCCAGTTTGCTCGAGCGTAGTTCATATCTATTTCAGTGAGGAGCTGGTCTAATATGAGTTTGTAGTGTTCCCAGTTTGCTCGAGCGTAGTTCACGTCTTTTTTCTGTGAGGAACTGGTCTGATATGAGTTTGTAGTGTTCCCAGTTTGCTCGAGCGTAGTTCACGTCTTTTTTCTGTGAGGAACTGGTCTGATATGAGTTTGTAGTGTTCCCAGTTTGCTCGAGCGTAGTTCATGTCTATTTCAGTGAGGCGCTGGTCTAATATGAGTTTGTAGTGTTCCCAGTTTGCTCGAGCGTAGTTCACGTCTTTTTTCTGTGAGGAACTGGTCTGATATGAGTTTGTAGTGTTCCCAGTTTGCTCGAGCGTAGTTCATGTCTATTTCAGTGAGGAGCTGTGTAGCGAGATTTGATAACACTTTCTTGGTTGTAGCGCGACACACGCCCACAACACACACACACACACACACACACACACCAGCGCAAGGACAGCGCGGTGGTCTTCCTTTGAAGTTTGAAGACTGGAAATGTGAATTACGGTTAAGCTAGACAATATTACGGAAGAATGAGGAAATAGCTATATAGGAATGTATGGCGGACTTTAAAAGTTTGCATTTACTGGACATTAACTTATTAACTACAAGAAAAAGCCTGGTTGGAATACAATTAAATAAAAATAATTCAACAAAGGAGATAGACTAGGAATTATATCCAAAAGGATATTATTCAAATATAAATAGTTTTAAAGATAATTAATATTTTTCACCTTCATCACATCTGCTAAAAGTTAGCTAATAATCTTTAAAAAATTATTATAACTGCATACCTAAACGGATTTAAATATAAATTGGATAGAATGGAAGCCTCATATGGGGAAAAGGAAATGATACCTAGGAAGGAAGGAAGGATATAAGTGTGTAGTGAACAGAAGAAAAAAAACAAGTACAGGAAAAGCACAGATCGCCTCAAATCGCCTCAAAATGAGAGATTAAACGAAAATCTTTTGGGATTTTTAGAGGTGCTTTCTCGTACGGGCGAGAGACTGAAATATAAGGACAGAGCGGCGCATTGGAAATCACACACACCAAATCCAGAAGCCAGAGTGAGAAACTGGAAGACAGTATCTGCAAGAAAAGTTATTTTTTCACGCTGCATGCAGGGCAGATTAACTTCAACCAAAACAGTCTCACCGTGAGCTTATAAATCCTAAGAGGGTATGTAAGTTTATTAAAGATATATGTATTACTAATATCATTTTATTTCAGATTTTATTTCTGATTGATTGTATCAGATATAATAAAAAATAGAATGACGCTAACCAGAGATAACCTTCACCGGCATTGTCAGGAAGCATAACCATTAATTGGTTAGCCAAATATATCATGGCTAGTTCTTGCCTGGAAGCGTACGACATACCAGCAAGTACATAAGTGACTTGACATCCATGAGTGGAAGGCAAAGGTTATATCGTACCCATGTATCATAACATGGGATTATTCATGTATTTTGTTAATTCTGCACAGTATACATTATCCTATCATGCTATCTCTGTAACATACTACCATGATTCATTCATTTATATACAAACACTGAAGACATGGTCGCATCATGAACAGCAGTGGGTGGTGAGATTGTTGGAACACCATGGCCACCTATTACCTTTTGTTCCTGGTTTTATGATCAATGTTTATGATCATTCCTGATCGAGAAACTAAAGACTTGAGTATCGTTAATCCAGCTCACTGAAGCCTAGAGGTCAACCAATCTTCAACACCTTAGTCCCCCGTAGTTATAGGGCGGGCTGAAGGAAAGTCTTCCGTATTCAAGTGTGTCTCAGGAACCTCGAGCAGACGTGGCTAATAACATAAGATGAGTTTTATGTGTATCCATCCAACAAACACTGTGAGCAGTTTCTAAAACGACTGTCTAATGATGACAACTAGATGGCAAGAGATAATGTGACAATATTTTTTTTCAGTGGAAGATAAATCCAAGACTTTTTCTATTACTTATTTTAATTTGTAACTATAATTAATCATTCATTTTACCATCTTCGAACACCCATTTCTCATTACAAGAATATAAAGATGTACATAATAAATTATGAAATTGTACTCATTAGACTTGTTAAATTTTTAACTGTTAAATTTTGAGTTACCTTTTCAAATTTAATTATATTATCACATAGGGTTACTATAGCGAAAGTAGCAACTTATACTTCTGAAGCCTAAATCTATTGTCCAGCTCAGAGTATTCACAGCTGTAACTCATTTGTGATACCAGTGTACTTCTCGGGCACTGGAACTTCATACTTTCTGGAGAGAGATTCTACTTCTGCTCTACCACTATTATTATTCTAGGAAAACCTTTCGCTACATTGGTTGCTCTTTCGCGGGATATTATTTTGTATCCTGAGCCACCATCTATATATTCTTCTATCTTGAGCCACAAATAGTTTGTAAAAATAAATTTTTTTGAAAAAATTCTAAAACTTAGAAATGTTTTCGTAATAGTAGTACCATTGAGTACGAAGTAAATAGGAAACGCTCACAAGGTTTTAAGAATTTGTCTTGTTCAAAGTAATCAATTGATTTTAATTAAGTTAGTTGGTTAGTGAAGATAAAATTATATACCCTCTGGTAAGTAAGCATCATGGCTGAATTGGTGAAGTTTAGAGCTGCGATTATGCTGGCAGGAAAAGACTTGGGTATGACAGGAGATGCTCTAATTCGACATATCACAACTGAAGTGGATAAATATTTAGATAGAGATACTAAAAGAATGGAAGCTGAAGCTGAAAGAGAAGCCAAAAGAATGGAAGCAGAAGGTAAGAAATTAGAAGCAGAAAGAGAAGAGAAGAGGCTAATGTCTGAAACTGAAGAAAGAAGGTTACAAAGAGCTCATGAGTTAAGTTTAAAGGAACTTGAACTCCAGGGAGCAGCTAGCAATCATGGTGCTAGCTCACCTCACTCTGAGAGTAGCTCCAACCATAGCACGGCAAATGGAGCCATGAGTTTCCACCTGGATCCATTTATTGAGAAGGAGGACGCCATTGAGTCGTACCTGGATAGATATGAGAGACTGGCCTCTACCTATAGATTGGAAAAGGAAAAATGGAGCCTTAAGCTATCTCAGGGGTTGAGGGGAGTTTCATACGATGTTTATTTAAAACTCTCAAAAATAGACCAGGACGATTATGAAATCTTAAAAGAAGCTTTACTGGTCAGGTACGAAAAGAATTCTGAATCTTATAGAAAGAGATTCCGAACTGCTAAGCTACTTCCAGGAGAAAACTATCACCAGTTTTCTGCCAGATTGGAAACTTATCTGACAAAATGGATTAGCTTAGGAAAATGTCAAGATATAAAAGAAATGGTCATTATGGAACAACTGAGAGAATCCATGCCTCAAGAAATGAGAAACTGTCTTATGGAGCAAGGAGCAGAGAGATTGGAAGATATTTTAACCATGGCTGAAAGATATCAAGCAGCTCAGTCAGAAGTATCAGGAAATAAGAAGAAGCAGGGGGAGAACTTCAAACCTTCACAAAACTTTACCAACTATGAACATAGGGACGATTCCAACAAGAACAAACACAGAACTGATTATAAAGACAAAAACCCTCTAGGATCAGATAATAGACCTTCACGAAAGGAAGGACAGTGGTGTAAATCTTGCCAAATGAGTAACCACAATACTGCAGAATGCAGACGGAAAAACCCTCCTTATCACGCTGCATGTCTTACAACAGGGAACAAGGGAAGGAAGGAACTGGCAGTTAGTCAGAAGGACCTCTATCATCCCCCTGTCTGTGAGGAAGTGACATGTAATGGCACTAAAATTCAGTGCTTATATGATTCCGGATTGGAATTAGACTCAGTCGTGAGTGCAACCCTAGTGCACCCTGATCAACTTACCACAGAAACAGTGGACATACAAGGGGCAATGCAGGGAACCGTCACCATGACACTTCCCATAGCAAGGATCAACTTGAGAACTCGCTATGTGGAAGGAGTGATAAGAGCAGCAGTGAGTGATGATCCTATATACCCGCTGGTAATAGGATGTAAATATGTCTTTTTGGGTGACCCAATAAAACCTGTTGTCATGGCAGCAAACCATACCAGGTCGGGCACCAAAAAGGAGGAGGGAAATCCAATAAAAATTCATCCTATAAAGATGAAAAAGGCTCAAACAGCAGACAGCACATTGAAGCCTTGTTTTGGCAAATTGCCAAAGGTCCATAACCCTCCAGAGAAAGGAGACTTCTACATGGAAAATGGCCTACTCTACAGACAAGCTGGAAAAGGACCTAAAGGGCATGGACAGCTGGTAGTGCCAAAATTCTACAGGGAGGACATTATGGAGCAAGAGCATGCTACATCAGGCAGTGGTCACAGAGGAAAAGGGGCCACTGGTCAAAAGATAGCATTGCGATATTACTGGCCAGGAATAATTGAAGACATAAGTTGGTATGTGAAATCCTGTTCAGAATGTAACCAGGTAACCTCATTCAGAAGTGTAGACCAGTTACATGACCTAGGGAAGCATTGTTGCGGACGTAGGCCCATTAAGAAAACTCACAAGAGAAAACAACAGGCAGATGCGGTAATAAGGAGAAAACAAAATCACAAGTCTACTGTTACACCAGTAACCATGGCAACTCTCCGTATTGTACAGAGAGGGGACGAAAGACATCCCACCCGACGAAATATTGTTCGGAACACCATGGCCTGGATCATCTGGAACCTTTTGTTAGTCAGCAACCATTATTAAAAAAGCTGCAGAAACCAACCAGAACCATAGGAGGTAGGAACCAGGGCTGTACCAGACAATTGATGGATACATACCCCACTTCGGTATACTGCCCCTTACAATAGAAATAGGTGTGGGTCCGGCAACGTTGTTGTTTCGCCGTCTCCATACACGGTCCACTGGAAGCATTGTTGCGGACATGGACTGAACAATAGCAAGCATAAGCACTCAAGGATGAGATTGACTATCTCTTAAAAGAGAAAATTATTTCAAAGTCTGAATCTCCCTACAGCTCAAGTGTGGTGCTATTAAGGAAGCCTAGTGGTGAACACAGGTTATGCATTGACTGTAGGAAACTGTTAGTCTTTAGTACACCGGCTGGACTTACGAGTTCAATGTACTCCCATTTGGTTTAAAGAATGCTCCAAGTATCTTCACCAGAATGATGAGGAAATTGTTGGAACCATTACAAAATTCTCATATCACCAACTTCATAGATGATATTCTGATTGCTACCACTACATTCGAGGAACACATAGTAGCACTCTCCATATTGTTAGGTAGATTGAGAGAAACGGGATTGACAGCACGCCCAACTAAGTGTCATATTGGATGTGAGACATTGGAATGGTTAGGTCACACTATCTCTACAGGGCAAATGTCTCCGGACCCAAAGAATGTAGAAAAAATGAGAAAAGCACCAAGACCACAAACTAAGAAGGAAGTAAGATCCTTTGTGTCACTGTGCGGGTTTTATCAGAAATATATACCCCATTTTAACTCATTATGCGCGCCATTAACCGACTTAACCAAAAAAAAACCAGCCGGATAAAGTACAATGGACCGCGGAGTGTGAACAGGCTTATACAGAGTTGAAAAATAAGCTGACAAATAAACCTATACTTGCCCTTCCCGATCTCACACAAGAATTCGTACTAAGAACGGATGCTAGCAATGTAGGCATCGGAGCAACATTACTACAGCGGGCAGACACACCGCCACATATGCTATTACCAGTAGCTTTTGTCAGTAGAAAGTTAAATGCAGCTGAAAGAAATTATTCTACCGTTGAACGTGAATGCCTCGCTTTGGTCTGGTCGATCAACAAATTCGCCCCTTTTCTTTACGGGAAACACTTCATTGTGGAAAGTGATCACCAGCCTTTGATGTTTTTAGCAGTGTCTAAAAAATTTAAATCACGACTTTTAAGGTGGAGTTTACTGTTATCCCCATATTCGTTCAATGTGAGATACATTCCAGGACGGGACAATCTTGGACCCGATTTTTTAAGTCGTCAACCTATCAAAGCAGATATAGAGAAACGGAAAATTAAGGAGGAACTGCAGCATGTGTTACCAAAAAGTTAACCGTGCATGCACTGTTTTAAAGAAGAGGGCTCTGTAGCGAGATTTGATAACACTTGCTTGGTTGTAGCGCGACACACGCCCACAGCGCACACACACACACACACCAGCGCAGGGACAGCGCGGCGGTCTTTCTTTGAAGTTTGAAGACGGGAAATGTGAATTACGGTTAAGCTAGACAATATTACGGAAGAATGAGGAAATAGCTATATAGGAATGTATGGCGGACTTTAAAAGTTTGCATTTACTGGACATTAACTTATTAACTACAAGAGAAAGCCTGGTTGGAATACAATTAAATAAAAATAATTCAACAAAGGAGATAGACTAGGAATTATATCCAAAAGGATATTATTCAAATATAAATAGTTTTAAAGATAATTAATATTTTTCACCTTCATCACATCTGCTAAAAGTTAGCTAATAATCTTTAAAAAATTTATTATAACTGCATACCTAAACGGATTTAAATATAAATTGGATAGAATGGAAGCCTCATATGGGGAAAAGGAAATGATACCTAGGAAGGAAGGAAGGATATAAGTGTGTAGTGAACAGAAGAAAAAAAACAAGTACAGGAAAAACACAGATCGCCTCAAATCGCCTCAAACCGAGAGATTAAACGAAAATCTTTTGGGATTTTTACAGGTGCTTTCTCGTACGGGCGAGAGACTGAAATATAAGAACATAGCGGCGCATTGGAAATCACACACACCAAATCCAGAAGCCAGAGTGAGAAACTGGAAGACAGTATCTGCAAGAAAAGTTATTTTTTCACGCTGCATGCAGGGCAGATTAACTTCAACCAAAACAGTCTCACCGTGAGCTTATAAATCCTAAGAGGGTATGTAAGTTTATTAAAGATATATGTATTAATAATATCATTTTATTTCAGATTTTATTTCTGATTGATTGTATCAGATATAATAAAAAATAGAATGACGCTAACCAGAGATAACCTTCACCGGCAGTGTCAGGAAGCATAACCATTAATTGGTTAGCCAAATATATCATGGCTAGTTCTTGCCTGGAAGCGTACGACATACCAGCAAGTACATAAGTGACTTGACATCCATGAGTGGAAGGCAAAGGTTATATCGTACCCATGTATCATGTAGTGGATTTTGATGGTATTGTATGGTTGATGTCACCTAGTGTGATGTATGAGGTCAGCTGTGAAGGCTCCTGAGATAAATGTCGATGTGAATTACAGAAGGCCCTTCTTACTACCACTTACGACCTCACACATATCTTTTTTACTAATGAATGTGGCTACGTTAAAAATCTAGGGTACTGATATGTAATGTGTTGTGGTAGATTGTACACACACACACGGATATTTAAGAAGTCTAATAATATTAATAAAATTTATAACACACTGAACTAACTCAGGCTGTTTTAGTTTTTAAAGTTAAATCTTTTGATAAATTTATTTTGTTCTGAACCAAATGTTTAGTTGGTCAGAACATAAGAAATATTATGGAGTCATAAATGAAATGCAAAATCATATGACATAATAAAATAGAAAATGTGTAATTAATTATTTCAAATGACTGGTTAATAATAATTATATTAAGCTAGTCACAGGAGAACTTATTACTAGATATGCTGTTGGGGTGGTGTCATCACTCCCAGTCTATGACTGCCAAACATTGTCCGTTGACTTAAGGGATAAATATATATAATTTAATTTCCCCAATGTCATGGCTTTATTGGATGGTAAATTAGAGGTAAATTAGTTGAAAATGTCGTTGGTGAAAGTCCAGCAGGCCAGATATGACTTATCTTGCCTGCGTCGATCCTGTACAAAAGTCTGGTGGCCCCACCTCTCCGTGCTGGGGGCAATATACGGCTGCTCTGACACAATGATAGACTGCTCTGGTCCACACTTGTATATATTACTACAGCATTTGACACCGCTTTGGTGCCAAATAGAAACTCGCAGTTCTGAAACAAAAGTATTGGGTCATGTGTCAGAACTCTATCTTCTGAACCACTTCTGCACACAACACTACACACAACAACACCACATAGACTAAGTCAGATCTTTCTGACCACACAGCACATCTTACCAAGTTGGTTTCACATAGTATCAGTTCCCCAAGACTACATTGCATCTGAGATATGTTCAATAGCTTCCTGCTATTGAATAAGATAGGTGATATGTTCCACTGATCTCAACACTAGACCCTTTTCATAGTTTTATTTAGGCGTGCCTATATATTTTCTTTGTATGTATGTCTCTAGACCCTGATCTAGGGCTGGGGATCTAGAGCGAACACTTACTTGTCGTAATCATTTTTATGATATGGCAGTATCAATCACTCGAATTATTAAAACATACAGAATAAATATTGTTCATTCTTACCAGAATTCAGAATTGAGAACACAGTTACATTTGCTAGCAAAACTCAGCTGAGCTGCTGGCCGTATGATGGCGTCCCACTATATAGTTACATTCTTATGGAATCAACACCACTAGGGATTCAAACTGCGTCTCTGAACAGTCTTATGTCAAATGGCAAACTTTCACCTCTCTATCACGCTACTATAAAATGCGTTGACCAATCGCCGACTTCCCCCCCTAACTTTCAAATTGCCAATCAAAAGTCACTTCAGTCAAATCTCAGTCAAGTATGTATTACGGTCTGTTAGTCCGTCTGTCTCTACTTGTTTTTTTCATAAAAACACACTTGGTTCTACATGCATTTCCTACAAGAATCTGCTGCCTAAGTTATTTTTAGCTACAATGCTCCACCACATTCCCTCTCTTTAATTACAGCTCGATTTTTACGTTTGCAGACTCAAGGCCAAGATTTTGGTAACTTTTAGTGACATGGGTTAACAGTGCAGTCGCTTGTCTGATATGAACAATACAGTCTTTTGTCAATATCTTCCTTATTATCTATCCGTCTGTATAAATGAAAGCATATTATTTCTCTGCTCAAGATGGGCTATCAAACTAGCTAGGTTTTATTTTCATAACTCTATTATTAAGAAAAAACGTATTTTTTCTCAAGTTTAATTTTTGAAATTTGTTCGAGAACCTTCCCTCATGTGTTTTGCCGCGGCATTCATATAAAGACCAAGTATCGAAAAACGTCCAAGAAATGACTGTCTCGATCAAGAGCTAATGTCCTTTTCTTGTCCATTTCCTTACTTTATGTCAACTTGGGACGTGACTTTTTTTCCTTTCACCCCCACGTGCGTCTTTTTGCCGTTCGAACTTCAAACACGTGTTCAGTCATATTTTTCCTTTTTTGTGTCCTCCGTTCTCTCCCGTCTACAAGGGGTAAACGTTTCGTCTGCACTTCTAACTCGTTAGTTTTTATTGGCGGTGGGAAGGGCTGGCATGGGCGAGCATGTCTCCTAGTATCTTACGCATTATTTTTAACCCTACATTTCATCGTTAATCTTGGAGATATTTTAACGTTGTATCATGGTGACATCATCACACATGTCCCCACCTGAGAACATGCACCACGGCAAGTTCCAAAACCAGTGATACACATAGATAAAATCTCTCCTCACGCCTGCCACTACTCTAATTTTGATCACAGGGGTGCCGACTGAGGAAATCTGCACCGACATTCAATGAACCTGGGATATATTCGATAATAAACTGATAAGGTTGCAGTAATAAAGACCACCTCAACAATCTTGCGTTTTCATGCTTAGCCTGAGATAAGAATACGAGGGCTGATGATCCGTCTGGACCACAAAAGTCCTACCATACAGATAGATTTGAAACTTCATTATTGCCCAGATTAACGCTAAACATTCCTTTTCGCTTGTAGAATATCCTTGTTCCGCTTTATTCAATTTGCGGCTTGCATAAGCGACTGGGTTCAGTTCCCCATCGGGTGAAGATGACCTCTGCAACAAGGCCGCCCCGAGGCCTACATTACTTGCATCTGTTCTCACCACAAAGTCCTGTGTCAAATCAGGCAATTTGAGAATAGGCTTGCTAGTGAGTTTTTCCTTTAATTCTTGGAAAGCTAATTCACATTGCGCAGTCCAAATAATTTTATCTGGAAGTCCCTTGCGAGTCAGATCAGTCAGAGGAGCACAAATAGAGTTAAAATTTTTGATATATTTTTGATAAAATCCGCATAACGACACGAATGATCGCACGTCCTTTTTTGTTTGTGGTCTAGGTGCTCTCTGCAGTTTTTCCAAGTTCTTGGGATCAGGGGTCATGTTACCCTGATATACAGTGTGTCCCAAGAATTCCAACTCCTTGCATCCAATACAACATTTTGTTGGCCTAGCAGTTAAGTTCGCCTCCCTAAGCCTATCAAATAACATTTTTTAGAGCGTCAATGTGTTCTTCAAATGTCTCTGTGGCGACGAGAATATCATCCATGAAATTCGTGATACATGGGTTATTCAGGGGATCCAACAATTTGCGCATCATCCTTGAAATACACTCGGAGCATTTTTCAATCCGAATGGTAGCATGTTGAATTCATAATGTCCTTCCGATGTGCTAAACGCTAAATAAGGTCTCACTTCAGGCTTCACTGGAATCTGGTAATAGCCTTTACTAAGATCCACCTTTGAAAAGTATTTTGCCTTGTTTAAACTGGCAAATAACTGTTTTGTGTCTGGTAATGGATCCACTTGTCCTTCTGTGACAGCATTCAGTTTCCTGTAATCTATGCACAGTCTGTGTTCCCCAGACGGTTTCCTCAACAAAACGACACTGGAGCTAAAAGATGATTCACTGTGTGAAATAATCCCCTCCTTCAACAAATAATCTATTTCTTCCTTCAATGCTTCTCCTTCGCGAACGGAATAGAATAAGCTCTCATACAGATTGGGTTTGAGTCTACCAGTTTCATGTCATACTGTAGCAAATTTGTATGTCCTGGTTTATCTGTTAATACATCTGTATGTTCCTCCAGAACCTGTTGAACTCTCTCCCTCTGATTTTTAGTCAGGTGCTTACTGACTTTTACCTGTGCGGCTGTTTCACAAGGATGTAATGGGTATTCATGCGAGGTGAGTGGTTCCTTTTGCATTTGAGTTGCGATAGCCAAGGTCAGTAAGGGGGTGCTTTCCTGGAGTGGTCTGTCCAGATACTTCTTTAAAAGGTTTACATGATAAACTTTCTCCTTCCCCTTTTTGTCAATTTTATAGTTTGTTCTAGACACCTTCTCTAGAACCGTATATGGACCTTGCCATCCAATTTGTAATTTATTCTGGCTGCCGGATAGTAGAAGAAGCACCTTCTCTCCCACAGCTAGTTCTCTGTCCTTTGCCTTCCTATTAAAATATGCTGCATGTTTCTTCCTGGCTTGTCTCAAATTATCATTTGCCAGTTTCCATCCAGCTTTCAGACGAGTGGTCAGTTCGTTCACGTATTGATAAGATGAGGTAACAGTCTCTTCTGCCTTCTCATCTGTCCAGGTCCTTAATAACGCTTCTAATGGAACTTTTATTGGCCTCCCAAATAGCAGAGTTGCGGGAGCCATCCCGGTTGAACTATGTGGTACCTCCCGATACGCAAACAATGCGGCGGGCAGGAATTGATCCCACAGATCCGGTTTTTCGTGTGCCAGCTTCCTCAGGATAGAAATGAGAGTCCCATTACTCCTCTCTACCTGGCCGTTCCCTTGTGGGTGGTACGGACTACAATGAAAGTGTCTGGCTTGAAATAGCTTAAAAACTTCTTCCGTTAGTTTCCCCTTGAACTGAGAGCCATTATCAGTCAAGATTTGATGCGGGAATCCTAATCTTGTGAATATTGTAAGTAGTGCCTCTGCTACATGTTTTGAATCAATTGATGGCAGGGCTACCGCCTCTCCCCACATAGAACAAGTGTCCACCAGAGTAAGGATGTAACTGTTCCTCCTCTTGGTTCGAGTGAGAGGTCCCACAATATCCACTGCAACCCTCTCAAAAGGTGTTCCCACTATGGGCATTTCCCCTAGAGTTGCAGGAGCAGTCCAGTGCTTTGGAGCTACCCTTTGACATTCTGGACAGGATTTGACATATCTTTTTATATCCTCCGTTATACCTGGCCAGAAGTAATGACAAGCTATACGCTGTCCTGTGGCGCTGATCCCCATGTGACCACTGAAGGGAATCGCATGCCCGAGTTCCATCACTTTATCCCTATATGAAGTGGGAAGAACCAGCTGGTTGTGACCATTTGTTCCAGTTCCGGAATTCCTGTATAATAGTTTGTTCTTCATAAAATATTCTCCCTTGCTTGGAGGTGTGTGGCATTTGGGCAATTTTTTAAAACATGGCTTGAGTGTCCTATCCTCAGCCTGCGCCTTCGTCATCTCCTCTGGATGAGCATTTATAGGTTCACCTTCTTCCTCCTTTTTCTGTGACCTGGTCTGCACTGTCGCCATGATCACAGGTCTCTCGGGATTCCCCAAGAAGACGTATCTACACCCCAATATCAGAGGGTAGATTGATTTTGATGACTAGCTAGCCTGCTAGAGGTGATGATTTCTCTCTACAGTCTTACAGGACTTAACCAGGTTCGGGGATAATCCTCTATGATGTTTTATTTTTAGAGCAGATGGTTATTATTTGTGTTGCACCTGCAGCGATTAGCTTTGGTATGATCCCTTAATAATTTGTATGATAGCCGACTGCAAACATATGATTCGTCAACAGCATTTGTGTTCAATGAAACAAATGTTTATTCAATTTTCAACAAGAACTGGGTTAAGTCAAATGGTAACCACACCAGATTTGCATAATAGCATGTTGACATTTAATAAACAAGCATAAAAAGTCAATGCATTATTTTAATGATGCAATATTCCTTATTGCATCTGGTGATCTTTTCAACTTGCAAAAACATGGCGTGGCTCCTCTATCCTTCTAGCGTTCCTTCGTTTATTTGTTAATGTAGTCTAGATTTCACGACGTTTTTCTTATCTCTTCATTTCAATGAAGAGCCAAACTTTCTCTTATTCATTAGTATTCCTTAGTTTGACGTTCTCTCAGCTTAAGGACCTTCATCCTTGGTAAAAGGTTCTGATATATGCCTGGGTTTACAATTCTTTACCCAGTTTTCGAGCGTAGCTCTGTTTCAGTTATGACTGTGGGCTCTAACAGTTATTGCATGCAATTCTTAGCACTACTTACGTTTCTCGTGAATTCACAAAACATAACATTCTACATTTCGCAATTACACAGTTGCATTAATTGTGCGAAGTCAATCTCCTCTATTAGAATATCACTGAGCAAGAAGAATTATGTCTTCTCTCGACCGCTCTAAATTCATGACTGCTCAAAAAATGGCTTCGTCTCTCGTTCATTCCGGGGAAAGAAGGACTGAGCCTAACCATTGGTGGGAAATCACGTGACCAACGCAACTATACAAGCGAAGCTTAGCCTAAATAAATGCGTGGCGTTTCGAAGCTAAACTGGCCTAATTAAACATCTGCATCAAGATTTTTTTATCTTGTTTCTATAAAAATTTATTTTATATGTTAAAATAGTCTGCATCTGAAGACTCACGGTATACGCGGTTACATACAGATCCCGGGGCCCTGCAAATGTATCCCGTAGGGAGACATTTGAGTACTATCAAATCTTAAAAAATTTATCCCAAAAATTTCTTAAGTTCAAAAAAATGTTCAGAAAAATTTAAAGTTCAAAAAAATTTTCTAAGTCTAAAAATAATTCGGAAAAATTTAAACTAATTCCTAAACTGGGTTCCTATATCTATGTGAGATCAACTTCTCTATAAAAACTTAGGGATGGACATCAACTTCAAAAATTTTTTTTAACTATCCAGCATTTTTCAACATTCTTCATCACATTTTTAAATTGGCAACCCTGACCAACAAAAATATTCATTAAGTCATCACTCAAAAATATGGGGAGTGGCAACATTGGGAACATGAACAATAATATCCTATTTCATTATCATAATCCACATGCATGTTATTCCAACAATATAGTTGACACACTGTATTGGACATTGTGGGGGAAAACCTAATTCTATCTCTGTGTCCTCCGAGTGGTTCAAAATTTTATGTTATTTTCACTCCTGGTGTTCTAATAAGTTTTGGTCCTAACTTATTTATTGAGTAAGCACTCCATGTATATTGCAGTAGAAAGTATTCCCATTTTTTTTTCAAAATATCCACATCATCTTTGCAAATGACGATCCAATTGTATAAGTCAGTTAATTTATCCGTGGTGATCCATCATGCTTTCTTTTGTTATTTATTATTGCATATGGGAAACAATTTCAGACCTGTACATAATCATTTTCAAACCTCAATGTAACAATTTATTCTGATAAGCAATTACAATGTACCAAATAAATGATTAAAAATCTCATTACTTGTACTTGTTCATTTATTTTTGAAATAACCTGGTATCCTTGACAATATGTATCTGTTATCACTTGTTTATCCTTGTATACCATTTTGTATTTTTTCTTTTTTTTTTTTTTTTTTTTTTTTTCATAAATCTCATATTCTCCATATATATGTGGTGCTCCAATATTTTATAGGTGTGGACCTTTCCTAGTCCTCTTGTTTATACTGGGAATTCATCAGTATTGACTTTCAATGTATGACATCTAACAATATATTTATCAACAACACATCGACTAATCATTTGTAAACATCAACAAAACTTTCATAATTTTATCGCAATATGAGGTAAAATACTTTTGTACATATTTTCAGGATTTCAACACCAACTCTGCCTTCGCAGGTCGAAGGTTAGTCAGAGTTATGTGGTGCCTGTAACATCCGCTGACTACAGCCAGATGGGTGACTTATGGTACTTATAATACAAAAATCCCGTCCGTCAGTTATATCTTAAGTGTGGGGCGGGGGTCTATTTCATGGTGTCGTTGACAAAGTTTGCTGCATTTCCAATCTAGGTATTCTTTTCTTATGTCATAATATCTCCATGATATATCTGTGACATGTCTGTCCTTGGGATAACATTATTTTTTTATCCAATATCCTCGGGGTGAGCAAATCTCAGTACGTCCAATTTCATCAATCATTTATTTTTTTTTTTCTCTCCTGTAATTCTGGGTATATTATGAGTATATTAAATCGTCAATTTATTTCAACTATCTTACAACATTCTGTAATTCGTGATAAGGAATAGTCATTTGTTATACAACAATGTTCATATTACAAAGGCAATGAGCAAAAATCAAAGAGATATCTTCTCCGAAAATGCGGATGTATCTCTATTTCCTTTACCTCTGGGCGTAGTAATTATTCAGTCATTATTATTATTTTTTTTCATTATTTAATCTCCATTTTGTGTCCTTAGTACCTGTGGTTCCATGGGATTATCATAATCTATTTGTCCCTTGTCCACTGATAATCCTTCAATAATGACTTCAAATATGGTCCTTATATGTGCAGCTATCATCTGCTCTGAATTGTTCCCTGTCCATGGTATTCATAAAATATTCCATTATCTCCTTGTCTTATCTCGTATCCACGAAAGACTAAGATTATTGCTCCTCCAATGTTAATGTGGGGGATTTTGTGCATAAACATTACAATAAAATCTCAGCTGTGACAACATAAAGTTTCACCTTAATATAAAATGGCATCTTCATCATACATAACCAGTTGCTTCTTCATCTCATGTGTCATTAGTGGTTATCATCCGGTAATGGGGTATTCAATGTGGGTTCAGCATATACAAATGCTGTAAAGGGGTATTTCATTTGCTAGGTCAGCATGTGCAAATGCTATTTCTTTAACATGGGCAAAGGCATCATCAACAAATAGGTGCAATTTGTTCAATCTGGGGTTAGCATATACTAATGCTCTCAAGGGATTCTTCATTTGCAGAAAATCAGCATGCGCAAATGTCATTGGGGTACTTGTGATAGGCAGCATCAACAAAATATTGTTGGAGTATCAGAGATCATGCTGGTGGGGGTATGACTGGTAATGGGCAGTAGGAGTAAAAAACTAATTTCTCACTCTGAAATGGTGATTTATTTTTCTCTTTTTTTTTCTTTTCATGTCGGCTGCTAACCTCAGGGCAGTCAGTGTTTTACAATATTGGCTTATCATCATCAAAATGTGTGAGGGTGGCATATAAACATATAGCAATCCTATAAACCATTAGAATGTTTTTCTTCTTCTCATTTTTCTTTTCATTTTTTCTTTTCATGTCTTTTGTCTCTTTTTCATTTTTTTTTTTTTTTTTTTTTTTTTTTTTGTTTTTCTTTTTTTTTTCTTTTTTTTTTTTCTTTTTGATTTCTTTTCTTTTCTTGTGATTTCTTTTCTGTTTGTATCACAAGTACTAAAGAATGATAAAAATCAATTCACTAAACACTAGATATACTATCAATATTCCTAATAGTAAATCCTAACCAATAGGGCTGCAAGTAATAGTTTAGGTTAGAATAGAATGAATGTTGTAGCAGTATCTGTTGTCAATAAGTGGCGAGGAAAGGGTACATCAAGGATCTCCTGATTACAACATGATTGTAATTCCAAGGAATGAATATGATTGGGATTGAAAAAAATCACAAGTCTAGAATGTCGTCTCAATATAGTGGAAAGGAAAAATAGTAAGTCAAAGATGATGTAACAGTGGAGTGAAGAAAATCTTATTATAGAGAGTCAAGGTTGGGATATGGAATCTCTTTAGGAGAATGTTTAAAATTCTTGACAGTACTAATATACATCTGGGTCTAAAATAATAATGTACATTTGAAAAATAAATAATCCTGTGGAGAAAAATAGCATAACATGCAATACTAGTTTTGGGTATGAATTATATGCTGTTAAGAGATGTCATAGTAGGAACAGTATGATTGATTAAGGTGATAGATATAAAAGAGTTTAGCATAATAGAGATCAAAGAAATGTTAGTATGGGGTAAGAAAAAAACTACCGGTGTAAATTGTCTGCATGAAAATGCACTAAGATGCGAAAATACAGGACTCTGGATCTGCAAGGACAAGAAGTCTGGTGAATGAGCGTGGAATATGATCAGTTACAAAAGTGTAGATCCATGTTACAACAGAATAGTGTGACACATGTGTTATAGGTAAGGTTGTGTAACATTCTAAATATTAAAAAACTGTCTGACTAAATAAGGGTGTCTGTAAACTCGTAACACCGTGTGTTATCAATTGTTTTGTCATTTTTATTTCACAAAACTGTACTATCTAAATGAAAATCCTCCGTGGGCTGGTCTTGATTTTTCTCTGGCATCAGTAGTGGTTTGGCTGGGAAAAAAACTTTCTGGCATAAAGTCATCTATAACTGTCAATCTGAACATAGTCTGAAACGAAAGTACATGTGAAAGTTAGTACATTGTTAAAAAGTAAGTGCACATTCGCGGTGACCGTACATGGGATGGCATGTACATTGAAGACTTGAGGGGCGTGTTTCTCAGAACAGCTTTGCGAGGTCTTTGAATTTCTCCATCTCTAAACATTGCAATTTCCCGACTGCTTAGGCGATAATCATACTGAGTAACTGTGGGTGACACTGCATTTGCTGATTGTTGGGGCTCTGAGGACATTGGCGAATGCGGTGATGGCTTAACATCTTTTGATTGCGGTGATGGTTTCACTGTGGTAGGGGTTTGTATGGCTGGAACATCTGTTAGTTTTGAGGCAGGTATATGTTTCGCCTTGATTTTTCTTTTGACTTGGGTCTGTGGTACGTTAACGTCTTTTACAGTGGGCGTAGTAATTTGCACACTGTTGTTTTTGACTAGTAGAGCTGAGGCTAATACTTCTCGGCTTGGTTTTGGAACATGATAGCGTTTCTTCAGAATCTTTCGTCTGATATAGTTGTGCTGTATACGCGGAATTTTGTTGCTAGGGATTGAGTCATCAGATTCTGTTTTATAGGCGCGTTTGACGCTGGAGCTGACTGGTACAAATAATGTACTATCCGCATCACTGGTTTCAATAGAACTAGCTGTATCAATGTCTGTTTCTTGTTCGTATAATTCTACCATTTCTCTGTCATTCTGTTCGTTGGGGTCTGACAAAGCTGTGCCGGGGTTGACACTGTAGTTTCTCATTTCTTGTTGCGTTTCGTCTTCATAAAGATTGCTGGTATATGGTTCAACAATCTGCTTGGGTATAGTTTCTTCAGGATCTGATTGTTCTGAACGACCAATCTTGTTCTTGTGGTATAGCAGTGTTTGGTCCGTCACTGGTGTTAAAACTGGAACTGCCTGAACTGGGGGTGTGATAGGTATCAGCTGACGATTTATCACCGCGGGAGTAAGTTTGAGTGTGAATATAAGTTGTTTTGTTGTTGTCATCGTGTGACGTCTGAGGCATTATTTCTTCATTTCTAATGCGCAGGTCTCTGTCTTGGAGTCGATTACGCAATTCAAGTGGTGGGATATCTTCTTCGCTTTCGGACGAGTCTCGTTGTTGTCTTGCTCGATGTAGTGCATCGGTGGGTGGTCTGGGTATGCGGTCGTCTTGGTAAAATTCAGAGTCTGTCGTCTCTGACTCTGATATGTCAGACGGATCTGTACTGGATGGATTATAATTTAGGGTGGCCTTTCTGACTGGTCTTGTATTTGTCGTCAGAGGCGGAATGGGCCGGTGATTATCAATTTTGATTTGTTTTACGTGAGCTTTTGTTTGGTGTTGTTTCTCTTCATTCCAGATAATGAAGTTTACAGGCGTAGTTTGTTTCATGATTTTGTAGCCATCTAACCATCGGTCATCGAATTTTGAACTGCGTACATGTTTCTTGTAGTATACTCTGTCTCCTATTTTGTACGTTGGTAGCTTGGCTGATTTATCATGTTGTTTCTGTTTCTTGTGAAATGCCTTCTGCGTATTTCGTTGTGCAATCTGGTGAGCTTTGTACTTTTCTTGAAGGATTATTTCGATGGGGTCTTCTCCCATGTATTTTCGTTGTGGGCGAAGTAGGTTGTCTAACGGAAAATTTGGTTCTCTTCCGTATAGCATGAAAAATGGTGACATTCCTGTGGTATCGTTCGCGTTTACTCGGATGGCTTCAAGAGCTTGGTTAATGTATAGGTCCCAGTATTGGTGGTTCCCCTTGATATATTTGCTAATAATATCATGTAGGGTGGCATGCATGCGCTCATTTCTGCCATTTGCATTTGGGCAATAATAACTTGTAGTAGTATGCTCAATATTCAGCTGGTGTAAGGTGGCTTTAAATGGGTTACCGATAAACTGTTTACCGTTGTCCGAAATGATTCGTTTTGGACAGCCATGCCTGGGAATGAATTCTTGTAAAAAAATTTGCGTGATAGACTGCGATGTGGCATCACTGAGTGGGTAACTTTCTGGCCAAACAGAGTATTGGTCAACTATGTGCAGGAGGTATTTGTTGCCTGATTGGGTGAGTGGGTAAGGACCTGATAAGTCAATGCTTACTGTTTGCATGGGATAATGGGAAGGTTGCATTTCTTGAAGGGGAATTAAATGTGGCTTCATGTTTCTCAATTTACATGTTCTACAGGTGGCTACATATTCTGTAATGTCTTTGTAGAAAGTTTGCCAATAATACCTTTTCTTTATGACATCAATTGTTTTGTCTCTTCCCATGTGCCCGTTGTTATCATGAAACTGTAGCAATACTTCTGGGACTAGATGTGCTGGAATGACTTTTCTTAGTGTCCCTTCTTGTTTACTATCAATATAGTATAGAGCTCCATCCGTTGGGTGTACTGTAAAATCTTTACTTTTTGTTGGGTTTTCCTTCACGTATGTGAGCAGCTTAACAATTTCTGCATCTTTCGCTTGTTCTACTCTCATGTCAAACATATCTTGACTTTCTTCTTCTACTTGAGTGGCAGAATCTGAGGTACTTCTTCGACCTGGTGAAGTAATTTCGTTAATTTCTTTAGCATTATCGTCAATCTCTGAGGATGTGCCATCATTTTTGACTCTAATTGTTTTCACTTCGGTTTCATCATCATATTTGATTCTGGATAGGAGATCTGCACAGATGTTCAATCTGCCAGGGATATGTTCGATAGTGGTGTCATAGGACTGTAAATTCATTGCCCATGTCTGTAACTTCTTAGGCTGTTCCTGTGTTTTGGTGAGCCAGTTAACCAAAGGCTGGTGATCAGTTCTGATAGTGAGTTTCGTCCCTCTCACATAAAAGTCTAATTTCTGTACTGCATAGTGAATGGCGTATGCTTCTTTCTCAATGGTGGTCCACCGTTTCTGTGACTTTGACAATGCGTGGGATAAGAATGCAATGGGTTTCACATTGGGGATGTCTGGTAGTATGGGTGTTTCATCTTCTAGTACTGGTTGTACCAAACACGCACCAATTGCGTTATTCGAGGCATCGGTGTATAGTATCATGGGCTGAGAAATGTCTGGATGTCCCAGAAGCGGAATGGCGGTTAGGGCATTTTTGAGATATTCAAACGATTTCTGGCACTCTTCTGTCCATCTAAATCGTGCATACTTGCGGGTAAGGGCTATTAATGGCTCAGCTGCTTGTGAGAAATGTATGATATGGCGTCTATAGTATCCTACGGAACCGATAAAGGAGCGTGTTTGTCTGACCGTCTTGGGGCTAGGCATTTCTCTTATGGCTTTGACTTTATCTTCATCAGGTCTGATGCCATCTCTATTGATAACAAAGCCTAAATATTTGGTTTCTGTCTTTAGAAATTCACACTTGGACAGTTTTAACTTTATTTGGTGATGTCTGAGTCTATCAAAAACTGTTTCAACTTTGCGGAGGTGGTCTTCCATCGTGCCTGCGGTATGTATCAGGATATCGTCTATGTATGCCAGGGCAAATGGATGTAGACCCTTTAACACTTCATCCATGAGTGACATATATGTTGCTGGCGATCCTTTTAGACCAAATGGCATAACATTCCCAAAAAAAAACTTCCGATATGGGAACAGAATGTGGATTTCTGTTTTGCCTCAGGTGTCATGGGGATGCACCAAAAGCCTGACCTTGCATCAAGTGTGGTGAAATAGGTAGACTTTCCTAACGTCGCAAGTAGATCGTCTATCCTGGGGAGGGGGTAGGAAATGACTTTTGTGATTTTGTTCAGGGCTCGGTAATCGCAGCAAAAGCGACTGGACCCATCTTTCTTTTGTTACGATAACGATGGGGGAGGACCATTGGGATCTGGATCTTTCGATGATTCCTGCCTGTAGCATTTCATTTATAGACCTTTCCACGAGTTCTCTGTTTTTCAAGGGCGTATGATAGGGTTTCATATGTATTGGCTCCTCTGTGGTTGTTTGAATGTCCATTGTGACAGTGTTAGTTCTGCCTAATTCCATGTCATTGAGTGCGAATACATCCTGGTGCTTTTCTACAAACGTTTTCAAACGTGGCTTATTATCTTCTGTGGCGTTCAGGGTTGCAAGTAACTGAGCTATTCTCTCTCTGTGTTTATGATCTGCCACTATATTTCTGGTCTGTCTTGATGCCTCCGTTTCATTCCCATAATCTTGGGGCATTTTTCTTGCATCTTGTGAAAATCTCTGTTCCTGGTATGTGGCTTTCTTTTGGGTATTTCTTTGCCATTCGCTGGGTTGTGCTTGGTATTGTCTCCTCTGCCATGTGCTGTGTGCATTTCCATTTGTCACTGCATTTACTGTATATACGTTTCTAGTATTATTTCTGGGGTAGTCGTTATTGTGCCATTGTTTCTGATTATTTCTGCCGTAACTGCGCTTATCCGCGTACGTTACTGTATTTCTTCTGTTTGTGCTATAGGGCTGTCTTCTTTCCCTGGGCGAAAATTTTTCATTCTTTCTGTTTCCAACTTTGCTGCTATAGTATCCTCCTGTGTGGTGGAGTCATATAAGAATTCTTCCTTTTCTTCGGAACATTCAATTGGTTTTGGGACTTTATCATATCCACCTGTTTTTGAGTTATATTGATACTCCATGGGACATGTATCTCTGTCTTGTCGCTTCGGATATCCTCCTGGCAAGACAATTTCTGTTTCTCTGTTTCTTTCTGATATACAGCACTTCATCTTTTCTCTTGGTGTGCTGGGGCGCAAGAATGAGTAATTATAGTCATTCTCATACCGTGGCTGCCTTATTTCTCTCCTTCTTATACATGGACTGGTTTGTTTCTGCAGTCTGGGTGGGGTATGCTGTGGTGTAACATAACTGTGACTGGTATCTCTGCCATTTTCTGCATATGACTTATAACTGTTTACCTTTCGTGTACCATGGTTATTTGTACTGCGATTTCGTGCACTATGTCCAGTGGGAGTGGTTGAGACAATTTGTGAATGGTCTCTATTGGTTTTAGTCTGTCTTATTGTTGACGTATCCACTTGTGCTACAATTGTGCCTCTATTTATAGTGGTAGTTTTTTCCTGACATATTCAATATCATGATGGGGAAATCTCTGGACTTCGAGACTTCAGCGATTCCCTCTGTAATTTGCAACAATGGGTCATCAATAATGCTTTCTTCTGCTAGGGGCTGTATTTGGATTGATTGCCCTGGTGTTATGTACTCAGAATTTTTTACTCTGCCTTTTGCTATGACTAGGGAGTTTGGGGCCACCGTTATGGGAGCTGTAAGCCTTACCAAAGACGCTATGTGGATATCGTCCTGGAGATCGATATAAATATTGTTGACTTTGATTTTCTGGAGGTCATAGTATATTCTAACTTTGTTTTTGTTAAAGAAATCCCTCCCTAGGATAAGATTTCTAGACATGTCTTTTGTAATGACAAATGGGTGTTCAAAATTTGTTTCACCTAAAGAAAATTTTACCCATGCTGTCCCAACTGAATTTAGTCTTTGTCCCGTGACTGAGGCTAGGTGTGTTTTGGACTGTTGAAATCGTACTAAATGTTGGATCTTCTTGAACAGCTGGAACCTAATAAGACTAATGGATGCTCCTGTATCTACCAGTGCTCTATACTGCTGGCCCTGTATAGACATGATGCAAGAACTGGGGTCCGGATGTATTTTGGTTCCATCATTCAGCATTTCTTCATAATGTATTTTTCTGGATGGGTTCACTTGACTATTTCTGTTCTGTGTTATTTCTTTTGCTTTGGACCATTCTCTATGATAGTCACCCTCACTAACGGTCCTGTTTAGTGAGTGGCACGTCCGTTTCCCTGACGCATGAGGGGTTGAGGTGTGCCTCTGGTATACTGATTTCTTGTGTAATTACGTGGGGGTGGTGCGAGTTGTTGTGGTTGGTAACTTCCTTCTCTTCTGAATGGTGCATTATTGTAATTTGCTCTGCATGACCTGTAACTATGTCCGAACCTACCGCATGTAAAGCATCCATTTGGATTGATGTTATTAATGTCATTTGTCCTCTGTGTGGGGGGTCTGTAATTGCGAGGTCTATCATCTTGTTGTCGTGGGCGAGTCCATTGCCTCCTGGCATGGTCAACTTCCATAGGCTCATGCTCAGTATAGTCCCTCTGGTCTGGTCGGTGTTCCCTACTTACTCTTTGTTGGAACCTTCGGTGAAGATTTTCTTCCTGAATTGCTGCTTGGATTGTTTCAGCAATAGTCTTTGTGTCTTTTCTAATGAGATGCCTTCTGATGTTCTCTGCTCTAAGGCCATCGACAAATATCCCTACTAGCTGTATTTCTACATCAGGCGTGGTAGGTATTTCTCCACAAAACGCCTCTTCTGCCATATTGAGGAATCTATCGCCATAAAGTTGTACTGATTCATCCCTTTCCTGTTTCATTTGTCTAAGTACTGACCAAGCGTGCATTCTGTCTATGATTTCTCCATATCTCTGGGTGAGCTCTTTTTTAAGGGACTCGTAGGTCTCTGTGGGGTACTGCTGGGACCTCCTTCTTAAAAAATCAGTCACGAACGAATCAGAGCTTAGCAGAGCGATTTTCTTTTTCTCTTCATCAGTTGTTGCCTCTGCTATTGCCGCAAATTTTTCCATGTCGGCTAACCATCTTCTGAATTTCTTCTTGTCTCCATCGAATGGTTGTACTATGGACCTGACTTGGGATAATTTTGCATAAGTGCTATTCTTTTGTAAGTTCTCAGTAAAGCGCTGTAGCGCTATCAATGTGGGTTCTTCCATATTTGGATTGACTGGGGGCTGCAGCGGTTGTGCTTGTGCAGATCTGTTTTCCTGTTCTACCCCTAGTTGCTGGAAATTTTCCATTAATTGGTCCATCTTTCGTTAATGCTTCTGCTCTTTTCTAGAGGACTGGTCATACGGCACCAAATTGAGATGTGTGGCCGGGTAGGGTAGTGGGGGTTGCTGTTCAAATCGAGAGTATTAGATTTTGATGACTAGCTAGCCTGCTAGAGGTGATGATTTCTCTCTACAGTCTTACAGGACTTAACCAGGTTCGGGGATAATCCTCTATGATGTTTTATTTTTAGAGCAGATGGTTATTATTTGTGTTGCACCTGCAGCGATTAGCTTTGGTATGATCCCTTAATAATTTGTATGATAGCCGACTGCAAACATATGATTCGTCAACAGCATTTGTGTTCAATGAAACAAATGTTTATTCAATTTTCAACAAGAACTGGGTTAAGTCAAATGGTAACCACACCAAATTGCATAATAGCATGTTGACATTTAATAAACAAGCATAAAAAGTCAATGCATTATTTTAATGATGCAATATTCCTTATTGCATCTCGTGATCTTTCCAACTTGCAAAAACATGGCGTGGCTCCTCTATCCTTCTAGCGTTCCTTCGTTTATTTGTTAATGTAGTCTAGATTTCACGACTTTTTTCTTATCTCTTCATTTCAATGAAGAGCCAAACTTTCTCTTATTCATTAGTATTCCTTAGTTTGACGTTCTCTCAGCTTAAGGACCTTCATCCTTGGTAAAAGGTTCTGATATATGCCTGGGTTTACAATTCTTTACCCAGTTTTCGAGCGTAGCTCTGTTTCAGTTATGACTGTGGGCTCTAACAGTTATTGCATGCAATTCTTAGCACTACTTACGTTTCTCGTGAAATCACAAAACATAACATTCTACATTTCGAAGTTACACAGTTGCATTAATCGTACGAAGTCAATCTCCTCTATTAGAATATCACTGAGCAAGAAGAATTATGTCTTCTCTCGACCGCTCTAAATTCATGACTGCTTAAAAAAATGGCTTCGTCTCTCGTTCATTCCGGGGAAAGAAGGACTGAGCCTAACCATTGGTGGGAAATCACGTGACCAACGCACTTATACACGCGAAGCTTAGCCTAAATATATGCGTGGCGTTTCGAAGCTAAACTGGCCTAATTAAACATCTGCATGAAGATTTTTTTATCTTGTTTCTATAAAAATTTATTTTATATGTTAAAATAGTCTGCATCTGAAGACTCACGGTATACGCTGTTACAGTTATCCTTGCGATGGGAAGTGTCATGAGTGGTATGTCCTTAGTCGCCCCTTGTATTTCCACTGTTTCTGTGGTATACTGACTTGGGTCCACTAGGCTAGACTTCACACCTGAATCATAATCCAAACCTGTATCATAAAGGCACCTTATGGTGACCCCATTACAAATAACATCCTCACAAACTGGGGGGTGATAAGGTTCCTGCTGTCCATTAGGATTAACCTTTAATCTTTGAGTCCCCGACTTCATTGCAGCAATGTTTGAAGGTTTCCTTCTACAAAATTCGGTGTTATGGTTATCTTTCTTGCACCATTTGCACCATCTTTTTCCTTGGTTAAACGGTTTTCTTTCATTGTATTTTTGGTCATTGAACTGTGAGTTTCTGTCTCGATAGTCATTTCTTGGCCGTTCAAAGTTTGTCCTGCCTTTATTACCCTGTTCTCTATTTTCAAATTTATTAAATGGCTGTGGAGCTTTAAAAGTTTCTATGTGCTTCTTTTTATTGCCACTTACCTCTGCCTGGGCTGCTTGATACCTCTCAGCGACATTTAAAATCTCCCCCAACTTCTCTGCACCTTGTTCCATGAGAAATTTTCTCATGTCTGGAGCCATGGACTCTCTCAATTGCTCTATCATGATCATCTCTTTAAGATCTTGGGTCTTCCCCAGAGCAGTCCATTTCTCCAAAATAGGTTTCCAGTCTGGCAGAGAATTGGTGGTATGTCTCCCCAGACAACAGTTTGGCATTTCTAAATTTCTTACGATAAAATTCACCATTTTTTTCGTACCTCAATAACAAAGCCTGCTTTAACATGTCATAATTGTCTTGGTCTTCTCTGTTCATTTTTGCGAAGACTTCATAAGAAGTACCTCTCAGTCCCTGTGATAACTTTAAACTCCACCTCTCTCTCTCTAACCCATATGTAGTAGCTAATAATTCAAAACGACTGAGGTACCCCTCGATGTCATCGTCTTTTTCAACAAAATGGTCTAAATGAAACCCCATAGCTGATGTTGAGGCTCCCTGACTAGCTGCAGCATCTGAGGCAAAAGGGCTGGCACCATTTTCAGGAGCATGGCCTTGTAACTCCAGCTCCCGTAGTCGTAATTCGTGCTCCCTTTGCAACCTTCTATCTTCTGCCTCCCTTTCGGCCTTTTTATGTTCTGCCTCCCTTTCGGCAGTCAATCTTTTATCTTCTGCTTCCCTTTGCTGTCGTTTTTCTTCTGCCTCAATCTGCAGCCTCTTAAGTTCTCTATCAGCCTCAATTTCTAACCTCTTCTCTTCAGCTAACCTCCTATCTTGCCTTTCAATATACTTGTCACATTCAGCAGTTACATACTGAATTAAAACCTGACCATCCATTCCCATATCCTTCGCCGTTAGCACAGCAGCTGATCTGAACTTTGCTAACTCAGCCATCACACAAAATAACAATGCTCAAGGTAAAAATCTAACCAATCAATAACTAAAGTAATTCTACTTAATTATTGTCTAAGGTAATTCTAATTAGCCAGTTAACTAATTAATTACCACTGGCTGTGAAGATTCTCATCTCATCTCATCTCATAATCGGAACCTCTTCTACCCCGTGAAACGAGGTGTAGAGGGGACCCAAGTGCACAAGGCCCATGGGCGGGACATGTAATCGAAGTGACTTGGCAAACAGGTGATTAGCCCATTGTGCCCGAACTTGCCCTCATGCGTACTCATATTCGCTATAAAACCTCCGAACCATCGAGACGTCATTCCAGCCAAAATGGACAGAGCCTCATTTACCCGAAGGTTTCGAGGGATGTCCTTCCTCATCTGCACAAAGGCATTTATAGAGGAACTCGCAGGACCCGTAGGTCTGAGGAAAGGAGCAAAATCTGTGACAGTCACAGCAGTCTTTGGTACTGGGAGGTCCCCACTCAGAGTGGTGCACCACACACAGTCAGTAAAGACAAAGGTCGCCTGCGATAGCTGTGAAGATTCACCAACTTTTATTTTCACTTTCAATTTTAAGGGACACTTTTAATTTTTACTATTTGTTCCCCTGATTTAATTCTCCCACCAGGAGATCCTAATATTACTGAAAAGCTAATTATCCCAAGACAAGACCCCAATATATGTAGTGGATTTTGATGGTATTGTATGGTTGATGTCACCTAGTGTGATGTATGAGGTCAGCTGTGAAGGCTCCTGAGATAAATGTCGATGTGAATTACAGAAGGCCCTTCTTACTACCACTTACGACCTCACACATTCATTAGTAAAAAGATATGTGTGAGGTCGTAAGTGGTAGTAAGAAGGGCCTTCTGTAATTCACATCTACATTTATCTCAGGAGCCTTCACAGCTGACCTCATACATCACACTAGGTGACATCAACCATACAATACCATCAAAATCCACTACATATATTCCCCCACTTGCGTCTTTTTGCCGTTCGAACTTCAAACACGTGTTCAGTCATATTTTTCCTTTTTTGTGTCCTCCGTTCTCTCCTGTCTACAAGGGGTAAACGTTTCGTCTGCACTTCTAACTCGTTAGTTTTAAATGGCGGTGGGAAGGGCTGGCATGGGCGAGCATGTCTCCTAGTATCTTACGCATTATTTTTAACCCTACATTTCATCGTTAATCTTGGAGATATTTTAACGTTGTATCATGGTGACATCATCACATATCATAACATGTGATTATTCATGTATTTTGTTAATTCTGCACAGTATACATTATCTTATCATGCTATCTCTGTAGCATACTACCATGATTCATTCATTTATATACAAACACTGAAGACATGGTCGCATCATGAACAGCAGTGGGTGGTGAGATTGTTGGAACACCATGGCCACCTATTACCTTTTGTTCCTGGTTTTATGATCAATGTTTATGATAATTCCTGATCGAGAAACTAAAGACTTGAGGATCGTTAATCCAGCTCACTGAAGCCTAGAGGTCAACCAATCTTCAACACCTTAGTCCCCCGTAGTTATAGGGCGGGCTGAAGGAAAGTCTTCCGTATTCAAGTGTGTCTCAGGAACCTCGAGCAGACGTGGCTAATAACATAAGATGAGTTTTATGTGTATCCATCCAACAAACACTGTGAGCAGTTTCTAAAACGACTGTCTAATGATGACAACTAGATGGCAAGAGATAATGTAACAATCCTTTTTTTTCAGTGGAAGATAAATCCAAGACTTTTTCTATTACTTATTTTAATTTGTAACTATAATTAATCATTCATTTTACCATCTTCCAACACACATTTCTCATTACAAGAATATATAGATGTACATAATAAATTGGGAAATTGTACTCATTTGACTTGTTAAATTTTTAACTGTTAAATTTTGAGTTACCTTTTCAAATTTAATTATATTATCACATAGGGTTACTATAGCGAAAGTAGCAACTTATACTTCTGAAGCCTAAATCTATTGTCCAGCTCAGAGTATTCACAGCTGTAACTCATTTGTGATACCAGTGTACTTCTTGGGCACTGGAACTTCATACTTTCTGGAGAGAGATTCTACTTCTGCTCTACCACTATTATTATTCTAGGACAACCTTTCGCTACAAGCTGGTCTGATATGAGTTTGTAATATTCCCAGTTTGCTCGAGCGTAGTTCATGTCTATTTCAGTGAGGAGCTGGTCTGATATAAGTTTGTACTGTTCCCAGTTTGCTCGAGCGTAGTTCATGTCTATGTCAGTGAGGAGCTGGTCTGATATAAGTTTGTAGTGTTCCCAGGTTGCTCGAGCGTAGTTCATGTCTATTTCAGTGAGGAGCTGATCTGATATAAGTTTGTAGTGTTCCCAGTTTGCTCGAGCGTAGTTCATGTCTATTTCAGTGAGTAGCTGGTCTGATATAAGTTTGTAGTGTTCCCAGGCTGCTCGAGCGTAGTTCATGTCTATTTCAGTGAGGAGCTTGTCTGATATGAGTTTGTACAGTTGCCAGGTTGCTCGAGCATACTTCCACTTCGACAATCTGTTGGCTTTCGTTTTAATTTTACCCTGTGAGATGGTGGTGAGGATGGGTAGGTGGTCACTTCCTATGTCCTCCAATGCCCTCCATTTATTTTTGGTTGGCGAGATCTACAGACACTAGTGTTAAGTCTGGTCGGCTACTGGTTCCGCTAACTTTATGGTAGAGGGTTGGTGGGGATCTTTCATTTTGGTAGACTTAAAAGTTGGAAGTGTTACATAAGCTCTTCTAGTGCCTGGCATGTGGTGTTGGTGTCCTTGTAACCCCCATAGTGGGGAATGAGCATTGCAATCCCCGTGTATTCGATCTTATCAAAGTAGATTTCATTAGTTTCTCTGGGGGGGGGGGGGGGGGGGGGGGGTGTTAGTGTAGACATTAAAGATTTGAAAATGTTTCTCATTTCCCCAGACTGTCACTCGTTGTATGTCAGTTTCATCATCGGTTCGAAGACTTTCGACCTCTGCCTGTACATCTTTCCTTACCTAGGTTAGTATTATTTGACAACTATTATGGCAGTGACATTTGTACATTGTGTAGCCTGGGAAATTGACGGATGTGTCCTTAAGTACGGTTTCTTGAATCAGTGCAATATGAACTTGATGGTCATTCAATAGTTTTTCGCCAGGAGCAGCAAGGGTGGTGTGCTTGGCGGACCTTTTACGATGCGTCGTCCGAGCTCGTATATCTTGTGTTGTATTAGTGTCATGGCATCATGAGTAGTGGGGGTTGTGATGACTTTCTTTCATTCCGGTAGTTATCCTCTTTTTCCATGCGGGGTGTGCACGGCATGGTGGGCACTGTACCGTCATCGATGGGGAAGTATTATTTTCCCTTGCTGTCCTGATCGCTTGATGTTTGCCCTGCTACCAGGGGGTAGAGGGTAGACATTTTCAATATCATTTTGCACCACCTCAGTGGGGCTCACCTTTGTGCTGTCCCTGCTACCAGATGACCACTGTTTTATGGAACCATCCATAATTTTTCAGCTATTTAGTCAGCACTAGCTCTTCTAGTTGGTCAAAAGGATCGTCACGTCGCGCATCCTGGTGCCTTCACTATGAGATGGTGTGGGTGGTTTGTAGCTGTGCTAGTTCAAATTGAAAGCCAGTCACAGGCATAAGCTAAGCTGTGCAAGGGCGCGCAACATAGTTTAGCCAGTCGGTCTAGACTGTTACCGTATATAGTTGAAATGGTGTTAATTTCTGGTCAACATCATCAGTCGCTGTCTTTCCCTGGCTATTGGCAATTTGATATCGTCTCTTTACATCAACCACACAAGCTTTTCTTGTGAGGAGGTCCTTGAGTGTGATGATGTTATACCTTTTCTATTTAGATGCAAGTAGTCCAGCAGCTATAAGTTTCACCTTCAGTCTTTGCTACTACTAGGTGGTGATCACTTCCCACACCTGCACCTCTTCTTACTTTCACATCTTGAAGTGAATGCCTCCATCTACCATTGATCATATTGTGGTCTTTATGATTTCTTTCTCGGCCGTTTGGTGATTCCTATGTTAACTTGTGGATTTCTTTGTGTGGAAAAAGTGTTCCTCCAATGACCAATTTGTTAATACTGCGGAAGCTTATTAGTTTATCCCCATTCTCATTTCCTGTTCCGCTGCCACTTGTCCTCATTACTCTTTCATTATTTTGTATTGGGTGTTCCAACTTGCGAAAGACCGTAGTCATAGCTGTCTCATAGATTATACTCAAAGCTATCTCATAGACCGTAGACATTGCTGCTTCTTGGATCAAAGTCACAGCTGTCTCATAGATTATAGTCATAACTGGCTCTTGGATCATAGTCATAACTGCCTCACAGATCATACTCATAGCTGCCTCATAGATCATAGACATAGCTGCCTCGTAGATCATAGACATAGCTGCCTCATAGATCATAGACATAGCTGTCCTATAGATCATAGACATAGCTGCCTCATAGAACATCGACATAGCTGCCTCACAGATCGTAGTCATATCTGCCTCATAGATCATAGTCATAGCTGCCTCATAAATCATACTCATAGCTGCCTGTTTTATAGATTATAGTCATAGCTGTCCTATAGATCATAGTCATAGCTGCCTCATAGATCATAGCCGTAGCTGCTTCATAGATCATAATCATAGCTGCCTCATAGAAGATAGTCATAGCTGCCTGTTTCATAGATCATAGTCATAGCTGCCTCATACATCTTAGTCATAGCTGCCTCATAGATCATAGCTGCCTCATAGATCATAGTCATAGCTGCATGTTTCATAGATTATAGTCATAGCAGTCCCACACATCATAGTCATAGCCGCCTCATAGAGCATAGCCATATCCGCCTCATAGATCATATCATAGCTGCCTCACAGATCAAAGTCATAGGTGCCTCATAGATCATAGTCATAGCTGCATGTTTCATAGATTATAGTCATAGCTGTCCTATAGATCATAGTCATAGCCGCCTCATAGATCATAGCCATATCCGCCTCATAGATCATATCATAGCTGCCTCATAGATCATAGTTATAGCTGCCTCATAGATCATTGCCGTAGCTGCCTCATAGACCATATTCATAGATGCCTCATAGATGATAGTCATAGCTCCCTGTTTCATAGATCATAGTCATAGCTGCCTCACAGATCTCAGTCAAGTCTGCCTCATTGATCATAGTCATAGCTGCCTAATGCATAAATCATAGTCATAGCTGCCTCATAGATCATAGTCAAATCTGCCTCACAGATCATAGTCATAGCTGCCTCATAGATCATAATCATAGCTGCCTCATATATCATAGTCATAGCTGCCACATAGATCATAGTCATAGCTGCCTCATAGATCATAGTCATAGCTGCCTCATAGATCATAGTCAAATCTGCCTCACAGATCATAGTCATAGCTGCCTCATAGATCATAATCATAGCTGCCTCATATATCATAGTCATAGCTGCCACATAGATCATAGTCATAGCTGCCTCATAGATCATAGTCATAGCTGCCTCATAGATCAGTCATAGCTGCCTCATATATCATAGTCATAGCTGCCACATAGATCATAGTCATAGCTGCCTCATAGATCATAGCCATAGCTGCCTCATAGATCATAGTCATAGCTGCCTCATAGATCATAGTCATAGCTGCCACATAGATCATAGTCATAGCTGCCACATAGATCATGGTCATAGCTGCCACATAGATCATAGTCAAATCTGCCTCACAGATCATAGTCATAGCTGTCTCATAGATCATAATCATAGCTGCTTCATATTTCATAGTCATAGCTGCCACATAGATCATAGTCATAGCTGCCTCATAGATCATAGTCATAGCTGCCTCATAGATCATAGTCATAGCTGCCTGTTTCATAAATCATAGTCATAGTTGCCTGATAGATCATAACCATAGCTGCCTCACAGATCAATGTCATAGCAGCCTCAGAGATCATTGTCATAACTGCCTGTTTCGTAGATCATAGTCATAGCTTTCCTATAGATCAAACTCATGGCTGCCTGTTTCATAGATCATAGTCATAGCTGTCCTATAGATCATAGTCATAGCTGCCTCATAGATCATAGCCATAGTTGCCTAATGGATCATAGCCATAGCTGCCTCCTAGATCATAGCCAAAGCTGCCCATAGTTCATAGTCATAGCTGCATTAAACATCATAGTCATAGCTGCCTCATAGATCATTTTCACAGCTGCCACATAGTTCATAGTCATAGCTGCGTCATAGATCATAGCCATAGCTGCCTAATAGATCATAGTCAAAGCTGCCTCATAGATCATAGTCATGGGCAGAGACTACAACCCTCAACAGTCAGATCCAAACCTCAGAAATGATGCATCTGTGAAATGTGGTAACAAGAAGAGACATAGACCACAACTATACGATACGTCAAGGCATAAAAACAAAATCCCAGCAGACTCAATCAGAACAGTCCCAACTAAGATGTTTTGGCCATGTCTGCAGAAAAGGAGAAGATAGGCTGGCAAGGCAGGTATGGGAGGCTAAGAGCCAGGAATCCAGACCTTCAGGACGATCCAGAGTCCGCTGGGAGGACAACATTAGACAAGCTCTGAAAGAACGAGGACAAGAATGGAACTAAGGAAGGGGGAAGACAGCCTAAAGGATAGTATGGCGCTCTCTCTTCCAAACCTCTACACCTCACGGTAGAAGAAGAACGACTAAGTAAGTAAGTAATATACTAGATAGCTGTATAATAAAAAAGTTGCAAGAAAACCATCATGGTTTCGTGTGTCAAATCTTAGATTACAGATCTGATTATGTAAGTGACAAGTGATAAGACAGCTTTCTATCATCATCATTATATAAGTGACAGTTGATAAGACAGCCTTCTATCATCATCATTATGTAAGTGACAAGTGATAAGACAGCCTTCTATCATCATCATTATGTAAGTGACAAGTGATAAGACAGCCTTCTATCATCGTCATTATGTAAGTGACAAGTGATAAGACAACCTTCTATCATCATCATTATGTAAGTGATAAGACAGCCTTCTATCATCGTCATTATGTAAGTGACAAGTGATAAGACAACCTTCTATCATCATCATTATGTAAGTAACAAGTGATAAGACAGCCTTCTATCATCGTCATTATGTAAGTGACAAGTGATAAGACAGCCTTCTATCATCATCATTATGTAAGTGACAAGTGATAAGACAGCCTTTTATCATCATCATTATGTAAGTGACAAGTGATAAGACAGCCTTCTATCATCATCATCTTCATTATTTTCCTCTGTGCTTCAAGCGGATCATGGGGCCCCTACTACAGCTGGTCCCCTTTCAAGAAGCCTACACCAAGCAGTCACAAGCACTAGCAGCCATGGTTTCTGTGACAATTTATTTCATTTGATGAAGTTGTCAGCCTGTGCACAAGCTCATATTGGTCGCCTTGTACGACATGCCTGAGAATGCAGTAGTTATGTTCTGTCTTTATCTCTTCAAAGCCCCCCCCCCCCCCCCCCCGGGCACTACACGAACTAAACATTCTTGGGGAGCAGTAAAGACAGAAACAGTTGAGTGATGTCATTTAAGAAAATGTGGTGTTAATACAGCATTGGATGACACTGAAGATGATATTCTGTGTGATGAGAATGAGAGTTGACTATCAGAGAGCCGCACTGACCATGAGGACGAGGAGTGTGATGGTTATCATGATGTCACGGATTGCCTCCCCTGCTTTGCAGTAGTGGTCCAACAGTGACCAAAACTCAAGAGTATCTACTATGGCTTCCAAGGTATCTACATGCACGCAAGATTACTCTTGGCAGAGATGTAGATAGAAGGGTATTGACACTTCTACCTTAAGGTAGTCTACACAAGATAATTCCAGAAGTCACGAACAATGTTGCATTGGGCTGAACTATTGTAAACGCATTATATCTGGTCCGTCGCCTTTTGTGAAGGATTTAAGCAATATTTCTTGTTAGATTACTGGTTTTAAAATGAATAAACAAGCTGCATTTTTTTATAACCGCATTTTATTATTGTTCTTTGAAGGTTAATAAAAATAATGCTTTGGTATGTACAATTTCAGGTGAAATCTTTTGGGTAGCAAATGGTATCGTATTGTTGTTGTTGTTTAACTAGGGCTACTGAGCTTCTCACTCTTTACATGCAATACTAAGTTGAAGACGCCTTGGTATTATCTACACTTTAGATCCAGGCTTTTTCTAATGGCTTTTCTCCCATTTCGAAACGTACTGAGTTGAAGTCATGAGCTCCAGTTTCTCCAGCTTGGCGTGCATTTAAAGGACCACCACATCTGGTCCCAAGCTATAAGGAAGAAGCGTGTGGTGTAGCCGCGTTAGAGCAAGGGGTATAAAAAAAATGGGTTAAAGGGAAGCGAAAACGTAGATGAGTAGTTTAATCAGTAGCTCTCCTTTTTGTTAGCTGTCAGTTATAGAGTACAAATTAATACAAGAGTTCTTGATGAATTACATTCACGAGAGCGCCACGAGTTGCACGAATCACAGAGGAGACTGTAGGAGAGAGCAAAAGGTCAGAGTGCGGGGTGGGCAGTTGACTTTTTCGTCTTGATAGAGTAAAGACCACAAGAATCGCAGGTAGAACGAACGAACGAACGATTCGCTCACCTTTCATACTGAATTCATTTATTCTCATATGCATGTTACATATTAATTTCAAGAAATTCAACGTAAAGTAAAATAATAATATAGCACACTCATATTAACATTAATTACTTATAAGCATGACATAAAATATGTTGAAAAGTACATACATCGTCATTCGAACCTACAGTTGATGTTATAAGAAAAGATTTCTTGAGTATGATATAGCTGGGAATTGTGCTTGTGAGCGCCTGTAGTAACAGTGGTCTCAAGCTGGCACTAGATAGAGAACGTGAGCGATGTTAGAAAGAATATGAGGTTCTTGTGTCTTTGTTCACCCATTCTGAAATTCAATGACCACACCGGGTTCCGTACATTTGCCTGCGCGGGGTTAGTCTATTTAGTAATTCGCAGGTAGGGGTGGCAGGATGAGTGCGGGTTAGTCTATCATGCATTTGGCAGGTAGGGGTGGCAGCATGGCACATGAATGTAGCTGTATTATACAGGGGAGTGAAGTGTTAGAGACTTCACTACAGTAAGACCAGCTTTATGATGCATTGGAGTGAAGTGTTAGAGACTTCACTACAGTAAGACCAGCTTTATGATGCATTGGAGTGAAGTATTACAGACTTCACTATAGTAAGACCAGCTTTATGATACAGGGGAGTGAAGTGTTACAGACTTCACTACAGTAAGACCAGCTTTATGATGCAGGGGAGTGAAGTGTTAGAGCAAATATAACACCGTGTCATTCAATCGCCGTGTCAATGCCGTGGAAGACGAATCTTTTGGAGTTGTCAGGGAAGTGACGTGTTAGAGACTTCCCTACAGTAAGACCAGCTTTATAATGCCGGGGAATGAAGTGTTACAGACTTCACTACAGTAAGACCAGCTGTATGATACAGGAAAGAGACACCACCGGTAGGTAGAAGCAGAAAAGAAGGTGTACAGATTTTCAACAAATCCAAAGAAAATGACTGCTTCCGTCCACAAACAGTTAAGATAAAAATAATGAAGAGTCAAACTAAGTCACCCTCTTATGCTCTTTCTCTCACAATTTCGTGACACCAAATGAAAAGGCGCTAAAGATGGCATAAATCACAAGATCATTGGTTTAACGCTCGTATCAGAAGATGACCAAAAAATTATGTACATATTTATTGGCGCGGGGCCCCAGAAAGCGCGGGGCTCGTAGCATATGCTACTACGTTAATCCGGCTCTGATTGTGTCAATATTTGACAAGGAAGGAATAGCAGAAGTCACAACAAACAGAGACTTCCCGGTTATGATAGTCAACACATCTGGTAAAACGACAACCATTGCTAGAGGTGCTTTCATAGCTCAAGTACAATCATCCTCCATACGAGACACCTACAAAACTACACAAGGTAACACTGACCGACATAATGCAGGCGAGAGTCATACCCATCAATCCCCGCCCCCGCATCAGACTAGACAATACACCCTCCGCCACCCCATTGACTCTGCTGCATGGCACGTTAGGTCTAAAGGTAAGACTGATCGAGATAGGAGGTTTCATAAACAAAACATCACTTCGCAGAACCATACCCATCAGTCCCCGCGTCAGATAACACAATACACCTCCCGCCGCCCCAAGGTTCAGTGCAAGTGCTTCGACACACCATAATACCCCCATGGAGAAATACGGAGAGTTCAAAACAAGCTGAACAATTGACCGGAGGATACATGGAAGCACCGAAAAGAGAAATGGTATACACGGATGGCACAGAATATTATCAGAACACCCGCAAATATCGAACACGAAGACAACCAGAAATCGATTATCAGTTTAAATACCCAGATATGGTTGATCAAGAGATCATTATAGAAGCCTATCGGAATACACAGTCTCTTAAGGAAAAACGTAGCCCCACGAGGAACACTGTAAACCTAGTTATACAAGATCAACCCAGGTTGCAAAGATGTAGAGTAAGCAACCTTCGCAAAATCCCATACACTTCGAATCGATGTAGATCACAGAACGATCGAGCTGTTTCATTCCCTACACAGGACCATATAAATTACATTGCTACAAATCGACGTCACTTCAATCCACAGAAGAAAGACTCTTACCACCACCATCACCCAACCAGACGAATAATCCCTTTGATGTCCTGCCACACAACTTCTTCTTCTTCTTTGATCCTTAGCCGCAAACCATCAAAGCGGTCAGTGGCCATTACGCCTGGTGGCGTCTTGTAGGGCAACAACAAATTGATTCCACTTTGCTCGGTCGGCGGCCATCCTTCGTACAGTGCCCCAACTCTGGTTCATTCTTTGCATCTCAGCCTCCACAGTCCTCCACCAAGTTATTTTTGGTCGGCCTCTCTTTCGTTTCCCTTCAGGAGTCCATAGCATAGCTGTTCTTGTGATGGCATCGGGGTCTCTTCTGAGGATATCTCCAACCCAGCTCCAGCGTCTCTGCCACACAACCGGATGGATAAATTGCCGTAGTGAAAGAGATAGCGCACAAGTACATTGCCGTAGAGAAAGAGAGAGCACACAAGTACATTGCCGTAGAGGAAGAGAGAGCGCACAAGTAATTGCTGTAGTGAAAGAGAGAACGCACCAGTTATCGTGCTAGTAGCCAAGACGACATCTCTCTTGGCGAACTGTCAGAGAGATTTGCCGCGCGAAGACAGATTTTTGCGCCCGAATTTAAGAAAAAAAATTTAAGAAAACGTACGGTGCTCCGTTTGGCTTCTAAATTTCAACAATTTTAATATGTGGGTGAATAAAGACACAAGTACCGAATATGAAGTTCGTCAGTGTATTTCGAGAGCAGTTGGAAGGTTCATTCATTTTGTCAGGTATATATATCTTGAGATGAACCTTCGGTCATCTAACGCAACTCAGTGTGAAATTACAATCTTGAAACTAAAATAAGAACCCTAGAGATGTCCGGTCACCATAAGATGATAATTTAAAACAAGATCAGATCACACTTCTAAATAGAGTAGAAAAAGACGTAGACAATGAGAGGCGTGAGAAACTAAAGTAGACAAGGCAGTGGACAGCATCTGTAAACTAATTGAGAAGCCTGAAAGTAGAGTAAATACAGAAGGAGTGAGAATGAACTTGATTATTGAACATTGTTGAGAACTGCACATTTCTGTTATGTTGCTACGACCTGTGAAACTTATTATGTATTGACGGTGCCCGGAGCGCCTAAATAAATGCTGAAAAAAAAAACAATTGAGTCAACAGATTATTGCGCCTCTATGTTGTGCAGTGTGAAAGTAGACTATCGAAGAGTCAAGACAATAAATTTACGAAACACTGTGATCGAACCTACTATACGATTACGTGGTAGCGTCGACTACCATTCTGGGACCCCAGTGGTCCTAGTGGCATACAGTGCATTCCCCGCCATTCAAGGGGGCTCTCCAAATATACAGAGGTAAAATACTGTGAAAGGGCTGTGACTGAGGGGCAACACGCGGCGCCTTTTATAAAAGGTATTGGGCACATAATTTCAGTTGCTAGCGCGCAGTGGCTAGCCTCGTCGGCTTCGCGCAGGTGTGTCAGTGTCTGTCCCTAGTTGTGTGCGACGGAACGAACGGAATAATTTGTCTTCTCTTTGTTACTTTCACAATTGCCTCCACGGCTGGTGGAGTTGTGGATTTTAAAGTTGCTACCAACGTGAAATGGGTTCATTTTCGATACAAGACAACAGGAGGCTGAGACGCTTGGGAGTCATGACCCAAGTGGGCCCGACCCCCTTAGAGAGTCAAGGAGTATACTGGGCCGAAACACTTGACGGAGGAGTGGACTCCTTCTGATGATCAGATTGCCTCCTGTTGTATCGCTCTGTAAAGAGTTTCCTATCACTGTGCTTTGGTTCTGGGCTCTTCTAAGAAATTGTATTTATTTTCCTGGTTTCACTTTCGACGTATTCTCCTATCTTCTGCTTGCCGTGCGAGCTTCTTCGCCCAATCAGAGAGCATCGCCACTTGGTGCGATCAGCAGCTTCATCCTCCCAGGTTGCTGGGTTTATGTCCACTGTCCTCATGTCTCTCTTGCATACATCTCTGAACCTTAGCTGTCGTCGCCCAAATGTACTTTTGCCAATCGCCAGTTGTCCGCAGAAGATATTTTTCGAGATGCGGCCATCTACCATGCGGCGGACATAGCAAAGCCAGCGTAGTCTGCGCTGTTTAAGCAGTGTGTACTTGCTTTGAGGCCACCACGTGACAACACCTCGACATTTGTCACTTTGTCCTTCCACGAAATATCGAGGATGTGGCGTAGGATGTGTAAATGGAAGGTATTGAACCTTCTTTCTTGCATGGTATAGGTTGACCATGTCTCGCTGCCATATAGAAGTGTGTTGGTAATGCAGGCGTTATATACCACAGCTTTGGTCTTCGTTGTGAGTTTAGATTTTATCTAAACACGTTGCTAATGCGGCTGTGCATTTCTGTGTCCAGAGAGAGTTATTTGTTGATTACTGTAATCTTAATTTAATATCATTGCCTCTTCCTCCAAAATTATCTGTTTTGCTTTTTGTTATTTGAGGTTATAGTTTTCATAACCTAGTTAGAAGCCAACCAGAAGAGCTATGGTGGCACGAGACATCCCTGCCACATACCATTTCTTATCTCAAAGAGCTCTATCAGTTCTCCTTTATGAAGACTTCTATATTTCATTTATTCAGGTGTTTTCATTTTTATTTTAATGATCTTAAGGTGAACTCCATATTTCCTCATCAGATTCCAAAGTGATTATCTGTCTGCACTGTCAAATGCCTTTTCATAATCCACAAATCGTACATAAGTGGTGAGTTTAATGCCAAGCTGTGTAATCTAGTAATAACAATGTGGTTATCTATTCTGTACAGGATCTGTTTTCTCGAAAACCTGCCTGTTATCCTATTAATTATCCTTCTGTGGCCTCATTTAAGCTATTAATGATGATCTTAATACATTCCTTTCGCTGATAAACTGATGTTCTTCGATAATTTGTGAACTCTCGTAAATCTCCCTTTTTAAGCAACTTGACCAGAGATCCTTCCTTCCATCTCACGGTACCTCTCTCTCTCTCTCTCTCTCTCTCTCTCTCTCTCTCAGACGTAACCAAGTAATGTATAACATCTCTGCAGAGGTGTCAACGTTTGATTTGATGGCCCTTGCAGGAACACCATCTGGGTAGCAACTTTCCTATATTTTACAGTTTATGGCTTTCTTTTTCTTTTTTTTGTTGTTGACAGAATTAGCTTTTAACTCCCTTTCTGCTAACTGAACGTCTGATGGATTTTGTGGCAAAAATAAAGTACAATGACTACCAATGGCGGGACATCTTGTTTGTGGAGTCCTATAGGTCAATTGCATATTCTCCGGGCATGCTTTGTTATAATAAATTTTGGCTCTGCACTTTGGGAAACTGGTCTATGTAGAAGGTACTAGAAATGTTCCACCCATCTCTTCATTTGCTCTTTTCCACTATTGCCCTTCATCAGACCACGTGATTGCTTGTGTTTCCTTTACGCTTTCGTGTACTGTGGTACCGGTCTTTTTAATTCAGCTTCTTTTATGTACAAACATGATTCTTTCTAGATGATTTGAAGCATAGACGTTTATGAATATTTTCCATTCCCGTTTATTGTCCCACGATCGTGTTTTCCCATCATGTCTTTAAAGTAGACCTTATCTGTTCTTTGTAGTTAGGTTACGATCACAATTATTATGTCTACTCGTTTTTTCTTTATCTATGGTATTTTTTTTAGTACGGTGCAGAATTATTCTTTCACGGATTTTTCTTTGTCGTTGGTTCATGTATACTATTGAAAGATTTTCATGTTTAATTATCTTTTCTTTTTTGTTTAGAAGTTCCACCCATCTCTTCATTTGCTCTTTTCCACTATTGCCCTTCATCAGACCACGTGATTGCTTGTGTTTCACTTTTACGCTCTTCGTGTTACTAATGGTTACAAACGGTCTTTTAATTTTTTTGATGTGACTGTTTTTAGGTCGGTTCTATTGAGTCTCATTCTATGCGAGCTATCTGAAATCCCCTTGACAGCAATACAACTACACTATTGTGTACGCTTTTATCGTCATTTCCTGCTAATAATGCTATTTTGACTACGTTCAGTTTCTTCTCTCTTGTTTCAGCAACTGCCAGGATGTCACATTTATAGTTTTGATATTGCTGCTGCCACTTGTGCAGTTTTTCCTTGTTCGTTTAGTGTATCAACATTCCAAATGCCGAATCTGGATATTTTTCTATCAGAAGAATTTTGAACCAGCAACTCAGACCACATTAGCTTTCTCTTATCTGCTTCTTAAACCTCCAGTCCGGGACCCCAAGATGCAGCAATAGTGAATGCAGTCAGCGACCCATAGCTTGACTGCGTGCATCAGGACCAGCGAACCAGAGCTGGTCAAGACCGTACTCCATCTCCACGTGGTGGTCCTGGAAACAGTCTGCAGCAGTGCAGTCTGGCTGAGCGAGTACGGATCGAAATGGGAAGACAAACCCGGTCCCTAAAAAATGCCGTGCAGAAGTCGGATGTGTCGACCGAAAGGTGCAGATATCACAGCTTAGGCGCAAACAGACACAACGCAACCACCGTCCTTTTCAGGGCGAACGAGGAAGAAGAAGAAACCTCATTAATAGAAGACATTTCTCCGAGGCTGAGTTGAATTATCAGAATTACTTAGCTATATTTTTTAACGTTTTTTCTCTATTTTCTCTATTTTCTACTTGGTTATAGTAGCAGGTTTTATACCCAACAGTCCTTACTCGCTTTCTACGACATACTTGGTACATTATACCACTGCTATTTTTTTCGGATCTCGGTAACACATAGTTAAAAATGAGTTAAGACATCTTTACTATACAGAAAAATACAGTTTTAAACTATATTCAATGCATGTAAAATAAAACCATAAACTAGAATAAAAAATGTAACGACAATTAAAATAAGGGCCGTTAGAACGGAATACTAAGAAAGAAAAGAATATTTTTAAAAAAGGATAATAAAAATTAATGTCCAACGCATGAAAACTCCCAACAATAAAATAGATATACTGTAACGTCCCCGGGGTCACTGAGATGTCAAAAGATTGCCCCCTCATGCATGTCGTAAGTGGCAACATCACCATGTAAAAGATGTTGCTTCAAAACCAACTTCTGCCAGATTATATTAATGCTTTATCGAAGGCTTTCTGCAACGTACCAGTTGCGATGGTGATCCATGTACCGTAAGGCTGGAAAATATGAATTGATGATAACTATTAAGAGTCAAGAAATAAGACAACAACAAAGTCTGGTGTCTGTAGCTGACAAAATGATAAACATTTCAGCTCATTATAAATAAAATCCAAAAAAATTATGCTACGCTTCATCTTCTTCTTCGGGTACCATGGATGGCGACGTAAGGAATGATGTATCTCCACAACTTCCTGTCTCCAGTTCTGTTTGTCAGTTACGTTGTTGACGTCTTGAAGCTGTCCAGTACATTTGATCTTTGTCTGCCTTTATTTCTGTGTCCTGTCACGTTTCCTGTTTTCATTTTCAGTATCCAGTTTACTTCTCACAATACGACTACAGAGAACGAATTGTAATAAACTTACAAAGAGCACAGGCTTTATTCAGAATATTTTCATTACAGTTCTTTGAGCTGCCTATGATTATATTCTTCTGTAAAACCACATATCTGTGTCATACAGGCCTTTGCAGTCCAAAAATCGACGGAAGGTATGGGGATACCACCTTCCCATTAACTATTGTACAGTCAGGAATGGAAACACACTCCTAAGAAAAGCCAACGACGTTAATATGTGTTCCATAGGAAGCACCTCGTCCGGTAGGAAATATCATGGGCTACATACAGGTGATACCCAACACACGGCTGTTTGCCAGCGATCTTTTAGTTCGTTCGTTGGTTCGTTCGTTTGTCTGATATGTTGCTGATATACCCTGTTCAAACTGATAATTGGTTATAGTTGGGGTACTGTATATTGTGCGTTTAGTTTCTTCGGTGCTAGCCGGTTGTTAGTCCTGAAAAGGACTGGTCCTAAAAAGGACCACTAGCTGACTGTCTGGATACCTCTTCGTTGCTTGTATGTTTATGGTGTCGTGGCGTGTTCATGGTGTACATATCCAGCCTCCCTATCTGGCTTGTGTGGTTTTGTTTACTTTTGCCCTCCTCGCTTCCGACTCCCGTGTCCTCCTCCCCTCCTGTATTTGTAATAGAGCCTTTTCTATTATTGATGGGAGAAGTTTTTCTAATGTTTCCTCGATGACCTCTTCGTCTGATTGCTCGTTTGTTTTGGTCGCTCTTGTGTTTGATGTCATTTCCTCTACGGCTCTTCGTTCCGCTTCGATTCTTTTGAGGATTTCTGTGTTTTCTTCTGTCAGCTTTGTCAGCTTCGTGACGTCTGCTTCTATCTGCTGCTGAACTCTTTTCATGTCTTTCAGCATTTCTTTAGCATTCTGTAGATCAATTACGTCCTCACTGTCAATTAGTTTTTCGGGAGTCTGCCTGCTTTTGTTCTCGCCCTGGAGTTTCCGTTTCATTTCTTTTACTTCCGCTGTCAGCTGATGTAACTGTCTTCTGTCAATCGTGGGCTGTTTGTCTGCAACATCGGCAGCCACTCTGTGTTTTGCCTCTTTGAAAGGGATGTTTTTTGACACGGCCTCCTTCAAGATGCTCTTTGTTTCCTGAAACACAGGGCAGCCTCGGTACCTTGCCCCGTGGTTTCCGAGGCAGTGTGCACAGGTACGGTTTGGATTTATGGCCTTGTAATTGTGATCCTCCTTCGCCTTGGGACAGTCGCAATATGGGTGCCTACCCGCACAATACCGGCAAACTGCATCTCTCCTGCACGTTTTCTTTGTGTGTGAAAACTGCTGGCAGTTAGAGCACTGCATGACCGGAGGGATATATGCCTCTGTCCTTTTTGAAGTAGTTTCGAGCGTCAGTCTCTCAGGTCTTGTCGACCCTTCAATGGTTATCACAATCAGGTTTGTGTCTTTGTTGTCCCATGTTTTTAGCCTTTCGACCTGCGTGAATTTGACGTCTGTGTTTTCGGACTGTGGTTTGTTGTGAACCTCGCTTGCGGGCCATGTGGTGTCCACCCCTCTTACGACAAACTTCCTTGTTGTCTTGCTGGCCTCCACCACCACTTTTATCTGGTGGGGCAACTGCACTTCTTTTGGACCGGCCTCAAGTTCTGTCATCAGCGAAGTGGTTGTTGAAGTGTTGTTAAGGGAAAGCGCGACTCCCTTTTCGTGCCTCCTTACTTTAGAGATGCCTCTCCTGCCCGTTATTGTCTCGAGGATATAGATAACTTTGTCATCTGGTAGAGCCTTGAGTGATCTTAACGATCCTCTCTATCGCATCTGTATCGCCTTTTTTGCTCGCCTTTGTTCCCTCTTTCCTTCTCCGGTCCCTGTCAGGACTAGATTAAAGCTTTGGTGGTGATTTTATTGTCTTCGGATTTTGGAGCAGCTTCCCTGGGGTAGCCACAGCTGTCAACTCGGCATCGTGTGGTGGTGGCTTCGGAGATGTTTTCTGGGTTGTAGGTGATGTAGATTTCCAACCTTTTTCTATATTCTGGGTTGTCATCGGGTTTTGTTGAAGCGTCTCTGAGGAAGACAAGGTTTCAGCTGTCGATTGGGGTACGTGTGGTGGTGGCGGCCTGTGGTGAAATTACAGTGATGCAACGTTAAAATTCCTCCATTTATAAAGTAAACAGGTAACATAACATGTAGGGATAAAAATATAGGTAAGATACGCTGATACATTCTCGCCCATGCCAGCGTTTTCTAGCGCCATTGAAACTAACTAGTTATAACATGCAGAATAAACGAACTATCCTTTTAGACGGGGTGGAAACGGAGATAAAAGAAAAAAATGTGACGGTCTGAACACGTGTTTGAATCTAAAGTCTAGAAGACGCAATTTGTAGTTTTTTAAAGAAAAAATTACGCCACTAGTTGACACAATGTAAGGAAATGGACAAAAAACGACCTTAGCTCTTGTCAGAAAAAGACGTATCTTGGACGTTCTACGGTAATTATTCGTTTTAGTTTGAATATAGCGGCACAACGCCCTGGTCGAAGGTACAAAAACAAATTTCAAAACTAACCTTGAAAAAGTAGGTTTTTTCTTAATAATAAGTTTAGGAGAATAAAAAATAGCTAGTTTGATAGCCCATCTTAACCTGAGAAATAATATACTTTTAATTACACAGACGGACAGATAACACGGAAGATATTGACGAAAGACTGTATTGTTCAATACAGACTAGCCGACAGTTATTTGTGCATACTTCTCACAAAAATCACTTTTGACGCGCCCTTGAGCCTAACACATAAAAACAAACGGCAGGTGGACAAGGGGCAAAAAAGGGAAGTTAGAAGCTAAAAATAACTTTGTCTCGAAATCGTATAAGTAAGTGGGGGAAATTTGTGTAGTTTTTTTGTAGTTTCGTCTAAAATCAAGTGTAATTTTGGGAAAAACCAAGTTAGGACGGACAGACCGACATAAAATATTACACACTAGACAGAAACTGGACCTAAATTTGACATCTGTAGTTTAAATATTTGAACGTTAGTGGGGAAGTCCGCTGATTGGACAGAAGTTTTCATATTGTAGAAAAAACAGTAGAGGCAATTGTCATTTTGTAGAAGACTGTCCAGATGCACAGTTCGTTAATGCTAGAAGAGTGATTTCTAGGAGATATTATATATTATCAGTGGGACGCCATAATCTAGCCAGCAGCTCAGCTGAGTTTTGCTAGTACAACGTAACTGTGTTTTCAATTTTGAATTGTGGTAAGGAGAAAAATTCATTAACCCTTTTATTTAACATTTAATATTTTGAGTGATTGATACTGCCATGTCATGAAAAATGATTACGACAAGTGAGTGCTTATTCTAGGTCCCCAGCAACAGTCCAGGGCCTAGAAGCAAACAAATAATGTAAGAAAACATATCCAAGACTATAGAAGACAGATCTATATTTGAGATCAGTGGGAACATATCACCCACCTTATTGGATGGAAAAGGAGACTAATGAACATATTTCGGATGCAATGCAGTCATGGGAAACTGGTGCTATTTGATACCACCTGGGTGAGATGTGCTGAGTTGGTCAGAGAGATCTGACCCGATCTTTGTAAATTTTGCTTTGCTTTGTTGTGTGTAAAAATGGTGCAGTAGGCAGTGTGTTGACACATGGCACAAATTTTGGTTTCAGAGTTTCTGGTCTGGCACTACGCTAGTGCCAGATGCTTGAAGAGGTCCAAGAGTGGATGCCTAAGAAGCCTACCATTTTACTCCAGCACTTGTGAGGAGTGGGCCACTTGAATTCTTTACTGCATCGTCTTAGGCCAGATAAGTTGAATACCTGGCCTGCTGTGGATTCATCAAACTTTTCCACAAATAAATAAATAAACCAAATCCTGGTGTATAAAAAAGATACCTCAGTTCCATATTTCAAAGACACTGACTATTATAAACAGAGATCGGGTATGATGACACCACCCCGACTAGACATCCAGTGCTAGTTTTCCAAAGACAATGTAGTTAGTGTTAATATTAACCAATGTAAACATATATCTATGTACAAAATTTTCATTTGATTATTTAATATATATATATGCACTTTTATTGATAAATACATATTGTTTCATACGTCCTGACCATAAGAAAATTTGGTTCAGGACTAAATAAATTCATAAAAACTTATAAAATTTAAATTCTAAAGCCAGTGTTAGTTGATTTGATCATAGAGCTTATTATTATTATTAGAATTAGTGTTTACATGTGTGTGTTTGTGTATTTCATTACCTACACATCACATTTCATTACCCTAGACATTAAACGTAGCTAACATACATAATAGCAGAATAAGTCTGTTTGAGGTCATAAGTGGTAGCAGAAAGGCATTCTGTAACTCACATAAACTTTTATCTTCAGGAGCCTTCACAGCTGACCTCATCCAGTACACTAGGTAACATAGCAACCACGCAATAACATCGAAAACCACTACACGACCACATGGTTATAAGCTCCTGTCTTCTTTTCTCTCTTCTTTCCAGCATCTGTTGTAACGCTCTCATCATGTCTTCACGTTCTGGGTCTTCATCATCTAGGCCAGGGACGTTTGCATCTGCCCTCTCCTCTGCCTCGCAAGGAGTCGGGCCACTCGGACTCTCAGTCGGGCCGACACACGTCACATCTAACTCCGTCGTAGTGTTAAGAGTTGGAGAAGGATCGGTCCCGGCACGAGTACTTGGGACAGTCTTGCGCTTTGGCTGTCTGTCTTTGTTGTTTGTGGTTTTGTTATTCCCCTGGCTGTTCAGCGCTGGTGGGCTGGTGTAAACCTTCCTCTTTTTGGCGTGTGGTTTATTTCGGACCATTTTGACGATAATGCGATCTTTTCTCAAATAGTGGCGTCCTGAGAAGGACGTTGGTAGTATCGTTGGTGCGTTGTGGACTTCTGGAGTTGTCGTATCGGTTGCCGTGTATATCGTTGTTGATCGATCTTTTAGTTTTCCCTGACCGCGCTATTTATAGCTATCGTGTCAGAGGTCACGTGGTCAAATTCTTAATGGGAGAAAAATGTGGCGGTGTTTACTTTTGATAGGGCTTAATTAATGCTTTTAGGCTACTTTATTATTATAAATACCGGCTTTAATTTTGCGTAAAGCTAGACTAGAAGTGTTAGAGTAAATTTTAGAACAAGAACAAACATTTTATCACAATTAGAACAGAAGATATAATAGTCTGAAATAGTGTAAAATTTAAGTTTTGTTTAATATTTTGTTATGGTTTGTTCCTAATGCAATTTACACTAAAACGATCACAATCAACATGCATAACAAATTACGGAAATCAAAAGTAGAAAACCTGCAGAAAATGGATATCAAAGTTTTGTTTTGGTTTCATGCGTCAAACATTAATTATTGAAACATTAAATTGCAAGTCCACATTTATTACCTTAAAATAACACACCCAATTGTCCCCAAAACATGAGAGCTAATAATTATCTCAATCATACATCACGATGGTCATGTAAAAATGAGTATGGTCATGAGTAAAACGAAATGTTCATTTTAATAGATAAATAGGTGTATTTTAATAAATACATCTATTAAATTATTTTCACACTCTCTTAATTCTGTCACTCTCACGCAACAACTGCCATAATTTGCTCTAGCCCCAAAATTTCGCTCAATTATCATTCACACTTCCTTTTTTTATAGGATGAATCTGTACATTCATAGATGGAGAAATTTGTAACAAATGAGTTTCCATTATAAATTTTAATTGTGAAGTTATATTTTTAATACCGCTGGCGCGTCTTTCAATTTTGGAAATAGTGGAATGTACAAATTCTCCTCCTTGCTCTCCATGCATGCCCATTCCAAAGCCATGAGTTCTGATCCAGTCTACGCAATGTTTTTCTAATATGTGCTGTTTAGGAATTGTCTTACTGGGGAATAGCTTTCTGAACAAAGACATATAAGTCTCTATTAATGCTGTTATTGATTCTTTAATAATTGATTTACTGTGTGATATTTTGTTGTGTACTCTCTCAAATGCTTCTTTCAGTGAGTTGAATTGTTATTGGGCAATAAAAGCTATGTTTGTTATATCGTGTCTGTAATTTTCAGTGTTTGTGTAATGATTGCTCTTGTAAGATCTTTATAAACTTTTTGTGTGAGATATCTGTGGCAGTGATTCCCTATGAATGCTCTGCTATGATAATCCTGGAAGGTCATCAGGGGGAGATCAACAGCGCTCTGTCTCGACGGATAAGACGTTAGAAGAACGCAGCCAGGAGTCAATCCACGGTGCTGAGTACATTCAAGTTGATCTGCCTGATGATGATCTCACACACTTCTTGGACGGGAAGAGAGATGCAATCAAATTTCCACCTGCCAGTGCAAAAGGGCTTTGGGAACAGCTGGACGAAGCCTTGGCAAAAGAGTTGGATAACAACCTGAAGCAGATAACTTTGGAGAAGAAGCTGGAAATCTTCGGCGACATAATATATCTGCACTGTCGCAAAGTGTTCGGAGTGAGGGAGGCAAGGGAAAGTAACCCACCACGGAAAAGTAGAAGAGAAATTAAAATAGAAGAAATCAGGAAACAGAAGAAGCATGCCCGAAAACTGTTCAGGAATGCAGTTGCCACAGAGAAAGAAGGGTTACGACAGGTTTGGGAGCACCTGAAAGGCCAACATAATGCCCTCTGTAGAGCAGAAAGGTTGTGCAGGAAGAGAAGGAAGGATCGAAGGGATAGGGAAAGATTCTTCAGGGAGCCCTTCAAGTTTGCCAAAGAACTGTTTGAGCAGCCACGGTCAGGTACGCTAAACATCAGGAAAGAAGACCTGGAAGAACACCTTAGAATGACATATTCAGATGGTCGCAAAGATGAGCCGCTCAGCAGCATCGCAGGCCTTAAATGGCCGAGTAAGCCAGGCGCTGAATTTAACACCAAGCCCCAAACGGTGCAAGAGGTAGAAAGCATTGTCCAGAAAGCTCGGTGCAAGTCAGCTCCAGGTCCTAATGGCGTTCCATATGTGGTGTATAAGAGATGCCCTGAGGTGCTCAAACGACTGCTCCGTTTACTGCAAAATGCGTGGAAAACCCAGCTTGTAAGCAAGAAATGGAGAAAGGCGAACGGAGTCTACATCCCGAAGGAGCAAAATTCCACAGACATCAGTCAGTTCAGGCCAATCTCACTACTCAATGTCGAAGGGAAGATATTCTTCTCAGTGATGGCGAAAAGACTCACTACGTACCTCCTGGCAAATGGGTACATTGACACTACCATTCAGAAAGGAGGTATCCCAGGTACACCAGGATGTCTGGAGCATGCCACAATGATCTGGGAAGCAATCCAAAAGGCAAAGTCTGACAGAACAAACCTCCATGTAATCTGGTTGGATCTAGCGAATGCTTATGGATCCGTTCCACACCAGATGTTGTGGTAGGCCCTAGAAATGTATCATGTTCCACAAGAGATTGCAGCAATACTGAAGCTGTATTTCGCAGGGTTTGCTGTCAGATTTTCAACCAGAGAGTACACAACGAAGTGGGTTGGCCTTGAAGTTGGAATTGCGATGGGATGTACCATCTCTCCGATACTATTCGTGATGGCTATGCAGGTAATCCTCAATGCGGCTGAAGGAATGGCTATAGGTCCAAAGCTCGGTGGAATGTGTCACATGCCACCGCTCAAAGCATTCATGGATGACACAACAATTCTGACATCAGATGAACATCAGGCCCGGAGGATGTTAGCACGCGTGGATGAACTAGTCAGCTGGTGCAGAATGAGCTTCAAACCCAAGAAGTCGAGAAGCCTATCAGTCAGGAAAGGGAAGATAGCAGAGGTCATATTCACGGTTTCCAACCAAAGAATCCCTACTGTCATTGAGGAACCTGTTAAAAGTCTTGGCAGGGTATACGATGCCTCATTAAAAGACTCAAAGGCAGTGCAACAGACAATAGAAATGGCAGACAGAGGGTTACAGATCATAGACCAAAGCAGACTCCTGGGAAATTTCAAACTGTGGTGCCTCCAGTTCATGCTGATACCGAAGTTGCTGTGGCCACTGCTTATATATGAAATAAGCACAAGTACAGTGGAAGCCATAGAGCGGAAGGTCAACACGTTCATGAGAAAATTGCTAGGGGTACCACCAGCTCTGTCAGATGTAGCACTTTACTGCAAAAAGTCAAAACTTCTGCTTCCCTTCAAGTCAGTTGTTGAAGAGTACAAAGTTGGAAAGGCAAGACTTGCAATGATGCTACTCGAGCCAGCTGATGACGTGGTTAAGTCCATTCAGCCCACACTGAAAACGGGAAAGAAGTGGAGAGTGGAAGAAGCTGTTGATGCTGCCCAAGAGTCACTCAAACTGAGGGAGGTAATCGTATACACACAAACGAATAGACGGGGATTTGGTCATGGAGACATCCACTGGTGGTCCAAGGCATCAAGCAGGGAGCGCAGAGACATGGTAGTTCAGGAGATACGAGGAGCGGAGAATGAAAAGAGGTTGCAAAAAGCAGTGCAGCAGGTCCAACAAGGCCAATGGACTACATGGGAAGGAGCCCTGCAGAGGTCCCTGACATGGAATGATATATGGCATATGGCACCTCTTAGGCTCAGCTTCGTTGTCAGATCACTGTATGACCTGCTGCCGTCGACCACTGTGGTGAAGTGGGATGTTATAAATATTTATAGGGGACTTAGTGTACTGACTGAGATCAGCTGTGAAGGTATATATATCTAATAAGAGTAGTGTAATATATATATAACCTTACTTGCTACCACATATCTATATATCTCAGTCAGAATTATTCTGGAATAGTGTGATGCTACGTTATGTGTCTAGGGTATGAGTATGGTGAAGTCTAAGTCACAACAACAGACAGATAAACAATTTAATTTAATCCACTACTCTTAACAACACTGTGACACTCACATACATATAACCCTCTATGAGAATATCTTAAAGAAGTCACTCGTAACTTTTCAAATAACAATATGTATTCATTACTGGCATGAATGAATATGTGTCCTGATTCAACTACAAGGGAACCAGGAATCACAATCAATTTAAATTACAAGTTATGTACAGAATGTATTTAATATGAATATTGTAGTGACATATATTATTACAAATGTTCTATGTGTGTCAGTTGTGTAGTAGTAAAATGAGGTAATACTGGTTTTGTTTTGTTCAAGCTCTGTTGGTATTTGTCATCATGACTTCAATAGTTTGTCTTTAGGGACTAGTATTGGAGATGTTCACAGTTCCTGATTTTAAGACAAGTAAATTCCCCTCTTAATGTTAATTTTACAAAGTCAGTTCAAGATGAGGGGACATAATGTTGAGCTCAGCTGGCCAAGTTAGCTTATCTGGCGTGATGGCGGCAGGAAAGGACTCCTCTGCTCGAATTCTCCTCTGGGCTCTGGAGACACCTCACTGATAGCTAAAAGGACCAAGGAGTATGCTGTCCGACACTGGATTCAGCAAAGCTCTGACTAGGTGCTGCTCAGTACCATCAAGACCACTGTCCCTGAAATCAAGAAGGATGTACCTTCTACTTCATAACTAACTTAAACTCTCTTGTTACACTGATCACAACACAGCACAAACATTGAGTTCAGAGCATTAGGCCAACTGTCAGCTTCATTTGAAATACTTTATTCCAGTATTACCCTTCTTAATGGTTACTACGCCTCTGCAATTCCAGCATTATTTCTTTCTATTCAATCATCCAGGTGTCAGTGTACTGTTTGGCCATTCCATGCCGTTTTACTTCTCTCCGACACCCTCTGTTCAGGCTGGAGCATTACAGGCTTTACCTCACGTTGGCCACTGAACTACACATATATATACAGGCATAAATCAACAATTCACATTCAATTTTCATTAAAAGATATTGAATGGTTCAAGCTTACCACAATTCATACGAATAAACACAGATACGTTGATTAGCAATGAATTCTGGCACAAACTGGCACAAATTCCCATCTGCTTATCTTCCAGGCTTTTATTTAGCCAAATATAAGCTGGCTTCAACGCACTGATGCTTTATCAATCTTATTTAAACAAGTGGTTTCGAACTAACGCTCCCAAGTGTGTATATATCAGCGAGTCTGACCAATGAGCCCCGTTTCGACAAGTGTTTGAAAAAATGTTACCTTTCCCCGTTTCCCCTAACAACCAAGATAGTATTTATAGCCCGACCAATCGTGGTTAGGCTTTCATTTGTTGCGCTCCAATCAATTTGGAGTTTACATGGTAGGCTATTTCTGTAACGTAAATTTTTTTTCAAACACGTTAAAAAAAAATCTTATGAGCAGAAATGATTTTATGCTGTCAGGCACCCCCCCAATATTTTATTTTGGGTATAATTTATTAATTCCTGGACTATTTGCGTAACGTTTTACATATTATTTGTCAGCAAGCCCTAAGGAACCCAAAAATACAAATTTAAAGGAGCTACGTGGCTGCATTCAAAATATGCAATTTCTTCTACCTCCTGTTTCGAAGATGTGCTGTCTGGGTACTGTTATGTTTTCAACCGTAAACCCATCTAATGTTATCTTTTCTAATAAGAGTTTTTTATGATTTATAAACCTAACTCTGGGAAAGGGTAGTGTATTTTATCACTGTCCGTCTGAAAAAAAGTTAGTGCTTGTAGTCTTACACGCGTGATGGCAGCATTTGTGTATCGCGCGAAGCGTGTTGCATGCGTTCCTGATTTTCAGCCCTCCCCTCTCTCTTTATCCTTTTGTCCATCTGTTCGTTCGTTTTGGTAACGCAGTATAATTAATGTTAGGATTAATTTAGGTCATTACGCAGGGCCTCTCAATGTTTTTCTTAGAAATGCAGCACACGTTTCATTGAAGAAAGCGGGTAATAATACAGTAAGCTTTTACTATCAACGTGAAAGCGTTACAATTTGCAGACGAAGCATAAAACAAGGGGGATTTCGAGTACAGTCATTGTGACAGCACTGTTCTTTACCATTGCTCTTCTCTTTATTTATTATATGTATTTATTAGGCTTTATATTTACTTGATAATTTATATATGTGGATTAGAATATTCCATGACACCTCCCCTCTTAAAACAGACATTATATGTCAGTCCTTTATTCTATATACACATAGAGAAATTTATTATTATTTCTGGGGTTTACGGTGATTCTCATCACACGGATGGCGGCTTAAAAAATCCGCTCCCAAATTGGTTTTTCCAGATATATACTCAATGCTAAAATTATATGGAGCCAGAAGTAAAGACCATCGGAGTAACCTAGAGTTCTCATGCTTAGCCTGTGCTAGAAACGATAAAGGTTTGTGATCTGTTTGCAACTTAAATGCCTTCCCATATAGATAAATATTGAATTTCTTTATTGCCCATATTACTGCAAGACATTCTTTTTCGCTAGTTGAGTAGTTGATTTCAGCTTTATTCAACTTTCTGCTAGCATATGCCACTGGGCTTAATTCCCCATCCAATGCATCTGATTTCTGTAGTAGAGTTGCACCTAACCCAATATTACTTGCATCCGTCCTTACTATGAATTCTTGACTTAAGTCAGGTAATTTCAAAATGGGTTTACTTGTGAGCTTTTCCTTCAATTCTTGGTAAGTCATTTCACATTGTGGTGTCCATGTAATGCGATCTGGAAGTCCTTTACGTGTCAATTCAGTTAACGGTGCACATATGGAATTAAAGTTCTTGATATACTTCTGGTAGAAACCACATAATGAGACAAAGGATCTCACGTCCTTCTTGGTTTGTGGTCTCGGGGCTTTCTGTAGTTTTTCTAAATTCTTTGGGTCAGGGGTCATATTTCCCTGATAAACTGTGTGTCCCAAAAATTCCAATTCTTTACATCCAACGCAACATTTGGTTGGACGGGCTGTTAAATTTGCCTCCCTAAGTCGATCAAACAGCATGTTCAGAGAGTCAATGTGTTCCTCAAATGTTTCTGTTGCTATAAGGATATCATCCATAAAATTTGTTATACAGGGATTATTCAGAGGATCCAATAATTTTCTCATCATTCTAGAGAAGACACTAGGCGCATTCTTCAATCCAAATGGCAATCTATTAAACTCATAGTGTCCTTCTGAGGTACTAAAAGCTAGGTATGGTCTAACCTCAGGCTTTACTGGAATCTGATAGTATCCTTTACTCAGATCCACTTTTGAGAAATATTTAGCTTTATTTAGTCTGGCAAACAGCTGATTTGTATCCGGCAATGGATCCACCTGTCCTTCTGTAATAGCATTCAGTCTCCTGTAATCTATACAGAGTCTATGTTCTCCAGAGGGCTTCCTTAAAAGTACAACACCGGAACTATACGAAGACTCACTGTGCGAAATAATTCCTTCCTTCAACAGATAGACTATCTCTTCCTTCAAAGCTTTCTCCTTAGCAAACGGAATCGAATATGGTTTCATACAGACAGGTGTGGAGTCTATTAGTTTCATATCATATTCCAATAGGTTTGTATGCCCTGGTCGGTCTGTTAACACCTCTGCATGATTATTTAGAACCTGTTGCACTCTCTCTTTCTGAGTTTTCGTTAAATGTGTACTGATTTTCACCTGTGCTGCTGTCTCACAGGGGTGTAATGGATATTCAAATGATGAAAGTGGTTCCTTTTTCATCTCCATGGCGATGGACAAGGTCAACAAGTGTGTCTCTTCCTGATGTTCTCTTTCCAAATATTTCTTCAGGAGATTCACATGATAGATTTTTTCTTTCCCCTTCTTATCTATCTTATAATTTGTTCTAGACACCTTCTCTAAAACTGTATATGGACCCTGCCATCCAATTTGTAACTTATTCTGACTCCCAGGCAAAAGAAGCAGTACTTTCTCTCCCACAGCCAAATTTCTGTCTTTCGCCTTCCTGTTATAATAGGCAGCATGTTTCTTCCTGGCTTGTTTCAAATTTTCATTGGCAAGTTTCCAGCCAGTTTTCAACCGAGTGGTCAGCTCATTCACATATTGGTATGAAGATGTAATGTTTTCCTCTGCCTTTTCATCAGTCCACGTTCTTAACAAAGCTTCAAGTGGACCTTTTATTGGCCTTCCAAACAATAATGTTGCCGGGGCCATACCGGTTGAACTATGGGGTACCTCCCGATAAGCAAAGAGGGCGGCGTGCAGGTACTGGTCCCATGTATCTGGTTTTTCGTGTGCCAACTTTCTCAGGATCGACATCAATGTGCCGTTAAATCTTTCCACTTGGCCGTTCCCTTGGGGATGATACACACTACAATGGAAGTGTTTGGCCTGGAAGATCCTGAAAACTTCTTCAGTTAGTTTCCCCTTGAACTGAGAGCCATTATCAGTCAAGATTTGATTGGGAAAGCCTAACCTTGTGAAAATTGTGAGCAATGCCTCTGCCACATGTTTAGAATCAATCGATGACAGGGCTACTGCCTCTCCCCACATAGAACAAGTGTCCACCAGAGTCAGAATGTAGCTGTTCCTTCTCTTGGTTCGGGTGAGAGGTCCCACAAGATCCACGGCAACTCTCTCAAAGGGTGTTCCCACTATGGGCATTTCCCCCAGAGTTGCTGGTGCAGTCCAATGTTTAGGTGCTACTCGTTGGCACTCTGGACAGGATTTTACATATCGTTTGATATCTTCAGTTATTCCTGGCCAGAAATAGTGACAAGCTATTCGCTGTCCTGTTGCGCTGATTCCCATATGACCACTGAAGGGAATCGCATGCCCTAGTTCCAACACTTTAGTCCTATATGAAGTGGGAAGGACCAGCTGTCCGTGACCATTGGATTCAGATCCAGCCTTCCTATATATCAATTTGTTCTTCATATAAAACTCTCCCTTGCCTGGAGGTGTATGAGATTTGGGCAACTTCTTGAAACATGGCTTGAGTGTTTTGTCCTCAGCCTGTGCCTTCCTCATCTCATCTGGGTGAGTATTTATGGGATTATCCTCCTCCTTCTTTGTCTGTGATCTGGTCTGCACTGTTGCCAATATCACAGGTCTCTTGGGATTCCCCAAGAAGACATATCTACACCCCAATATTAGAGGGTAGATTGGCTCATTTATCACTGCTGCTTTTATGATTCCTTCCACATATCGCGTTTTCACTTTTATTCGGGCGACGGGAAGTGTCATGGTAGCTACATCCTTGGTTGCAGTTTGAATCTCCACTGTTTCTGTGGTGTATTGATCGGCCTGCACCAGGTGAGAACTCACAACGGAATCGTAATCTAAACCGGTATCATATAAACATCTTATAGTGACACCATTACAGATGACATCTTCACACACTGGGGGGTGGTATGGTTCCTGTAATTCTTCAGGTTTGCCCTTCTTTTCCTTTTTCCCCGATGTCATAGCAGCAAAATGAGGAGGTTTCCTTCTACAATGGTCAGTGTCATGATTGTTCATCTTACAATTTTTACACCACCTTTTTCCTTGGTTGAAAGATTTTCTTTCATCATATTTCCTTTCATCGAATTGTGGGAATTTATTTTTATTTTCATACCGTGGCCTATCAAATTGGTGCTTACCTTTATTTTGATCCTTAGGATCAAATTTATTAAAGTTCTGTGGTGCCCTAAAGTTATCCACCTGTTTCTTTTTATTACCTGTTACCTCTGCTTGAGCTGCTTGATACCTTTCAGCAACATTTAGCAACTCACCCAGCCTCTCTGCACCTTGTTCCATGAGAAACTTTCTCAGGTCTGGAGCCATGGACTCTCTTAGTTGCTCTATAAGGACCATTTCCTTAAGATCTTGGGTTTTCCCCAGAGAAGTCCATTTCTCCAAGTATGTCTCTATTCGTGCAGAGAACTGGTGATAGGTTTCACCTGACAGTAGTTTAGCATTCCTAAATTTTTTTCTATAGAACTCTGCATTCTTTTCATACCTTAACAAAAGAGCCTGCTTTAGCATGTCATAATTTTCCTGATCACCTCTGCTCATTTTTGCAAAAACTTCATAAGCTGCCCCACGAAGTCCCTGAGATAACTTTAAGCTCCACCTTTCTCTCTCTAACCCATACGTGGTAGCTAATAGCTCATACCTATTTAGGTAGCTCTCAATATCATCGTCTTTCTCAACAAAATGATCTAAATGAAAATTCATAGCTGAGGTTGAGGCTCCTTGAGTAACCGTAGCATCAGAGGCAAAGGGACTGGCACCATTTTCAGGAGCATGGCCTTGAAACTCAAACTCCCTTAGTCGTAACTCATGTTCCCTTTGTAATCTTTTATCTTCTGCTTCCCTTTCTGCAGCTAATTTCCTCTCTTCCCTTTCTGCAGCCTGTCTTCTTTCCTCGGCTTCCCTTTCTGCAGCTAATTTCTTCTCTTCTCTTTCTGCAGCTAATTTCTTCTCTTCTGCTTCCAATTTCTTAGCCTCTTTGTCAGCCTCAATCTGCAACCTCTTAGTCTCAGCCTCAGCCTGTAACTTCTTAGTCTCAGCCTCAGCTTCAAATTGTAACTTCTTAATTTCCCTGTCAGCCTCTAACTTTCTTTCGGCTTCAAACCTTCTTTCTTCGCGTTCAATAAATTTGTCACATTCCGTAGTAACATAGGCAACCATAACTTGCCCATCTAATCCTAACTCTTTTGCAGTCTGAACAGCAGCAGATCGAAACTTGGCCAGGTCCGCCATTGTCTATCATGTAAATTTCTACAATGTCTAACCAACAATTCAAATTCTAAATCTATATAATGGACAACACAGGCACCGTGAGCTCAACCTTATTTAATTCCACCCAAGGATACCTTTTAATTCTTATATTCCCTGAAGTGAATTACCCCCAATATTTTTAATAGTTAAAGATTCAAAATCCCAAGAGCGAGACCCCAATATATGTGGTGAAGTGGGATGTTATAAATATTTATAGGGGACTTAGTGTACTGACTGAGATCAGCTGTGAAGGTATATATATCTAATAAGAGTAGTGTATTATATATAACCTTACTTGCTACCACATATCTATATATCTCAGTCAGAATTATTCTGGAATAGTGTGATGCTACGTTATGTGTCTAGGGTATGTGTATGGTGAAGTGTAAGTCACAACAACAGACAGATAAACAATTTAATTTAATCCACTACTCTTAACAACACTGTGACACTCACATACATATAACACTCTATGAGAATATCTTAAAGAAGTCACTCGTAACTTTTCAAATAACAATATGTATTCATTACTGGCATGAATGAATATGTGTCCTGATTCAACTACAAGGGAACCAGGAATCACAATCAATTTAAATTACAAGTTATGTACAGAATGTATTTAATATGAATATTGTAGTGACATATATTATTACAAATGTTCTATGTGTGTCAGTTGTGTAGTAGTAAAATGAGGTAATACTGGTTTTGTTTTGTTCAAGCTCTGTTGGTATTTGTCATCATGACTTCAATAGTTTGTCTTTAGGGACTAGTATTGGAGATGTTCACAGTTCCTGATTTTAAGACAAGTAAATTCCCCTCTTAATGTTAATTTTACAAAGTCAGTTCAAGATGAGGGGACATAATGTTGAGCTCAGCTGGCCAAGTTAGCTTATCTGGCGTGATGGCGGCAGGAAAGGACTCCTCTGCTCGAATTCTCCTCTGGGCTCTGGAGACACCTCACTGATAGCTAAAAGGACCAAGGAGTATGCTGTCCGACACTGGATTCAGCAAAGCTCTGACTAGGTGCTGCTCAGTACCATCAAGACCACTGTCCCTGAAATCAAGAAGGATGTACCTTCTACTTCATAACTAACTTAAACTCTCTTGTTACACTGATCACAACACAGCACAAACATTGAGTTCAGAGCATTAGGCCAACTGTCAGCTTCATTTGAAATACTTTATTCCAGTATTACCCTTCTTAATGGTTACTACGCCTCTGCAATTCCAGCATTATTTCTTTCTATTCAATCATCCAGGTGTCAGTGTACTGTTTGGCCATTCCATGCCGTTTTACTTCTCTCCGACACCCTCTGTTCAGGCTGGAGCATTACAGGCTTTACCTCACGTTGGCCACTGAACTACACATATATATACAGGCATAAATCAACAATTCACATTCAATTTTCATTAAAAGATATTGAATGGTTCAAGCTTACCACAATTCATACGAATAAACACAGATACGTTGATTAGCAATGAATTCTGGCACAAACTGGCACAAATTCCCATCTGCTTATCTTCCAGGCTTTTATTTAGCCAAATATAAGCTGGCTTCAACGCACTGATGCTTTATCAATCTTATTTAAACAAGTGGTTTCGAACTAACGCTCCCAAGTGTGTATATCAGCGAGTCTGACCAATGAGCCCCGTTTCGACAAGTGTTTGAAAAAAATGTTACCTTTCCCCGTTTCCCCTAACAACCAAGAGTCCGTCTGAAAAAAAGTTAGTGCTTGTAGTCTTACACGCGTGATGGCAGCATTTGTGTATCGCGCGAAGCGTGTTGCATGCGTTCCTGATTTTCAGCCCTCCCCTCTCTCTTTATCCTTTTGTCCATCTGTTCGTTCGTTTTGGTAACGTAATATAATTAATGTTAGGATTAATTTAGGTCATTACGCAGGGCCTCTCAATGTTTTTCTTAGAAATGCAGCACACGTTTCATTGAAGAAAGCGGGTAATAATACAGTAAGCTTTTACTATCAACGTGAAAGCGTTACAATTTGCAGACGAAGCATAAAACAAGGGGGATTTCGAGTACAGTCATTGTGACAGCACTGTTCTTTACCATTGCTCTTCTCTTTATTTATTATATGTATTTATTAGGCTTTATATTTACTTGATAATTTATATATGTGGATTAGAATATTCCATGACAACCACCAACCTTGTGAAATGGGGAAAGTCGGATGATGAGCAGTGCCCCCTGTGTCAGGGGAGGCAGACACTTGAACACGTGCTCTCATCGTGTAAAGTGTCATTAGGGCAAGGGCGATACACTTGGCGCCATAACAAAGTGCTAAATGAGCTTGCTGCGACAATAGATCTGGCAAGGATGAAGGCGAATAGCAAACCCAGGCCGAGCACCGCAAATACATACTATCTGAGGGCAGGAAAATCAGCACACCCCAAACCGAGTAAACCTGGTAGCAGTTTACCATCTCTTCTTGACTGTGCAAACGACTGGGAGATGGCGGTAGACCTACCTGGACGAGGGGCATATCCAGAGAGTATCAGGAAATCGCGGAGACGGCCGGATATAGTGCTTCATTCTTCAGCAACGCTTCAGGTCATACTGCCATTTGAATCCAGATTAGACGAGCAAAATTCGTTCAAAGCGGCCAAGTATAGTGATCTGGCCGCGGATCTGAGACACGATGGGTTCACTGCAAGGGTCGTGGCTGTTGAAGTGAGAGCAAGAGGGCTTGTGGCTGCATCAGTGTATGATTTATTTAAACTATTGGGGCTGAAGGGACAGTCGAGAACAAGGGTACTGAAGAGGCTTAGTGAAACTGCCGAAACGGCATCATGCGGGCTGTGTAACAACCGCAATGGGCAATGGAGATCGTGACAATAAACGCTGTGGTACAGAAAACACCAGGAATTTTTCTAAGTCCACAATACGCAGGGTTTTTGGTGTACTAGTGAACGGGCTGTGACTCAGGGGCGACAGGCGGTGTATACTATAAGGGGTGTCAGTATAAGAATTTCAGTGACGATCACGCAGTGGCTAGACTCGTTGACTTCGCGACGGTGTCTCAGTGTGTGCGACGGAACGAACGGAATAATTTGTCTTCTCTTTGTTACTTTCACAATTGCATCCACGGCTGGCGGAGTTGTGGATTTTAAAGTTGCTACCATAAGTGGAGTTGGTTCATTTTCGATAAAAGACAACAGGAAGCTGAGACGCTTGGGAGTCATGACCCTAGTGGGCCCGCCCCCCTTAGAGTGTAAAGGAGTATATAGGGCCGAAACACTTGTTGGACGGCGGGACTACTTCTGATGATCAGATTGCTTCCTGTTGTATCGCTCTGTAAAGAGTTTCCTATCATAGCCTGTTGCATGATTTTGTGTTTGGCTAGTACCTTGTCCAAGTGTGAGCAAACTGGACCAGACCTAGCACACAGATCTTGAAACTGAAGTTTGGCCAGCGCATCTTGTGCATTTTCAAGTTTAACTTTAAAACTATCTGTCTCCTCCTTATCCTCACAAAGTTCAATACCTGCCTGAAAAAATTCAATTTTAGCTTCTAATTCTTCTGCCTGTTTCCAGTTCCAACCAAATCTCTTCAAGTTCTTAATAGTACTAAATATACAAACAGTTACTTAGAATTCTTTGGCAGCCGTCGTGTGCACAGGATTGTCTACCAAAGAACACTAATGGAACAGTCCTTATCTCACACACAATTTAAAAAAAGACATTCATATTATAAATACAAGATTAACAAGACTTGAAAGATAGATCAAAGTATTGTGGAAGTAATCTATCTATAAATTTACATGTTTTCTGACGCTCATATACGCAGCTAAATATCATTATAAATGAATGAAAATGCAAAAACAGATGGTGCTTTACAAAAAGTTATTTTTTTACAACCGTATTTAAGATTTGCGAGTATCAGGAATGCGTTTACAGTGATTCAAATGTTATAAAATCTGGTGACAATATGCTTGTTCTTGTAATGCCAAACTCACAAAACTGACTACCACACATTCTCAAGATATGAAACCAAAAAAAAAAAGTATGTGGAAATAATCTTTAGCTTCCCTTCGAGAAGTCTTTATAATTATAAACTCAAACGAATGGGCCGATTTTTAGATATTAAATTAATAAAAAGATTACTTATTTTATGAATTTCCTCAAATGATGACGCTGTTTTCAAAAGTCTGTAACTCCGTCAAAACTAATTTCAAACAAATAAAAATGCAATCAAAAATAGAACACAGAACAAAGTTATAGTACACAAAAGAATTTTAGCGCTGTGTTTATCCAGAACGAGTGTAATGATTTATATACTAGTCACAAAAAGTAGGGGATATTTTAAGATGGTATGTATTATTTTACAAAAGAGTGGATTTCGTATTTTAATGGTTGTATGGACATATCGAGCACGCTCTTCTCCACTCTCACGTGCAATAACATGTTGACCTGGTGACTCGTGATGAGTAAGCCAATCCTAAGAACAGAGGTGGGGCCCATCAGTAAAGTTCACACATTATTCTTTTTTTTTTTAATGCGTGTATCTCGGGTTTGATGAACACTACTCCCCATGGACAGGTATAAAAAGACTCTGCAACAGATAAAATTTCTTTTCTTCGTCACGGAACGTTTGACAGAACAGCAGAGATGGTTAGGCATAGGCATGTTGCAAACCGGAAGTCGGCAAGTGGATGTTGCTCGGAACCTCAATGTTTCACAGTCAGTTGTCAGCAGACTGTGGAACAGGTATCAAAATTTCCGCACAGTGGCTGATCTGCCTCGGACTGGCCGCCCAAGAGTCACTACACGCCGCCAAGATCCACTTCTTGTTACTCAGGCCCTCAGAACTCGGACTCTAAATGCTACTCAACTTCAGCAACACCTTCAACAGACCACTGGGATCCGGGTCTCAACTCAGACAGTACGAAACCGTTTGCACCAAGTGCAACTGGCCTCACGCAGACCGTTTGTAGCTTTGCCCATGTCACCACAACACAGGCGAGCAAGAGTGGATTGCTGCCAACGTCATCATCGGTGGACCAATCAACAGTGGGCATCAGTGATGTTTTCTGATGAGTCCCGTTTCGTTTTGGATTTTCATGATCGTCGAATACGTGTCTGGCGACGGTGAGGTGAGCGTTACCAGCCTCCTGCAACTGTTGCACACAACCGTTATGGAGGTGGCAGTGTAATGGTGTGGGCAGGCATCTGTATGAATGACAGGACCGACCTTCACATATGCCAGGTCAATATCACAGGGCTCTACTACCGTGACAACATCATCGAGCCTATCGTTGTGCCATTTGCTCAACGGCACGGACCAGATTTCATCTTCCAGGATGACAATGCACGTCCTCACCGTGCCCGCGTCGTCCAAGATCACCTTCAGATACAGCATATCCGAACGTTACCGTGGCCGCCGATGTCCCCCGACCTGTCTCCTATTGAGCATTTGTGGGACCTCCTGAATAGCCGCGTCCAACAACGTCCAGCCGCTCCACAGACTCTTCAGCACTTAGCCCAGGCCCTTCAGCAGGAGTGGCAGAGAATTCCTCAAGACAACACCAGAAGGCTTATTTGCAGTATGAGACGTCATTGCAATGCATGTTTAGCGGCAAACGGGGACCCTACACGTTTTTAGACATATTGGAATATTTTTGTGAAAATGAAGTACCTACCCCACCTTGGTTGCCAGTGCGACTAAAATCATGTGAGTAAAGCCATAACACTTCTTATACCGCAAATGTCTTGTTATGATGCTCAAGTTTACTTGTACGAAGGAATAAATGAACTAATTTGAAATACATTGTCTTTGGATAACTGCTAAATTCAATATCCCCTACTTTTTGTGACAGGTATATTTTACTGATTTTACACACACATGAGCTGATTTTCCAAGCCAAAACCCTCAGTAGTTTTTTTACGGTGCATATGAAAATTTTATACCCGGTGTCAGAATTCCGGTCACCGAAACTAAAAGATCGCTCGGGTATAAGCTAAGGCCCAAACAGCAGTGAACAGTCATCAAGTTTCTTTCAGAAAAATTAATATGAAATCTACAGTGAATATTCCAATTATAACAAAGAATTAGTTTAAACAAGAGCAGACTCAAAATAGCTGATGGGCGGGGGTGGGGGGGGGGGGGGGGGCAAATGAAGATCAGCTGATATTAATTGGCTCCCTTTCTACCTTTCTATCTCTTTAAAACAAAGACAGAAAAGCATTTCCAAATTAACTTCATGACTACGCCTAATACGGCTGATACACCATTCTTGGATTTTTTCACTGCAGACTTTAGGTTGTTGCTAACTGCCTCAATGTGAGCTAATTGCTGAATATAATGTCTGCACCGGACAACAAATGCAACCAACACTACACTCACGCCAAGCGTGATCTTATAAATAAAAAATTTACTTTCCTTGTCCTGTTGATACGTTTCGTTTCTGTTTTCATTTTCAACAATATCCTGCGTCCCCAGGTGTTTTTCCATGCGTTTTATTCGCTCATCAAGATGTTTATTTTCATTTTCAAGTATCTTTATATGTTTCCTGTTTTCATCATAGACTTTTCTGTGCTCCACGTTGTTTCCTTCTAACTTCTCAACACGATGCTGCAGACGTCCACTTGTAAGTTCTAAATTTTTTTGGTGGTTGACTGCTAAGAAATAAGAGAGTGCTAAAATTAAACACAAAAGACCTCCAATCCAAAAGTGAGAAATATTTCCCATTCCTGGTATTTTTCCAGAACTTCTCACAACCTCGTCAGCTCTGGGCACATTTTCTTCATTTGGTTTGCTCAAGGATTGACCGAAGTCGCGTAAACTGTTCTCTATTTTTTTTCAGAAAAGACAGGCGGTAGAGTAAGCTTATTCCAGTTGAAGAAGATCCTGTCTACAACTTTCAATTAGTCTTGAATGTCGTCCTCACTGAAATATACAATAATGAACAAACGTAAGGACCTTTCCTGCTTTGAGAACAGTCTATTGCAGTGTCTGTATATATATGGCTAACAGCTAAATAGCTCACGTTTAAAACATTTCTTTTCTTTGTATTGGTTTTTTTCGATGGTGACTTCATTACATCAAAAAATTATGCACTGTGTTTACAAGGAAAAAAGAAACAAAGTAATTCAATTCCGTAAAGAATATTTATTTTTTAAATTCTCATGAAGCGGGGACATTTTTGTTGATATAATTAATACACCACAAAGGCCAAAAATCCATGAAACATAGGACCTAATAATATAATAATACAAAGTTACAATAAATGCATGAAGACCTTTTGTTTCACGATGTAGATTTAACACATTATTCTGGAAGTTACGCATGTATTTGTCAGCATACAAGAACATCATTTAATATGTAATTTTTAAAAAACCAACTACAAAAACACAAAGTGCACATTAACTATCACGTTGAGGTCGGTGTCGTTATGAGGTATGGTGTCTGCCTCGAATTCTAGAGGTATCGGGTTCGATTTCCAGTTGAAGGAATAAAATTTATGGACATTTTTTTTAGAATCAGTGGTCCTAATAATGTCATACTCCCCCTGGTTTACAAGGTAGTGAGATTGGATGCTTAGCTTCTCGGCCCATATATGACCCAGCATACATAAGTCTATAATAGTGTTATAATAAAACAAGTATTAATTCCCACTTGGTCAAATTTGGGTTATTTCATAAGCAAATGAACGGCCTTCAAATTTTTATAGAAAGTTACATTCTAAAATGCATATTCAGTCTTAGAAACATGAGTTAAGTATACAATTTAGCTTTCAATTATAGATTCTCTTGGGCCTTAAGGGGTTAAGGGCGAAAAAAAGGAAGTCCTGTGTGCACGTTGTGCACGTTAAAAATCCTTAGGCAGTTGGAAATCGTAAAGAGTAGGCCATAAGGCCTCTACCCTGGCAAGATTTAAAAATTAGGAACCTACCCACTACAAAAAAATTTGTAGAACGTGTGATATGAAAAATTATAGAAAAACTACTTAATGTGGCTTAATTATAGATCTCTGCTAGTTCCGTCCAGGAAAATTATCGAAGTAAAAGAAGGTTTTTACGTTTATAAATCATAAAAAAACCACGAAAATATGAACAATACTTATTCATTTACATGTACCTCAATTTCACAATCGGAGAATCACGCTTTCAGCCCAATACTATACGCCTCCCTTTATTTTGAATGCGTTCTAGTCGTTTACATTGTGTTACTGACAGCGTGATTATTCCCAGTCTTTACTCAATGACCGATAAGACTAGCTGATGATTACAAAAAAAAAAAAAAAAATAGTAATCTCTGCCCCAGATGCACCGCGGTCATTATTTTCAGGGCTTCCAGACCTCGCCTGCATTCCCGTACGATGCGATAAATATGGTACTTATACGATGACCCACGGTCGAATGTAACTCCAAAACATTTCAGTTTTTCTTATCTCTCAATTTTCTGTCCATGGAGAGAAACATCTGGAAGGTCTGGTTTCACTTTGGAGTTGTTCAAGTAGCACCACATCACGCAGGTCTTGTTGGGATTGACTTTTTTGAGCCAGTTTCCTCGCACCATTTAAACACCTCCTGTAGTGTCCCATGTATGCTATTAACCATTATGTCCTGCCTGTCGTAGCCAGTTCTGTAAATGAGTATAGTCATCATCAAAAGTCAGTGTTTGTCCCAACCCAGATGGCTGAATGGTGGCTACTTTTACTGTACAGATATTGCAGCACCGGTGATAGTGGAGAACCCTGGGGTAGTCCCAGCCAAATGCGCATTGAGCTTGATGTCCTTGTTCGAGAGAAGAGGAAAGAGAGAATAAGAAGAGCTGGTAGAAGAAAAACAAGAAAGAACGCTGACAGACTCTCAATGAAAACATACATATAGGATACGGGAAGTGTCGAAGTGCCTGCTAACGGGCAGCTATTATTCAAACAAGCATCTATGATTTTGATATACTAATGGCTAAGGAGACCAATTTAAAAGCGAATACTATTGTCAATTGCCCAGGTTACAGATGTTACACAAATCCGTAAGAGCCAGGAAGATGACGGCAAGCGATGTATGTGGAAAATGAACTCCCTCATGCAAGACTTGATACAAGTTTCCATTCTAATGAGGATGCAGAATTGCAAGGGATTGTACTGCATATAGGCAGTAAAGAAAGACAAGTCTTCAACTTAAATGCCAACGTGGATCGCCTTCCGGAAAAGAGTAATCGGGAGTTCCTGACAAAATTGTCCGAAGTACCTAAAAAGATGTGCCGGTGATTATAATGCTTGATCTATGAAGTGGGGGAACTCCACGGAACATAGACAGGGTGTTACCTTGAGCCAGGCTTGGCAAAGCTCAAACCTATCCATTTTGAATGATGGACGCCCAATAAGAAGGGAATTTAGAACGGGGATACTGATGGTGGCATAGATCTTGCATTGATTTTTAGTGCTGCCGTCACCTTAGCATGTTGAAATGTATTGCAAGCTCAAGAAAGCGATCACCTACCCTGTAAGGTACTCATTGCTAAAGGAATGACCAACAGATATAGGACACCGAAACAGACTTCCCAGTATTATACAGGCCCATATGACAGTAGTAACCCTGTGAACATATTGCGTCAAATTGCGAAACAAAAGACAACTCGTGCAACTTTTACACAACCACCCTGGTGGAACGAGACAGTGGAAACAGCATAGCTGGAAAAGGAAAGAGCGGTAAAGGCATATCGTATAGCACGAAAGAGAAGGACGATGGGTGATGAAGAGGTGGACAATTTTAAGGAGAAAAAGCAAAGAGCTATCAATAACTTCAAGGGCTTGGCAAGAGAAGCCAAAGCCACAGTGTGGGAGGGCTTTGTGACACAGGTGGGCACTGACAAAACACTTCAGAAATTCTGGTCCTTACATCGCACAATAAGTAGAAAAAGTAGGAGCCAACCTATTCCTAATATTCTCAGCTCGTCAGGGAAAAGCCTGGCTACATAGTTACCAACGGCCATTTCCTAACCTGGTAAAGACCCTTCACTTCTCAGCAGCTATAGAATTATCACAATGCAGAATTTCTACGGTAAAATATTAGAAAATATAGCAGGGAAAATAATGGATCACCTAGAAAATGCACAGATCCTACCTGATACTCTAGGAAGCTATATGCCCGTGAAAGTAACATGGGGTAACGCTGGAACTTTTGTACGAGGGGTTCCAGGGTAAACGAGAAACGGTTGCTGTAGCAATTGACTTAGTGGATGTTTATAGGTATTATAAAAATATTAATCATTTCAAACAGCACAAACCAATTCTTGACATTTAAGAACCAGCCTGATGTCATTTCACAATCATACTCGATGGTCGAATTGTTGTTGTTTAACTAGGGCTGTTGAGCTTTCCACTCTTTAGCAGCCATTACCAAGTTGAAGACTCCTTGGTATTATCTACACCAGTGTTTCTCAACCTTTTTGTGTTCACGGCACATTTTTCAATTTTCTAAATCTTTGCAGCATTACTATCTGACCCCGCGCCTGAATACAAAATTACAGTGAAATATTCTAAATTAAATACTCTAATTTGCGGGTACTTTAGAATAAAGAAAACTCTTAATTTGATTTTCTTTTAATTGTTTAAAATAATTTTGAAGTATATCTATTTTTGTTCAAAGCAGTTAATAGCTCCAATTATAATTGAATGAATTCAAGCTGAAAGATCAGTTTTACATGATTACTAAAAACGTACTTTATGTAGTAAATTTATAAAATTTTTGCGGCACACTTTGATAAGCTCGGCAGCACACTAGTGTGCCGCGACACACCGCATGAGAAACACTGATCTACACAGTAGACCTAGGCTTTTCCTGTGGCTTTTTTGCCATTCGGAAACATGCTGAGTTAAAGTCATGAGCTCCAGTTTCTCCAGCTTGGCTTGCATTTAAAAGATCGCCATATCTGTCCTAAGCTAGGAGTAACAAGCGCGGGGCATCCTGTGCATTCTCCCCACCTAAGGGTGCTCACCAAATATGCAGAGCTAAATTACTGTGCTCTGGTTCTGGGCTCTCCCAAGGAATTGTCACGTCCTGCACAGAGCCACTTCTAAACTCCCTCTGCCTATCATTGGGTCCATTGTGAGATCCTTCTGCATGCAGCCAACTAGGTGGAAGCCAAAGTTACATCTGGGGCTCAAGTAACTTTTCTAAGCTCAGTGTGCAATGATGAGTTCACAATATGGTCTTGTTGTTGACGTTCATGGGAAAAAAGTCAACAAAAAACTGAGCTGCACAAAGACTCCATCAAAATCAAATCAACCAGACCATTGACATCCTCGGGGATTCCGGATAGATAAATTCAACAATTCATTAGAAGCTTCATTCGGGCGGTAAAGTTACCAAAATTTTGGTCTTTGATTGGCCTGGCGTAACGAAAGCATTTGCGATGTCCCTCAGTAATCAAATGATGTGTCCTATGGAGAACTTATTTCACCTAGTCATAATTTAATCAAACAGTAATGCAATGCATGCAACGCTCAACCTGTCAAAAAATCACATAAACCCAAGACCATTCTTTTTATAATCCTCACATAGATTCCTTTAGTTTGAACTCGTTCTATAAAAGAATTCCATAAAACCGGAGACCGGATTGAATAAGGGCTCACGCATCTTAAACCTTTAGCACGCTGCGGGCGCCACATTGCACCGAACGTAACCTATGTTCTGCATGCTGGAGGCGACATGTGTCGCCTTGCGGATATCATCGTTTCTAGCATTAGGACTTGTGTACACGTGATTTCAGCCCCGGATGTTAAGTTCTAATGTTATTTGCAAGAGAGTTAGCTTCCGTTTCCGATCTTAAAAAAGTGATGGGTGTATCCGCATTTATTTTTTGTAAATTTTTAAAATCGAAATGAATCGGCATCAACACGCGGCCATTTTCGCTCTAATTTTATTGGATTCTGACGCCATGCGGTGGGGATGAGATTTTTGTCTTTATAAGCGCTGATATCGGTTCTCAGAATATGTTTGATGGCCGAGATGGAAACTAAAGTAAAATGGCATTTCTAGTATGTATAATTTTAGGGGTTAGGATTAGGAATATCGGAAAGGTTTAGGATTACGGCCGAATGTCACTGCTGGCTAGGGAGTTTGTTGCTTTGCTACTGATGATGGGTTAAACGAAAAGATCGTCATTTGATTTGTATTAGTCTATTGGTCAAATGACTTTCATTGATATGCAAGGGATATGGACTCTTCGTTTGTTGGTCATTTAAAAAAAAAATTTTTTTTTATTTTAAAATTTAAAAAAAAAATTTTTTTTTTATTTTTTAAAATTTTTTTTCGTTTTTTTCATCTTTCCTTTCCTCTCTTCCTATCATCTTTCCTATATCATCCTCTCTTCCTATACAGTCAAATTAACAATGTACACAAACAAATTTTATATCATCAGATTCATCATTCATTCATTACTATACAGTCTAAAAATTAGAGTGCAATGTTGAAAAAAACACGCCTATTGAAAATACGGTGTTAGGCCCGTATTTTCTTGACCATCGGTACACTTGGGGTGATGTGGTCAGCATCACGCCGGCCGCCTTAACCTTCCCAAAGTTGTTCTGGTACCCAATTCATGAGGCTGGGTCGACCCCAGAGCCGTTTGCGGTCTAAAAAAATCCTACCTCAACTGGGGATCGAACCATGGATCACCAAGCTAGGAAGCCAGTGCTCTAACCACTGCGCTAATCTCATAAAATAAGACAAACAATTCTTGACAAGTGCAATTATAATATACTAATAACGTAAGTCCTCGCTATTCTGGTGTTCCGTAGTCCCTGATTCGCTCATTCGCGCGAGATGAAGTATAACCAAATTTATTTCTCATTCGCGGATACCTCGTGGGTATTCGCGGTCATGCGCCGTAGGCAAAAAAAAATTTAGAGACGCCTACCGCGCAGCGAGGAGAGGGTGCCTCCTTGTTCTCAGGGCTTTCGTTGTGTTTACATGTATCTTTGTCGAGCCTCTTTTCATACACCTTGCAGTTTTTTGTTTTTGTTTTAAATTATTTATGTAAATAATAATGGCATCACGCGTAGTGCAAGTGTGTTGGCGAGTGTGCCTAAGCGCTAGAAGGTTGCGATCAGCTTCAGTGAAAAAGTACGTGTGTTAGATAAACTTCGTTCTGGGATGTCTGTATGAAATTTTTTAAATTTTAAATGTTCTGTGTAAAGGGTCTCAATGTTTGTTTTCCAGGGATTTTGTAATAACGTGTGTATGTTTTTTTTTTTTTTTTAGCGTTTCGATGTCTGAATGAGTGAATGAGTAGTGACAGTGTTAGTGAATGTGTGAGTGAATGAGAATTGGTACACCAAAAGATTGTACATGCTGTACTATTACAAAGAGAACAGTGTATAAAATACACTTATAAAATACACAGTATAATAAATAAGCTGTTTGTCACAAGAAAGGTACACAAAATGATGAGTTTATGGTGATCAGTAGCAAAAGTTTACAGTAAACAGGGTTCTGCAGGAACCCAACATCCTTTTCCCCAAAGCATCAATAGTTCTGTATTCAAGGCTTTCCGTATTGACGGGGTTTTCAAGGAACCTACAAGTACTTCAGGTAATTATAAATAACACGGAAGACTGGTATTAAACTATCCTAAATAATCTAATTATAACCAATACTAAGTTTAAACATGATCATATACTTCTTCTTTCTTAACCCTCAAACGTCAGCAGGAATATTTTCAAAGAAAACAGTGGTCATAGTGAGGCTTTTGACATCTCTGTGCAGATTTTCTAGGAATGACACTGGCGATGGCCATATGTGCTTTCTCTGTTCCTCATATGTTGGGCACCTTTGAAGTAGATGTTCGGCAGTTATTATATCAGTGCCATAGTTACAGTCTTCAGTAGTTCCTATCTTTAAACTGTTGAATTATACGATATCTTAATCTGTTGTGACCTGTGCGAACTCTGAAGATTACCACTTGGTCACTTCTGCTGAGCTGGTAATACCCATCAATACGCCTCAATCGTGGATAAGCGAAGACAAATGACGTTCATTGGATAATATGTATTCCCCTCGTATTTCGAAAAATAAATTTAAAAAATGGTCATTATGTAAAAAAGTTTCTGATTTTGGTAAATATTCCTTGCTTCGTTCTTTCCAATGTGGTCATGATGGTGTTAATGGTCTCAACGTTGTTGGCTACGCGCTCAATCACATTTTTGCCCTGCATAGCTATTGCAGTGATCGCTACACTCACTGCAAGTGTGATCATGTAACTAAAAAACTTACTTTCATTTTCCTGCCGATGCATTTGGTTTTTGTGTTCATTCAGAGTCATATCCTGCATCCCCAGGTGTGCTTCAATGCGCTGTAATCTCTCTTTAAGATGTTTTATTTCATTTTCAAGTATTTGTATACGACTTTTGTTTTCTTCTTCGACTTTTCTGTGCTCTACGTCGCTTCCTTCTAACTTCTCAACACGATTCTGCAGATATTCACTTGAAAGTTCTGAACTTTTTTGGTGCATGCCTGCTAAGAAAAAAGTGAGTGTTAAAACTAAGACCACAAGGCCCCCAATAATTAAATGCGAGGAATTTCTCGTCGTTGGGGTCACTCCTAAACATCTTACGAGGTTGTAAGCTCCAAGCATAGCTTCTTCTGTTGACTTATTCAGGGATTGTCGTGTACCCATGCTGCTTTTTGTTATTCAGATAAAAGACCGGAGGGAAGAGCAACCTTATCGCTGATGAAGAAGATTATGTTTACACTTTCAAGTAGTCTGGAAAGTCGTCGTCCCTGAAATATACAGTACAATTTTATTAACTAACTAAAAGAGATGTTCTTTTTTTGTCGTCAGTATAATCGATTGCAGTGTTTCTCAATCTTTTTTACCGTTGTGATACCCTTACAGTTGTTTCCTCTTATGAGAAACCCATACCAAAGAAAAACATTATCGACAGTAATGCAATATAATGACTGCGAAATTATTGTCGAGAAAGTTTATTTGTTGAAAGCTGGTGTATATACCATTCATCATCATCATTTTTATCCATATGGAGCAATGAGCCACAATTGAAGGTGACCCCCATTCAGTTAGCCTGCATCAAGCAGTTACAGGTTCTTACAGCGGTGTTTCCGTGGCTTTTTTTACATGATGACGATGCCAACTCCATTCACATTCTCACATTAGTTGCCGTGTATGATATGACTGACGTTGCTGTAACCTTGTTTGTCTCTTCGGGGTCTCCAGGAAACTACACGAGAACTACTGCAATATACTATTACATGACGTCATCTGATCACCAAAAGTTTGAGCACCCAGATATGTGTTTGTGCCTTTTGGGGTTAACTCCCCTTGGTTATTAGTGTATCTAGCACAGAGCAATTCAGACCCTGCTCTTGAGTTAGGGAACGCAAAAGACAGCGAGGAAGGGAAAGGTCACCCCCACCTCATACATCGGAGACCTAGTACAGGCGAAGCCCGCTTTACGGCAGCTTAGGTCCCAGGTCCTTACTGCAAAGCGAGAATTGACCTATAGCAACGAATCGCTTTTTTCTCTTGCAAGTGCATAGCAAAGCCTAATAATAGGTTTACACTATCATATTAAGTTAGTAAGACACCTGAGCCAAAAAAATAATAATACAATACTAAAGAGGAATATACAGTTTAGAGCTCTCACTGCTTACCTTAAAATATTCAATCCTTAGCTAACAGTGGTCGGTAAATGTAAACTTGAGAAACATTGAATATCTAATGTAGGACAAATGGAGGTAGAACAGTTTTATCATCATCTAACGGCCTTTGTCTTTTTGATGATGGAGACATGCGCGGAGTTCTTGCAGGGGTTTCTACAGATGAAGGGATGCTAGCTGTTGATGTGGAAGGTTGAGATGGTGGTTTCTACTGATGAAGGGATGCTAGCTGTTGATGTGGAAGGTTGAGATGGTGGTTTCTTCAAGTAGAAAGTAAAAAGTTACACCTATATCTTATAGGTTTTTTGTGTGGGGGGGTTTGTGGGGGTGGGGTTTTTTGGGGGGGGGGGTTATGGGTGTGTGGGTGTGGTTTGTTGGGGGTTGGTTGGGGGTTTGGGGGTTGGGTTGGTTTGTTGGGTGTTTGTTTGGGTGGGGGTTGGGGGTGTTGGTTTTTGGGGTTTGGGGGGGGGGTTTGGGGTTTTGGGGGGTTTTTTGGGGGTTGGGGTTGGGGGGGGGTTGGGGGGGGGGGTTTTGTTTTTGTTTGTTTTTGGGGGGGGGGGGGGTTTTTTTTTGGGGGGGGGGGGGTTTTGTTGGGGGGTTTGTGGTTGGTGGTTGGGTTGGGTTGTTGGGGTTGGTGGTGGGGGTGGTGTGGGTTGGGTTTTGGTTGTTTTTGGGGTTGTTTTTGTGTTGTGTGTTTTTTTTTTGTTGGGTGTTGTGGGGGTTGGGTGGGGGGTGGGTTGTTGTTGTTTGGGGTTGTGTTTTTGGTTTTGTTTGTGTTTGGTGGGGGTGTGGGGGGGTTGTTTTGGTTTTGTTTTTTTTGGGGTGGGTTTGTTTTTTTGGTTGTGGTTTTTTTGGTTTTTGTTTGTGTGTGGTTGTGGGGGTGGGTTGGGGGGGTTTTTTTTGGGGTTGGGGGTTGGGGGGGGGGTTTTTGGGGGGGGTTTGGGGGGGGTGTTTGGGGGTGTGGGGGGGGGGGGGGTTTGTTTTTGGGGGTTTTGGGGTTTGGGGGGGGGGGGGGGGGGGGGGGGGGGGGTGTGGGGTGTGGTTTGGGTTTTTTTTTTTTTTTGGGGGTGTGGGTTGGGGGGTGTTTTTTGTGTGTGTGTGGGGTTGTGGGGGGGGGGGGTTTTTGGGTTGGGTTGGGGTTGTGTTTTGGGGTGGGGGTTGTGGGGTTTGGTTTGTGGGGGGGTTGGGGGGGGGTGTGTTGGTGTGGTGGTTGGTTGTGTGGGTGGGGGGGGGTTGGTGTGGGGGGGTGTGGGGGGGTGTTGGGGGGGGTTTGTTGGGGTTTTTTGGGTGGGGGGTTTTTTGTTTTGGGGTTTTTTGTTGGTTTTGGGTGGGGGGGGGTTGTTGTTTGTTTGTTGGGGTGGTGTGTTGGTGGGGGGTTTTTTGGGGGGGGGGTTGTGTTTTGGGGGGGTTTTGGGTTGTGTTTGTTTTTTTTGGGGGGGGGGTTTTTTTTTTTTTTATTTTGGGGGGGGGGGGGGGGGGGGGGGGGGGGTTTTTGTTTTTGGGGGGGGGGGGGGTGGTGGGGGTTTGGGGGGGGGGGGTGTTGTGGGGGGGGGTTTGGGGGGGTTTGGGGTGTTTTGTTTGGGGGGGGGGGGGGGGGGGGGGGTGTGGTTGTTTGGTTGGGGTTTGGGTTTTTTGTTTGTTTTGGGGGTTGGTTTTGGTGGGGGGGTTGGGGGGTTTTTGGGGGGTGTGGGGGGGGGGGTTGGGTTTTGTGGGTTTTGTTTGGGTTGTGTTTTTTTTTTTGGGGGGTTGGGTTTTGGTGTTGGGGGGGGGTTTTGGGGGGGGTTTTTTGGTTTTGGGTTGGGGGGGTGGGGGTTTTGTGGGTTTGTGGTGGGGGGTGGGTTTTTGGGGGGGGGGGGGGGGGGTTTGGGGGGGTTGGGGGGTTGGGGGTTTTGTGTGTTTTTGGGGGTTTTTTTTGGTTTTTTGGGGGGGGGGGTTGGGGGGGGTGGGGGGGGGTTTTTTTTTGTTGGGGGTGTTTTTTTTGTGGGGGGGTTTTTTTTTTTTTGGGGGGGGGGTTTGGTTGGGGGGGGGGTTTTGTTTGTTTTGGGGGGGGTTTTTTGGGGGGGGGGGGGGGGTTTGGTTTTGTTTTTTGTTGGGTTGTTTTGTTGGTTTTTGGGGGGGGGTTGGTGGTGGGGGGTTGGGTTTTTGGTGGGGGTTTGTGGGTGTTTGGGGGGGTTGGTGTGTGTGTTGGTTTGTGTTTGGGGGGGGTTTTGGGGTTTTTTTTGTGTTTGGGGGTGGGGGTTGGTGGGGTGGGGGGGTGTTGGTTGGGGGTGGGTTGTTGTGGGGGTTGGTGTTGTTGGGGGGGTTTGTTGTGGGGGTTTTTTGGGGGGTGGGTTTGGGGGGGGGTGGGGGTTGGGTTTTTTTGTTGGGGTGTTGGGGGTTTTTGGGGGGTTGGGGGGGGGGGGTTGTTTTTGGGGTTGGGGGTTTGTGTGGGGGGGGGGGGGTTTTTTTTGTTTTTTTTTTTGGGGGGGGGGGGGGGGGTGTTTTTTGGGTGGGGGGGGGGGGGGGGGGGTGTTGGGTGGGGGGGTTTTTTTTGGGTGGGTTTGTGGGGGGGGGGGGGGGGGGGGGTTTTTTTTTTTGGGGGGTTTTTTGGTTTGGCGTTGGGTGGTTTTGGGGGGGGTTGGGGGGTGTTTGGTGGGGGTGTTGGGGGTGGGGGGGGGGTGGTGTTGGGGGGGGTGGGGGGGGGTGTGGTTGTTTGGGGGGGGGTGGTGGGGGTTTGTTGGGTTGTTGGTGTGTTTGGGTGGGGTTTGTGGTTTTTTTGGGGGGGGGGTTTGTGGTGGGTGGGGGGGGGGTGGGGGTGGGGTTTTTTGGTTGGTTTTGTTTTTTTTTTTGTGGGGGTTTTTGTTGGGGTGGTGGGGTGTGGTTTTTTTTTTTTTGTGGTGTTTTTTTTTGGTTGGGGGGGGGTTTTTTTTGGGGGTTTGGGTGTTTTTGTTTTTTTTTTGGGGTTTTTTTGGGGGGGGGGGGGGGGTTTGTGGGGTTGGGTTTTGTGTGGTTGGGGTTTTGGGGTTTTTTGGGTGTGTGTGTTTTTTTGTGGGTTTGGGGGGGGGGTTTTTTTGGGGGTTTTTTTTTTTGTTTTGGGTTTTGTTTTGGGGGGGGGGGTGGGTTTGGTGGTTTTGGGGTTGGTTTGGTTGGGGGGGGGGTGGGGTTTGGGGGGTGTGGTTGTTGGTTTTTTGGGGTGGTGTGGGGGTTGTGGGGGGGGGTTTTGTGGGGTGTGTTTTGGGTTTTGTGTTTGGGGTGGTGGTGTTTGTGGTTTGGGTGGGGGTTTTGTGGGGGTTTGGGGGGGGTGTGGGGGGGGTGGGGGGGGGGGTTTTTGGGGTGTTTTTGTGGGTGGTGTTGTGGTTTGGGGGGGTGTGTGGTGGGGGGTTTTTTGGGGGGGGTTTGGGTTGGGTGTGGGTTTTGGGGGGGTTGGGTTGGGTGTTGGTTTGTGTTGTTGGTTTTTTTTTTTTGTTTTTTTTTTTTTTTTGGGGGGGGGGGGGTGTTTTTTTTTTTTTGTTTGGTGGGGGGGGGGGGGGGGTGGGGGGGGGGGGGGGGGGTTTTTTGTTTTTTTGGGTTTGTGTTTGTGTTTGGTTGGGTTTTTTTTTTGGTTGGGGGGGGGGGGGTTGGTGGGGTTGGTGGTGGTTGGTGTTGGTGGGGGTGGTTGGGTTTGTGGGGGTTGTGTGGTGTTTGTGTGTTGGTTGTTTTTTGTTTGGGTTGGTTTTGGTTGGTGTGGGGGGTTGTTTGTGGGTTTGGGGGGGGGGGGGGGGGGGTGTTTTTGTGGGTTTTTGGGGGGTTGGGGTGGGGTTGGGGGGTTGTGTTGTTTTGGGGTGTTGGTTTTTTTTTTGGGGGTGTGGGTTGTGGGTTTTGTGTTTTGGTTTGGGGGGGGGGGGGGGGGGGGTTTTGGGGGGGGGGGGGGGGGGGGGGGGGGGTTTGGTTGGGGGGGGGTTTTTGGTGGTGGGGGGTTGTTGTTTTTTTTGGGTTGTTGGGTTTTTGGGGGGGGGTGTGGGGGGGGGGGGTTTTTTTTTGGGGTTTGGTGTGTTTTTGGGGGGGTTGGGGGGGGGGGTGGTTGGGGGGGGGGTTTTTTTTGGGGGGGTGGTTGGTTTGTTGGGGGGGTTGGGTGTTGTGGTTGGGTTTTTTTGTTGGTTTGGGGGGTTTGGTTGGGGGTTTTGGGGTTTTGGGGGGTGTTGGGGGTGGGGGGGGTTTTGGGTTTTTTGGGGGGGGGGTGTTTTTGGTTGGGTGTGGGGGTGTGGGGTTGGGGGGGGGGTTGGTTGGGGGTTTTGGTTGTTGGGGGGGGGGGGGGGTGGTTTTGTTGGGGGGGTTTTGGTTTGTGGGGTTTTTTTGGTTTGGTTTTTTTTTTTTTTGGTTTGGGGGGGGGGGGGTTTGGGGGGGGGGTGTTGCTTTTTGTGTGTTTTTTTTTTTTTTTTTGGGGGGTTTTTTTTTGGTTTGGGGGGGTTGGGGGGTGGGGTGTTTGGTGTGGGGGGGGGGGTTGTTTTTTTTTTTTTTTTTTTTGTGGGGGGTTTTTGTGGGGGGGGGGGTTGTGGGGTGTTGTGGGGGGTTTTTTTTTTTTTTTTTGTTTTTTTTTTTGGTTTTTTGTGGTGGGTGGGGGGGGGTGTTGGGGGGGGGGGTTTTTTTGGGGTTTGGTGTTTGTGGTTTTGGTTTTTTGGGGGGTGTTTTGTGGTGGGTGTTTTTTGGGGTTTGTGGTGGGGTTGTGTTGGGTTGGGGGGGGGGGGTTGGGGTTTGTGGGGGTTGGGGTGTGTGGGGTTTTTTGTTTTTGGGGGGGTTTTTTTGTGGTTGTTTTTTGGGGGGGGTTTGGTTTGTGTTTGTGTTTTTTTGGGGGGGGGGTTTTTTGGTGTGGGGGTTTTTTTGTGTTGGTGTTTTGGGGTTGGGGGGGGGGGGGGTGTTGGGGTTGTTTGGGGGGGGTTTTGGGTTTGGGGTTTTTTGTGTTGTGGGGTTGGGGGTGGTTTGTTTTTTTTTTTTGGGGGGTTTTTTTTTGGTGTGGTTGGGGGGGGGGGTTTTTTTTGGTGGGGGGTTTTTTGTTTGGGGTTTGGTGGGGGGGTTGGGGGGGGGGTGGGTGTGGGGGGGTGCGGCGGGGGGGGGTGTTTTTTTTTTTGGGGGGGGGGGGGGGGGGGGGGGGGGGGGTTTTTTTTTGGTGTTTGGTGTGGGGGGTGTGGGTGGTTTGGGTGTTTGGGGGGGTGGTTTGGGGTGGTTGTTTTGGGTGTTGTGTTGTTGTGGGGGTTGGGGTTTGGGTGTGGGGGTTGGTTGTTTGGGGGGTGGTGTGGGTTGGGTTTGGGTTGGTTTTTGGGTTTTGGTTTGGTGTGTGTTTGTTGGGGTTTGTGGTTTTTGGGTGGGTTTGTTTTTTGGTTGGGGGTTTTTTTTTGTGTTGTGGGGGGGGGTGTTTGGGGTTTTGGGTTTTTTTTTGGGGTTGTGGGGGGGGTTGTTTTTTTTTTGGGTTGGTTTTTTGTGTTTGTGGGTTTGGGGGGGGGTTTTTTTTTTGGGGTTTTTTTTTTTTTGGGGGGGGTTTGTGGGGGGGTTTTTGTTGGGGGGGGGGGTTTTTGGGGGTTGGGGTTTGTGTGGGGGTTTGGGGGGGGGGGTTGGGGGGGGGGGTTTGGGTGTTTTTGTTTTTTTTTTTTGTTTGTTTTGGGGGGGGGTTTGTTTTTTTTTTGGGGGGGGTTTTTTTGGGGGGGGTGGGGTTTGGTTTGGGGGTTGGGTTGGTGGGGTTTTTGGTTTGGGGTTGGGTGTGGTTTTGGGTTTTTTGGGGGGGGTGTGGGTGTTTTTGTTGTGGGTTTGTTGTTGGGGGTTTGGTGTTTTTGTTTTGGGGGGGGGTGGGGGTGTGGGGTTTTTGGTTGGGTTTTGTTTTTGGTTGTTTGTGGGGGTTTTGGGGTTGTTGGGGGGTTTGTTTTGGGGTGGGGGGGTTTTTTGTGGTTGGTTTTTGTGGGGGTTGTTTTTTTGTTGGTTTGGGGGGGGGGGGGTGGGGTGTTGGGGGGTTTTTTTTTTGTTTGTGGTTTGGGGTTTTGTTGTTTGGGGGGTGTTTTTTTTTTTGGTTTTTGGGGTTTTTTTTTTTTTTTTTTTTGTGTGTTTTTTGGGGGGGGGGGTGTTGGGGTTTTTTTTGGGGGGGGGGTTTTTGGGGTTGTTTTTTTTTTTGGGGGTGGGGGGGTGGTTTTTTTTTGTTTTTTTTGGGGGTGTTTTGGGGGGGGGTTTTTTTTTTTTTTTGGGGGTTGTTGGGGGTGGGGGGGGGGGTTGGGTGTGGGTTGGTTGTGTGGTGGTGTGGTTGTTGGTTTGGGGGGGTGTTTGGTGGGGTTTTTTTGGTTTGGTTTTGTTTTGGTGGTTTTTTGGTTTTTTGTTTGGGGGGGGTTTTTTTTTTTTTTTTTGGGTGGGGGGGTGTTTTGGTGGGGTTTGGGGTTTTTGGGGGTTGGGTTTTTTTTTTTTTTGGGGGGGGTTTGGGTGGGGGTTGGTTTTGTTGGGTTTTTTTTGTTTTTGTGTGGTTGGGGGGGTGGTGTTTTGGGGGGGGGGGGGGTTTTTGTGGGGGGGGGTGGGGGGGGTTTTTTTTTGTGGGGGGGGGGGGGGGGTTGGTTTGGGTTTTTTTTTTTTTGGGGGGTTTTTGTTTTTTTTTTTTTTTTTTGGGGGGGTTTTTTTTTTGGGGGGGGGGGGGGGGGGGGGGGGGGGGGGTTTGGGGGTGTGGTTTTTTGTTTTTTTTGGGGGGGGGGGGGGGTTGGGTTTGTTTTTGGGTTTTTGGGTTGGTTGGGGTTTGGGGGTGGGTTGGTTGGGTGGGTTGGGTGGGTTGGTTGGGTTTGGGTGTTGTGGTGGTGGTGTGGGGGGGTTGTGTGTTTTTTGGTTGGGGGTTTTGGGGGGTTTTTTTTTTTGGGGGGGGTTTTTTTGTTGTGTTTTGGTTTTTTTTGTTGTTGTTTTTTGTTGTTTTTTTTTTTTTTTGGGGGGGGTTGTTTTTTGTGGGGTTTTTTTTTTTTTTTTTTTTTTTTTTTTTTGTTTGGTTTGGGTTTTTGGGGGGTGGTTTGTGGGGGGGTGTTTTTTGGTTTTTTTTTTTTGGTTTTTGGTTTTTTTTTTTTTTTTTTTTTTTGTTTTTGGGGGGGTTTGTTTTTTTTTTTTTTTTTTTTTTTTTTTTTGGGGTGTTTTTTTTTTTTGGTTTGGTTGGGGGGTTTTTTTTGTGTTTTTTTTTTTTGGGGGGGTTTTTTTTGGGTTGTTGTGTGTTTTTTTTTTTTTTTTTTTTTGGTGGGGGTTGGTGGGTTTTTTTGTTGTGGGTTGTGTTGGGGTTTGGGGTTGGTGTTTTGGGGTTTGGTTGGGGGGGTTTGGGGGGGGGGTTTGGTTTGTGTTGGGTGGTGGGTGTTTTTTTTGGTTTGGTTGTGGTGGGTTTGGTTTGTTTGGTTGGGGGTTTTTGTTGGGGGGGTTTGTGTGGGGGGGGGGGTTGTGGGTTTTGTTTTTTGGGGGGGGTTTGGGTTTTTGTGTGGGGGTTGGGGGGGGGGGGGGGGGGGGTTTTTTTTTTTTGTGGTTTGGGGTGTGGGGGGGGGGTTTTGGGGGGGGTTTGGTGGGTTTTTGTTTGTTGTTTGTGGGTGTTGGGGGGGGGTTTGGTTTTTTTTTTTTTTTTGGGGGTTTTTTTGTTGTTTTTTTTTTTGTTTTTTTTTGTGGTGGGGGGGGGGGGGGGGTTTTTTTTTTGTTGGGTTTTTTTTTTGTTGTTTTTGGGGGGGGGTTTTTTTTTTTTTGGGGGGGTTTTTTGTGTTTTTGGGGGGGGGTTTGGTTTTTTGGGGTTGTTTGTTTTGGTTGGGTGGGTGGGGTTGGGTTTGGGTTTGGGTTTTGGTTGTTTTTTTTTTTTTTGGGGGGTTGGGTTTTTGGTTTTTTTTTTTTTTGGGGGGGGGGTTTGGGTTTGGTTTGGGTTGTTTTTGGTTTGTGGTGTTGGGTTTTGGGGGGTTTTGGGTGTGTTGGTGGTGGGGGTTGGGGGGGGGTTTGGGGGTGTGTTGTTGGGGGGGTTTGGGGTTGGGGGGGTTTTTGGGTTGTGTGGTTGGGTGTTTTTTTTTTTGTTTTTGGGGGGGTTTTTTTTTTGGTTTTTTTTGGGGTGGGTTTTTTTGTTTTTTGTTGGTTTTTTTTTTTTGGGTTTTTTGGGGGGGGTGGGGGGGGGGTTTTTGGGTTGGGTGGGGTTTGTGGGTTTTTTTTTTTTTGGGGGGGTTTTTTTTTTGTTTTTTTTTTTTTTTTTTTTTGTGCGTTTTTTTTTTTTTTTTGTTTTTTTTTTTTTTTTTTTTTGTTTTGGTGTTGGTTTGGTTTGGGGGTTTGGGGGTTTGTTTGGGGGGGGG